>RSEF01000003.1:114048490-114065908 GCA_003993805.1 Himantopus leucocephalus
TCCTCCGTTGGGTCCTTGGGTCAGTGGTGGCAGCATTTCCAGCCCTCCCTGCTCCTCCGTTGGGTCCTTGGGGTGGGTCTCCCACCATGCTTCTCTCCCAGATGGGATCCTTGACTCAGCAACACAAGCTATTCCCATGTACCACTTCCCTGTGCCCATGCCTAGAGTCATGCTAACCCTGCCGCCCTCCCTGCAGAACGTGGGACTTTCCCTGCGGAAGCTGATCGGCAGCGTTGACGAGATCCTGCCCATCCTGCCCGCCGCCTCCCGCACCGAGGTAGGACCTGGGAGGAGGGAGAGGGGGTCCGGCGTGGGGTTGGGTGCTGGTGGCACCCCTGTCTGTAACCCCTGCGTGTCGTGGTCAGATCGAGGGGACCCAGAAGCTGCTCAACAAGGACTTGGCCGACCTCATCAACAAGATGCGCTTGGCACAGCAGAACGCTGTCACCTCGCTGAGTGAGGAGTGCAAGCGGCAGATGCTGACGGCCTCCCACACCCTGGCCGTGGATGCCAAGAACCTCCTGGATGCCGTGGACCAAGCCAAGGTCCAGGCCAACCTGGTGAAGCTGTGCTTGGAGTGAGGGCAGGGGCGGAGAGAGGGAAGGAGAAGGGGTGGGGAAGGAGAAGAGGAGAGGGACCGCCACGCTTCAGTCGGCGGAGATGGGAGGAGAGCGTTGCGGAGGAACTGGCTTTTGTGTGTCTCCCATGGCCTCGCCGTCCTGCCCTCCCTGTCCCCCCTCCTCCTGCAGCTGCTCTTGTCTTTAGCATCGTCTTGTTGGTCTTCTGAAGAAGGGAGGCATCTGGTGACTCGTCCCCGGAAAGGCCTGGGGGGGACCTGGCCATCTCCGAGGGCAGCTGAAGATCCCTCTGGCCCAGCAGCTCCCCGGCTGCCCGTAGGTCTGTGTGTCCGTCCCTCGGCCCCTCTGAGGACAGACGGCCGCGGGCGGCGTGTCGCGACGGGGACCTGGACCCCGCTCCTCACCGCCTGGCGGCGGGGGGCATGGCGGCTGGGGGAGCTGGCATCCCATGGGGGGCCGCGTGGGGGTCCCCAGTGGCCATGGGAGCGGTGGCCGGAGGGACTGTTTGCGTTTCCTTGTAAATTGTATAGAAAAGTTTATTTAATGATGGGAGGCGGGTCCGCGCGTCGCGGTGGAGCCGGTTCCGGCGCCCGTGGCCGGAGTGTGCCCAGCCCCAAGCCTGCAGAGCACGGGGAGGGATGGGACCCCGCGGACCGCAGCCTTTGGTGACACAAACCAGGAGAACGGTGCCTCTTCCAGCTGAGTTTTCTCCGAGCTGCTCTGTGTAAGCGACGACGGCAAACCAAGTCCCTGTTCGGTTTGTGCTTTGAGTTGGGAGCCATACGGTTCGGGCTTTTCCCCAGCATCTTCCCACAACGCTGTTCATTCTGGCTGAGATAAACCATGCACAAAGTCCTGCTGTGCCTGTGGCTTGCCTGTCACCCCTCCTACCTTGGGGACAAGTCTCCCGGTCACCAGCACCTCCTTAGAAAGAGAAATGGTGGCGCTGCTCACCCTGAGCCACCTTGCCCGCGTGGGGAAGCACCGTCCCTGTGGCAGCATCCCCGGGGGAGCTGCTGGGGTGAACCTGGGTCTGCTGCACCCACGTCCTCCCCGCAGCCCCATTTCCCTCCCGTTGAGCCCACAATCCACACGAGGGTCCTGGAACCCCCCTGCCCTGCTCCTACCCCACGGCTTGTTGGTGAGAGCATCTGCAGAGCTTTGCTTTCCGAAGAGCATTGGGAATGAAGGGCAATTCATGGTGGAGGCTGCTGGGAGGTGGTTTATGCGGGATAGCGCAGCCATGATGATGGGATCCCTCAAAAAGAAGGATGCTTTTGGGCTCTAGTGCCACATTGGGGGCGTGGGGGTCACCCTAGAGCTTGTGCCCTGGTGGCCCCATCAGTTGGGGAGGGCTGAGCCGAGAGGGGTGGTGGGTGCTGGCGAGAGGGGACCGCGGGGCATTAACGTGGGAAGGGGAGCGAGTTGCCCCTCTGCCCCATCGCGGCGGGGTCTGCTGACACCACGCCATGGCCTGGCAGTGCCCAGGGGGCCGGGCACCCCGTCCTGTTCACCTCCGGCCACCACCCCTGCGTCACCCCAGGGTGACACACCCCCAGTCAAGCCAGAAATCATCCTCACAGCTCTCTCCACCCGTGCGCTCCCGGCTCTGCAGAGCCCTTAACCCATGCGTAGTGGGTTAGGGGGGAGGTCACACACACGTACACCCACGCTCGCATCCAGCCAGCCACCCCGGCCATCCCTCGCGCATCTCATTTCTCAGCCCCGGGTGCCCACGCTTGAGCCAGCCCACCCGCACCGAAGACGGCGCGAGCGGCTGCGACACCCTCGGGACGCGCACATCCCTCCGGTGGCACCGTTTATTCCAGCCCATTTCGCTCCTGCGAGCACAAAGTGTTTTCCGGAAACCCCTCAGACTGCCGCCAGCATCGTGATGGGTCGGGTCTCCTGGAGGAGAAGACGTTGCAGGAAAAAACCCGGTGTCTCTCGGGGCATGGAGGAGAGTAGATGCTCTACAAGCGTGGGTCCTTTAGGGTATATAGAAGCTAGAAATTCAAAGCTAGATTGCAGCAGTCGTCAGAGGCAGGCGGTTTGGGATCTGCCCTGGGATGGAGAGGAGGGTTTGCTTGGGATGGACCTTGGCAGTGCAGGTTCTCCCCACACCAGCTGAGTCCACCCGCCTCGGCGCGAGGCAGAACCCCCTGAGCTCCCGGGGTCCGTGGGCACTCCCTGGCCATGGCTGGGTGGGTTATCCTCTTCCTCAGGGTGGTTTTTCCCCTTCCAAGCCACCTCCATTTCTGGGTCTGATGTTCCCATCTCCCATCTCATCTCACCGAGCTCCGGCGTGGGATGGTGCGGGAGCGACCGCTCGTGCCAGCGGGTTGCAGAGGGTCAGTGCCTGAGCTGGGCTTTGCAGAGCAGAAACACCTGAACCACACAGCCGAGCAGGGACCTCTCTCCTCTCATGGCTGTACCCCTTCTGCATGGACCATCCAAAGCATTATTGCCTGCCCGATGTCATGCATGACCTTACCAGCCTGCAGTCTTGAGCACCCGGTGGTCAGGATGCATCCTAAAGCAGCTGTGATGTCCCCTCTTCTTGCCCAGCACGCTGGAGTCACAACCAGACGCAGCTCTTGGGTTTTGGGTATGACTTGCAGCAGCTTGAGGAGGCAGGTGCCTCTCCTAGATGCCTCCAGCCTGTGCTTGGGCAATGGAGAACCTGTACCGTGCCTTTCTTCATGCCAGGACGGCTGCGACTGCCCCGGGCAGGATGGCAGGCAGCTGTCCCTCGCCACCATCCCCAGGTCACCCCTTGGCACAGCCCTTGCTTCACCCTGCATTTCCCATCCAAGGGTCCTCCATGGTCCACCCATGTCCTCCCAGGGAGAGGCAAGGGTCCAGCTGGATGTGGGCACCACCGTGCCGGCTCCCTGGGAGGAGGGATCGTGCATCGCCTGCCGTCCCCACCACAGCCTGGCCCAGCCCCTAGATCATCCCTGCCAGGTAGGGTGGGAGGAAGAGCCCCACGGTGCCCAGCAAACAGACGATGATGAACATCCAGAGGAAGATGCGGTCGATCACCATGGCCACGTACTTCCAGTCCTCCTTCACCTGCCGAGCAGAGAGGGGCTGTGAGCGCGGGCAGAGAATGCACCCCCTGTTTCTGAGGACCCCTTGGGGTTAGGAGACCACCCGGGGCTTCCTCTGCATCCACCCTTTGCCTCAAGGTGAGGACATACCCCGTGTCTTGGGAAATTCCTGAAGCGGCAGGGCTGGGGGATGGACCTCTCCGGGGAGGCTCCTTGGGGCAGAGCTAATCCCCCACCAGGGTTTTTTGAAACCACCTGGCTAAAAGTAGGGGTGCAGCCTCTGAGCTGGGTCCCAGCAGGGCAGACTGGTCATGGCTGCTCTCCGAGGGCAGGACACCACAGGCAGGAGAGGGACGTCCAACATCCCCACAGCCGGCAGGGACGGGAGCTGGAGGAACCCTCAACTGAAAGGGTTGATGACAAGTGGGAGGAGGGAGGGAGGAACCCTCAGCTGATCAGGCTGAGAGAGTTGGGGGGGTTCAGCCTGGAGAAGAGAAGGCTCCGCGGAGACCTTAGACCCCCTTCCAGTCCCTTAAGGGCCTACAGGAGAGCTGGAGAGGGACTTTTTACAAGGGCATATAGTGATAGGACGAGGGGGAATGGCTTCAAACTGGAAGAGGGGAGATTAAGATTGGATGTTAGGAAGAAATTTGTCACTGTGCGGGTGGTGAGCGCCTGTGGCAGGTTGCCCAGAGAAGCTGTGGCTGCCCCATCCCTGGAGGTGTTCAAGGCCAGGTTGGACGGGGCTTGGAGCAAGCTGGGCTGGTGGGAGGTGTCCCTGCCCAGGGCAGGGGGGTGGAACGAGATGGATCTTCAAGGTCCCTTCCAACCTAAACCTAATTCTATGATTCCTAAACCTAAATTCTATGATTCGATGATTCTACGGCCCTACGGACCGGGCATCTCCCAGGAGGTGGCTGTTGATGTTCTCCCTGGCTTTGGGTCCTCAGCAGCCAAGGAACCAACCAGGGGTGCCAGTACAGACACCACCCCCTATGGAGGTACAAGTAGGGCACCCCCTCCTCACCCCCCAGCCCTCGGGGATGCCCACTCACCGAGAAGTCAGCATCTTCTGCTCGCAGGTGGTCCGCGATGTACTGCACCCCTTCCAGGGCCTTCAGGATGCTGGGGGAGAGCATCAGCTCCCGGTCCGAGCCCGTCTCCTCCTCCTCCCCCTTGGGGGGCACCCGGGGGGCTGAGCCCGCCGATGCCTTTCCAGCTTGACGCCCACAGCCGTAGCGGCACTGGGTGCCCTGGCCATGGGAGCCCGCCTGGGACATGCGGCTGGGGTACGTCTTCTCCTCCTCTTCCTCCTCCTCTTCTTCCTCCTCCTCCTCCTCCTCCTCTTCTTCCTCCCACTTGTCATCCACATCGGTCTCCAGCCAGCACCGGGAGGTGCTGAGCCTCGTCCCCGGGAGGTCGTACTGCCCCGCGGTCCCCTCGGGGGGAGGCAGTGCCAGGGGACGCTTCATGAAGAGCCAGCGAGGGATGAAGTCGAGGAAGAAGCTACGCACCCAGCAGGGCATGGTGTGGGTGCTGGGGGAGCGGTGGTGGACGTTGAGGACAAACACGGTGATGATGATGGAGAGCGTGACGAAGATCATGGTGAAGAGGAGGTACTCGCCGATGAGAGGGATGACCAGCGAGGTGGACGGGATGATTTCCGTGATGAGCAGCAGGAAGACAGTGAGGGAAAGCAGGACGGAGATGCAGAGGGTGATCTTCTCCCCGCAGTCGGAGGGCAGGTAGAAGACCAGTACGGTCAGGCAGGAGATCAGCAGGCAGGGTATGATGAGATTGATAGTGTAGAAGAGCGGGAGGCGACGAATGACGAAGCAGAAGGTGATGTCGGGGTAGATCTCGGTGCAGCAGTCATATTTCTTGGAGTTATAGGTGCCGATGGCATTTATGATGGCCCACTCACCGCTCTCCCAGTAATCCTTGAGGTCCACGTGGTGCTCCATGTTCTCCAGGTCGATCTTGGCCTTGTCGTATGTCCAGGAGCCGAACTTCATTTTGCAGTTCTGCTGGTCGAAGGGGAAGAAGGTGACATCGATGCTGCACGAGCTCTTGTAGATGGCAGGTGGCACCCACTTCACCTTCCCATTGGAGAAGAGGTGGGCCTTCGTCATGTGGGTCACAGCGAACTCCCCATCGGCACTGCAGGGGTGGAGAGGTGGAAGGTCAGAGGAGGATGACGGGTTTCCCCCCAAAATAGGGCCAGGACTCTCAGGACTGCTGTGAGCCTTGATCTGAGGCTGTGGCCACATCGTGCATCTCTGCATGGTGCTGAGTTGACCCTCCTGGGCATGATCCAGAGCATGGAGATGGGTGGGAGTGCGAGCACCGGCCATGGAGAGACAGATGCAGACTGATTTGCATCCTTACCTGTGGGGTGGGATGGGTGGCAGGAGACCCGCGGGAGCTGGCAGTGCCAGGGAGCTGCTGGGAAGTGATGGGATAAGATGGGATGAACTGCAGGGATGGGATGGGATGGGATGGGATGGGATGGGATGGGATGGGATGAGATGGGGTGATGGATGGGATGGGATGGGATGGGATGGGATGGGATGGGATGGGATGGGATGGATGGTGGATCTCGCCCTAGGGCTGCCCCATCACTCACTTGTTGTAGAGCACAATGTCGGGGATCCAGATCATCTCAGAGGGCACACGGATAGAGGTGACATTATCAAAGTCAGCCGGGTCCCAGCGCAGCTTGTAGTCGCTCCACTCCTGGAGGGAGACACAGAGGGGAGGGAGTCAGATGGCCCTCGATCTGGTGGGACCGAGCTGCCCAATGCCACCTTCCTCCTCCTCCTCTGGCAGCATCCCTCTGAGGAACAGCACCATGGAGGTGCCACCAAGCTCCCCTGGGCAGGGACTTTCTGCCCCAAATGCTGTGCCCTCCTTGGCACGCTCCTGCCCTCGCTCCAGAGAGTGAACAGGCTCCTACCTGCTTCAGCCAGACATTCGTGGTCATCATTTGGTTCTTCTCATCCTGCGGTGGGAAAGAGGGAGAGATGAGAGGAGACAGGCAGAGAGACCCCAAGGGTTTGCCCTATCAGTGCGTCAGCCCCCAAATTACTGCTTTCACTTTCTGCCCTCCACCTCTGGGGTTCGGCTCCTGGGAGCAACTGGTACCAGTAGAGTCCAAGGAGACACTGTATTTCCCTGAAATATCTGCTCACTAGATGGCAGCAAGAAACAAGATATTGCAGCGTACAGCTGAGCCGCTCTGATGGATGGACAAATGTACAGTCCTGTGGACAGGGGGATGGAAGGATGGATAGATGGACAGATGGAAGGACGGATAGGTGGATTGGTGGATAGGTTGATAGGTGGACAGGTGGACAGATGGATAGGTAGATGCGTGGATAGATGGATAGATAGAGAGGTGGATGGGTGGACAGATGGGTGTTCATGGAAGGAATGAGCGAGGGATGGATGGACAGACAAGCCCAGAGGTGCCCCGGGGCAGGTAGATGGTGGATAAGGACGTGAGAGGGATGGAGATGTTTTCCTTGATGGTCTCCTGCTGTCAGGGGAAGGGAGGGCTTGGGACTGAGAGGAGGGGTTCAGACCTCCCTTCTCGGTGGAGGTCTGGAGGAGACAGAGTGGGTCATTTGTTATCCTCTGGAGATGGCCAGGAGGTTGCCAGTTCCCCAGCCCAACCTCTCACCGGCGTCCCCAGGCCCTGGTCTGGCAGACCAGTAGAACCAACTAGTGAAAAGTCAGACACCATGCAGGACTGGGTTCCCCCCCTCGGTGGGCTACGCACCACGTCGATCAGCTGCGCGATGGAGAGCCCGAACTTCACGATGACCACGTCGGAGGTGTTGGGCACCGGCCGTGACCAGCGGTTGTAGCCGGTGAAAAGGTGCTTGAAGAGGCGTTCCTCGGCATGGCTGCCACGCTGCTCCCGCAGGCAGGCGGCTGCGGGGGAACAGGGGTGGGGATGGGGTGGGGTGGGGGAGAGTTTGCTGACACCCCCCCCCTTTCCACACCTCTACACCCCGCTGGAATGGGGTGCCCATTCTGGGCAAGACCCCTCTGTGCTGCAGCAGGCAGGGATGCCAAACCCCACCCTGGGGTGGGGAGAGGGGAATTAGCCCCCTCAAGGCTGCCCCACGCTCCTCCCGGGGAGCCGAGAGCGGTGCAAGGTCAACCTTGTAACACTGGCCGAGAAAATCCCACTCTTGGGTGGCTGAGGTTCCTCTCCCAGTCCCCTCCAGCTGCTCTTACTGGTGCTAACTGGTTCAGCTTTGCAAGGTGGAGGCTGACCCAGTCCTTGGGACCTTGGGCTGGGTTGGGCTGGGCTGGGCACAACGCTCTTTGCTCTGCCTAGAAATTGTCGGCGTTGGTCTTCGGTGCCGTCAGCTTGCGGTGCATTGCTCGGCCGTCCTTGCTCACTGCAGAGCCCCATAAATTTCCACCAGCAAGTCGAGGGAGGCCGAGGGAGGGAGGAGTGGAGGGAGGGAGGGCTTTGCACAGTGACGTGCAACCAAAGAGCCGTGGTAGGGGTGGCTCTGCCCTGAAGAAGGATGGGTGTACAGCCCCATAGCATGCCCCGTGCCCCACGCAAGCTCTCCCCGCTGGGCGGGCAAGCCCAGCAAGGGACCCCGGTTGTTGTACTTTGGCCAGGGACGATGTGCTGAGCAGCATCGGGGGGTCTTAGAGGCATTGGAGAGGGCTGGTCCCAAGTGCAGGGACACGCAAGGTGCCCAGCTCCATGTGTTGATGGAGGGTGGAAGCAAAATCCTTTTTTTTTTCCATCCCTCCAACATTTCTAGCTTGCACAGGATGGATCTGGGGTCCCAGAGGTGCATCCCCTGGGGAGGATGACCCAGAGCAGACCGCCCCCACCCAAGCATCTGGGTAGCAACAAGGTGCTCTGCAAAGACACGAACCCCGTCCTGGAACGGCGCGTGGTGGAGGACACCACGCCAGCGTGGAGACTGGGGATGCTGACAGACTGCACGGGGGTAAACTGGGAGACAACTGGTTTTCCATGCTCATGGACCACAGCCCCCTCGTCTTGCCCTCCCCTCTCCCCAGATTTACACCCACCCCAGACCCCCACCCCAACGGGTGGCACCCATGGGAAGGCAGCGCTCAAGCAAAGGAAATTTGGGTACCCCAGGGAAAGCCAAAGCCACCCTTACCTGCCTGGAAGGTGACGAAGCACCACGCGACGAGGGGGACGATGCCATGGGACAGCCACCCCATCCTCCTTGTACTCATGTCCCCCGTGGACCCCCTCCCTGGAGCAGTTTGCAAAGCTGCTGGAGGGACCAGGGGGAGCGATAAGCTGAGGTGGTGGTGGGAGAGGAGGCTCAGCAGGGAAAGCCACCATAGGGGACCTCCAACGGGCTGTCCTGCGTGTCCCCACCATTAGCGAGCGCTGGAGGAGCCATGGATGGAGCTGGATGTGGGCTGGGAGAGCCTCAGCAAGGACACAGCTGGGCCAGGCTGGGATGCTCTACCAAGTCACCTGCCCCAAATTTCATTCCTGGAAAGACAGCAGACAGCGACGCTGTCACCCCAATGCCACCGCGGCGTGGGTCTGGGAGGTGACGGTACTGCTGTGATCCCTTCAAAGCTGGTCCCAGCCGTGAGCAGAGCTTGGAGCTGAGCTGAGCTGAGCTGCCGCCACAGCAGAGTCAAGGGAAAATGTCCCCAATGCATCTGCTCCCCATTGCATGAGCGTTCCTCGGGCAGGCAGGGCGTGAATCTGGGCAGGCGGACCCCACGAGTCAAAGTGATCAGGAGCCCAGCTCCGTCCCCGGGTGATTTAATAGCAGAGATGGAACCTGGTGCTCCAAACCTTACTGGAGCGATCAGAAAATAACTGTTTTCAACCATCTTTCTGCCCTCCCCAACTCGAAGCTGCTTCAGGCCCTGGGAGGGACATGGGGGAAGCATCTCGGCTGCTCCAAGAGGCTGTGCTGCCCCGAACGGGTTCCTGGGGCGGGTTTCTCTGGGAACGCTCACTTCTGAGAAGAGGGATCATCCTTTCACCATCCACCCTCACCCATCCGTCCACGCATCTGCTCATCCATCCATCCATGCATGCATCTATCGATCCTTCCATGCATCCATGCATCCATCTACCTATGCATCCGTCCATCCATCCGTCCATCCATCCATCCATCCATGGATGTGCTTGGTTCCCCTCCCCAGCAAAGCGAATCCCTGCAAGAGGGGAAATCACTTGCTCTGCAGAGGCCCCAAAATCGGCTCCTGCTTACAAGGTGACCCTTCCATGCTTGACCCACACCCCCAGGAACAGAATTCCTTCTCCGAGAGGCTCCCGACCCTGAAGAGGAGGTGGTTCCCAGCCCAGCGCTGATGTCGCTGAGCAAGAAGCTCCTTTAGCTTAAATTCCCCCCTTGCCCGGTAAAACCACAAAGTCCTCCTGAACTCATCACCATCTTCTGCGCAGTTTTCAACTGATTAATATGTGGATGGAGGAGGGGGCGGGAAACGGGAGGAGAAACACCGGCCACTGCGCCGAGGGAAAATTATGGATGTGCCTCTCCTGGCTGAGATATCTAAATATACCCGAGCACACGGGGGGTGCCGCGGGAGCTGCTCCCGCTCCGGGCTTGGTTATAGGGTCACGCAAATGGGGTGTCATGGGTTCCCCAAAGCTCTGGTAGATATTGGAATGGGGAAGAAGGTGCTTTGGGTGATGCGAAGCTGTGCCTGAAACCGCCTGTCCGTGGCAAAGAGGGTTTTGGGGGGACACGGGCGGAGAGGAGCCCACGCGGGACGTGCACCCGTGTGCGGCGGTGGGGATGGGGATGGGTGGGCGAGCGGGAAGGGGGTTGCGTGGGTGGGAGACTGCACAAACGCACCCTCACAAGCCACCCCGGGGTGCTGTGGCACCCCGCTGCCCGGCCAGCACCTCGTACCCGCGTCCCCCGTCCCTCCCGCCGCTGCGTCGCCCACCTCCGTGCTCCTCCGGCAGCATCGGGAAGCTCCGGCAGAGAGCCCGGCTGCGGGGCCGGCAGCCCTCCCCTCCCGCCTGCCTTTTGCATCCCTCCCTGCATCCAAACCGTTTCCCTGATGGATTTCCCATCGCGCGGGGGTCGAAGCGTGCTGACCCCGCAACTGGGATGCGGCGGGAGGCACAGCCGTGCCTGCAGAGCGCTGCCGGCTGGGACTTGCCAACCACTTTCCTGGAGGGATGCCGAAACCTGCCCCGTGCGGATGCTGAAGGCTGGACCAGAGGATGCCCGTCGCCACGGCGAGCCTGGCCAAGCTCTCGGCATCCCGAGGCGCGGTCAGGGAGGCAGCAAGAATAAATAACTTATTTATTGGATCTTAAAAGCGGACAGCGGGGGATTTTTTGGTTTTCAGATGGGAACTTCAGGCAGAGGTGGGAAACTTTCCCTACCGCTGCCTCCCCGTCGCTCCCTGCCCGTCCTCGGCGCTCTGCAAACAGCTTTAATCACGGATATTTGCAGCGGAAAACAGCTTCTCTCTTTCCCACCCTGCCTGGACCCACCGAACCCCCTTACCTGCTGCAGGGGGAGCAAAGAGGGGTCCCCGAAGCGCCCCCCCCCCCGTTCCCTCTGCCGTGCCGGGGTTGGGATGCTGTGGCGTGGAGGGCTCCGGCGAGGACTGAGCTCTGGAGAAGGATGGCTCAGCTCTTACTCGAAGCGGTGGCGGTGACGACAGGGGCTGAGGGAGGAGGGAGGGCCATGCCCAGGCGGGGAAGGAGGAGGACAAGGCGGGAGGAAGGCTGGAGGGGCATCAGCTGCCCCAGGGTTGGCAAAGCTTCCCCGGGGATTGGCGAGGTCCGGGTTTGCCAGGGATTTCTCAGTCTCTTCCAAGGCAGCGCGTGGCGCCGGGGGAGAGGGAAGGGGACGTTGGGATTTATGTGTGAGGATGAGGAGGGAGAGGGAAGGGGAACAGCAACCAAAGTGCTGTGGAGCGGCGGAGCCGGGGCAGAGAATGGGGCATCGCAGGGGGCATCGCGCGGGGTATGGCAGGGGGTGCTGCGGGGGGCATTGCACGTGGGTGTCGCAGGGGACATTGCAGGGGACATTGTATGGGGCACTAAAGGGCATTGCAGGGGACACCGCACATGAGCATTGCATGGGGTGTCACAGGGGACATTGTGTGGGGCATTAAGGGGCATTGCAGGGGACACTGAACAGGGTATTGCACGGGGCATTGCAGGGGACATCGTATGGGGCAGTAACGGGCACTGCAGGGGACATTGCACATGGGCATTGCGTGGGGCATTGCAGGGGACATTGTATGTGGCACTAAAGGGCATTGCAGGGGACATTGCACAGGGTATTGCATGGGGCACTGCACGAGGCATCACACGGGGCATCGCATGGGGCATCGCATGGGGTATTGCATAGGGGGTCACAGGGGACATCGGATGGGACATTGCAAAGGTCCAGGCTCTCGCGGGGCGGGGGGAAGCCGGGGGCTGCTTGCCCCACTCCCCACCAGAGCAGGGTTTCCCCACTTGCCCCCGCAGCCCCGCACTGGGGGTTCGGTGCCACCCTGGCCGTGAGCAGAGCAGCTCCAGGGAGAGGCGATGTGTCCCCCCCCCACACCTCTGGGGACAATGGGGTGCAAGCTCTTGCCTCAGCCCACGCTTACCCCCGTAAAACCCTGCCAAGGGGACGGTTGCAAAACTGGGGAAGCAAAGTCAGGGCAACATCCAGCATCTCCCCCCCCCACACACCCCCTCCAAAACACTGCAGACCCCTTCCCCCTCCCGCCTCAGGTGTCCCCACCCGCGGGGATGGGGACAGGGATGGGGACAGGGATGGGGACAGGGCTATTTTGGGCAGGAAAAGCGGTTCTTTGACGGCAAGAAGATGGGAAACCCAGAGCTCCCCGCTGCTTCCCCACCTCCTGGGCGATGACCCGGCCCTCTCCCCCACACCAGCCTCTCTCCTTCCTTCCTGCTGGGAAATTTAATGCGCAACCTTCCTGCAAATGAAGCCCAGGACTGTAATTTCCAGCCCTGGGGGACCTGCCCGACGATTTGCTTCCTTTCCCCTGGGAGATAAATGAAGAGGCAGACCCGGGCACGGAGGGCACCTGAATTTGCTGCTCCCCCCAGCTCGGCTGCAGGACCCCCACCCTGCCTGCGTCCGTGTGGCCATCCCCACCGTCCTTGGGATGCTGAATAGCAGAAATCCATGGGGAAAAGGACCGCGGAGCCGGCACCCCGCTGTCCCGCCAACCCCGGCGGCAGCCGATGCCGAAGCCCAGGCAGATATTGGGTTGTCCTCTCCCCAGACCCGTGGCCACGAACATCTCAGCGACGCAAACATCACGCCGGGGTGATCCGGGTGTCTCCCCGATGTCACGATTGCGTCAAACCACCCCATTTTTTTTTAATCATCAATGTCATGGTTGCACCAAACCCCCCCCCTGGGCAAACCCGGCTGGCCCTGGGGAACCACGCTGCAGCCAGCGATGCGATGCAAAGCCCCGTCCCCGTGCCACGGTGTAGAGCCCTCAGCCCACGGCCGCGTCCCAGGGCTGCCCGCGAGGCCGAAGGGAGGGCGTTCGGTGTCGGATGCACCCCCAAAGCTGGGGAGATGCGTGCCGGAGGGATGGGGGGGGCAGCTGGGAATTGCAAGGGCTGCTCCAGGAGGTGGATCCGGGCCCACCAAAGGAAAGGAATTCGGGAGAAAGATGAGTTGGGTAAGACAGTAGTGAATTAATCGGTGGCGGAAGAAAAAATAAAAGACGACCAACATTGATTTTCTGGGGAGGAAAAACCAGAGCGGGCTGCTGGATGGTGGATTGAAGGTTGGGGGTGGGTGGGGGGAAGCATGGTGGGTGCTGGGGGGTCCATCCTGCTCAGGGTCGACCGTTTTGGAGGCGGAGGGGCTGTTACCGCCGCAGACAACCTCCCCCATCCTCCTTTTCCCTTAGCCGGCGGAGGCCGGAGAGAAAGCAGACGCTGACGCCTGGCAGAGCG
Source organism: Himantopus leucocephalus (assembly GCA_003993805.1). Taxonomy (NCBI): domain Eukaryota; kingdom Metazoa; phylum Chordata; class Aves; order Charadriiformes; family Recurvirostridae; genus Himantopus; species Himantopus leucocephalus. The sequence goes on from RSEF01000003.1 coordinate 114,062,089, forward strand.
CAATGCATCTTTATTGCACTGCCGGCAGCTCCTGCAGAAGCGCCGCTGCCCCGGGGGCATTCCCGCCTCTCGCCCACCCTCAGGGTGCACCACGGGGGTGCTGGGTGCCCGGGGTGGCCCTGGCCATTCCCTCCCCCCGGCTCCTCCATCCTCCCGGGAGAACCTCCGGATTTACAAACACACCAGGACTTTCTGCTTCCAGCTCTTTTCCCGTTGCCCAAACCTCAGCGGGTTGGGAGCACTGGAGTTGCCAGCTTTGATTTATCCCCGGGGCGCTTCGTCCCCCTCCCCTCCGCCCTGCCCACCCGCAGGGGGCAAATCCAGCCCCCGCCTCTGCTGATACCACCCCCGGGGGCAAAAAGGCTCTCCCAAGCCTGGACAAGATGCTCCCAACGGCGAAGGATTAACCGGAGCCGGCAGCGGCTCTGCGGGCGGCGATGCTGCTGGACCAGCGGTGAGATGCAGCCGAGCCCCACATTGTTGGGGTTCATTTTTAAAACCCTCTGGGGACCCCCAGGAGCCCCGCTCAGGCAAAGCTCCGGGTGGGATGGCTTAGCTGTTGGCAGGCAGGGCTGGCTCGCTGCGACGGAAGGGAGCCTGCGTGGACAAAGCTCGTCCAGGGAGGACGGAAGGGGCGCAGAGGGCTGCAGGGGACGGCGGGGACGGGGTTTCCCCTGGGCACGGCGCTGGGCACGCGCGGTGGCACCCGGCTCTGCTATACGACGGCAGAACCCCTGTGGGATAAATGCATGGAACGCTTGGGGCTGGGGTTACGGGCATCGCCTGTGAAACGGCATCGCGGGTGCGATGGCATCGTGTGTGCGATGGCATCGCCTGTGCAATGGCATCACGTCTGCAATGGCGTCACATGTGCGACGGCGTCACATGTGCGATGGTATTGCATGTGTGACTGCATCGCATGTGCGATGGCATCATGTGTGCGATGTCATCGCATGTGTGATGGCATCGTGTGTGCAATGGTGTCACATGCAATGGCATCACGTCTGCAATGGCGTCACATGTGCGATGGCATCACACCTGCAATGGTATCATGTGTGATGGCATCACACGTGCAATGACACTGTGCATGCGATGGCATTGTGTGTGCAATGGTATTGTGTATGCAATGGTGTCACATGCGATGGCATCACATCTGCAATGGCATCTCATGTGCGATGGCATCATGTGTGCAATGGTATTGTGTGTGTGACGGCATCGCACGTGCGATGGCATCACATGTGTAATGGCATCACGTGTGCAATTGTATCACGTGTGATGGCATCGCACGTGCAATGACACTGTGCATGGAATGGCATTGTGTGTGCAATGGCATTGTGTGTGCAATGTTATTGTGTGTGCAATGGTGTCACGTGCGATGGCATCACATCTGCAATGGCATCACATGTGCGATGGCATCATGTGTGCAATGGTATTGTGTGTGTGACGGCATCGGACGTGCAATGGCATCATATGTGCGATGGCATCATGTCTGCAATGGCATCACATGTGCCATGGTATCACGTGTGTGATGGCATCACACATGCGATGACATTGTGCGCGTGATGGCATTGCGCATGATGGCATTGCGCGTGCAGTGGCATCATGTGTGCAATGGTGTCATGTGTGTGATGGTGTCACATCTGCAATGGCATCACATGTGTGATGACATCATACATGTAATGGTATTGCGTGTGTGATGGCATTGCATGTGCAATGGCATCGTGTGTGCAATGGCATTGCGTGTGCGATGGCATCACGTGTGTGATGGCATCACATGTGCGATGGCATCGCACGTGCGATAGCATCCTATGCAACGGCATCCCATCTGCAAAGACATCACACGTTCAATGCTATCGCGTGTGTGATGGCAGCACACGTGCTGTGGCATCATGTTTGCGACGGCATTGCGCGTGCAGTGGCATCGCGTGTGCAATGGTGTCGTGTCTGCAATGGTATCGTGTGTGCAATGGTGTCGTGTCTGCAATGGCATCGTGTGTACAATGGCATCGTGTGTGCAATGGCATCACGTGTGCCATGGCATCACGTGTGCCATGGTATCGCACGTGCGATGGCATCGCATGTCCAATGGCGTCGTGTGTGCGATGGCATCACATGTGCAGCGGCATCACATGTGCGATGGTATCGCGTGTGCGGCAGCATCGTGTGTGCAAGAGCATCACTTGTGCAATGGCATCGCATCTGCAATGGCATCGCCTGTGCGATGACATCACATGTGATGGTATCGCCTGTGCAACGCCATCGCGTAGCGGGCAGCAACCTCCCGTCCCCTCCCGGCGCTGCCGGCCCCAGCGCCCGGACCGTTTTCCAAAGTCGCAGCTCCCAGGACGAGGGAGAGGAGGCAGGACACCCCAAAAGCCGTGGAGACGAGCCGGGTTGGGGTCCTACCAGCAAGCAAGGCCATGTGCAGGGTGACGGCGGAGCCCGTCCCCGCTGTCCTAGGGCTCGGCGGCGGCGGCGGCGTGGGCGGCCGAGCTCTGCAGGCGCCGGCTCAGCTCAGCGTGGAGGCGGCGGGAGGTGGCGTCGAGGGTCTGGGCCAGGCGGCTGGTGAGACGTAGCATGTGGGCCACCACGCGGACACCCTTCCGCAGCCTGGAGGGGGGGGGAAAAGTGGGCTCAGTGTCCCCACAGCGGGGTGTGGAAGGGGATGCTGCAGCACTGGGGGGTCCCCAACCCCGGGAAAGGAGGTACCCTGACTCCTCCATCCTGGAGAACGCTGCTCCATCATCACGTTGTGACAGTTTAGCAGTGACAACCCCCCCTTCCTGACATCCCACCCTGCCCTCGGAGGACCCCTCGCCGGCCCCGCTGCGGTGGCATTGGGGCAGGGACTCGCTCATGGATGTTAACGGCAGCGGTTTGCTGAGCATCCAAACCCCACGTGTCCCCTGAGAGCCACCATGAAGGCTGCAGGACCCTTGGGGACACCCAGCTGTCCCCCGGGGGGGTCTGCAGCTGGGGGCTGGTTCCCACCCATGGAGTTTGGGGCATCAGCTCCATGGAACATCTCCCCTGGTCCATCCCCATCCCATGGCACGCACTTCTCCTTCTTCTCGGCCATCCGTGGGTGATTGGCCTCGGCCACGTGATCCTCCAGCTCCCTGCGGACGTTGTCCAGGCTCTCCTGAAATTCCAGGTTGGCCCCACGGATGGCGGGCAGCGCCTCGGCGATGACGTCCTGGTAACGGGTCTGGTTGTCCTCCAACGTGGCCGCCGTCTCCACGTCCTTCAGGCTGGCCTTGGTGTCCTGCAAGAGGTTCTTGAGATCTTCCAGCTCATCGCGAGAGGCGGAGGCGGGTGGCCCGCGGGGGCCGCAAGGGCTGGGGGTGTGGAAGGTGATGCCGCAGCGTTGGGGGTCCTGGAGGCGGTCCCCATCCTGGGCGAGGTGGTACCCCAACTCCTCCGTCCTGGCGCTGGGTGTCACGTCTTCTTCTGGTCCCCCTTGGGTGGCGGCGGCGGGGAGGAGGGCGCAGAGCCCCACCAGCAGGCACCAGCCAGGGCCCCCCGGCACCATGGTGTCCTGCAGGAGCAAAGAGAAACGGGGGACGGGGGGGGGTCGAGCCTGTGGCTGAGCCACCCTCTGAGACCCTTGTGGGTCCCCCCACCCCAGGAGCCCCCCAGTTCACACCAGTAAAACCCCCACCCAAAACACCCTTATTTTTCCAGGCGTATGTATCTCCGGCTGCTGGGATTTGGGATTCGGGGGTGCCGTACCCCACTCTCCCCGCACCCTGGAGACCCCCCCCGAGTTGGGGACGGGGGGGACACAGGAGCCCTTCTGCACCGCCCCCCCCCCCCCCCC
>RSEF01000003.1:114066901-114079022 GCA_003993805.1 Himantopus leucocephalus
GCACATGTGTGCTGAGTGAGCACGCACATGCCTGGCAGCGCACGCGTGTGCTGAGTGTGCACATGTGTGCTGAGTGTGTACACGCATGCCTGGCAGCACACGCATGTGCCGAGTGTGCACGCATGTGCTGAGTGTGCACACACATGCCTGGCAGCGCACATATGTGCCGAGTGTGCACACATGTGCTGAGTGTGCGTGCACATGCCTGGCAGCGCACGCATGTGCCGAGTGTGCACACGCGTACTGAGTGTGCACGCACATGGCTGGCAGCACACGCATGTGCCGAGTGTGCACACACACACTCAGAGGCACACACGCATGCTTACCGGTGCACACACATCCCCAGCAACATGCCTGGCGGTGTGCATACGTGCTCAGCACACGCACGTGTGTTTTGCATATGCACATGTGTATGTGTAGATTTGTGTGCACGTGTGAGTACATGTTCGTATGCGCGCATACATGTCTGCGTGTGCTTAGGTGCCTGCTTGTGCACATTCATTTTTGTGTGTACACATACGTCTGCACGCGTGTTGGTGTGCACATACGCATGTGCGCACATAAGCTCGTATATGTGTGCGTGTGCTCCTGCATGTACGCGGGCGTGTGCGTGTGCATCTGTACACATGTGCGTACATGTGCGCATACATGCATACACACGTGTGTACATGTGTGTGCATACATGTGTACACACGTGTGTACATGCGTGTGCGCACCTGCAACGCGTGGCCAGTCCATTGCATGCTGGGAGCCGGGGGCGGGCGGGTTGGGTCGGTGGGTGCTGCCGCCCCCCGGGGCGCTGCGGGAGCTGAGGGGGGGTCCCGGGCTCCCCTTTAATGCGAGAAAACGCGATTATGGGCAAAACCCCGCGGAGCGGCGGGAGGCAGCGGGTGGAGAGGCGGGCACCCACGGGCACCCACGGCCGGGGAGCTGCCACCCTCCGAGGTGGGGGCCGGGGGTCCCCCAGCCCCAGGGGAGCGGGGGAGGGTGCTGGGGGGACGGCGGGGGGTGTCCCCCGTGTAGGGGGGTCCCAAGCGTCGGGGACGGCACCCTGCGTGGCGGCGCTAGGACCCAGCGCGGCCCCCGGGCAGGGGGCGGGGCGAGGCCGAGGGGGCGGGGCCTACGGGGAGGTGGAGGGGCCGCGCAGCGCTGGGGGCGGCGGGGTCGCGGGTTCGAGTCCGGCGGCGGTCGCGGTGGCGGTCATGGCGCGGCGGGCCGTGTTGTTCGACCTTGGCGGCGTGCTCTTCGGGCCCGGCCTGCAGCACTTCATGGGCTCCTGCGAGCGGGACTGCGCTCTGCCCAGGTACGGCCCGGCCCGACACGGCGCGGCCCGGCCCGGCGGTACTCGCCCTCCCGCTCCTCGGCGAGTCGGCGCTCGACCGGAGTCACGTAGAGACGAGGCGACAATACTGTGTGTGCGGCCGCCGCCCGCGCAGGGTGTGCGCGACTGAGGCCACCATAGGAGGAGGACAGGGCTGGGTGTGGGGTGCGGGCTGGGGGACCCCCTGCCCTGGACGTGGGGGGCAAATTGGGGTCCCTGTGTATATGCGGGGTGCAGGCTGGCCTCCTCCTGCCTCGGTGCGGGGTGCAGGATGGGGCGGGGGTCCTGTCCTGGATGTGGGGTGCAGCCTGGGGACAGAGGTGGGGGTCCTGTCCTGGATGTGGGGTGCAGGTCAGCGGTTAAAACTAACCCCCAAAGAGGTGGGATCACCATAGGGGAGGTTGGCAGAAGCCGTAAGAAGAGCTGCTAATAACTAATTAAGCGGGATAGTTAATTAAGCCCATCCCTGCCCCAGCGCTGAGACCCGACACAACTCAGTTCACGAGCTGGCGCTGGCGAAGCCCCAAGCGTGGGACGCCCCGAGCGGGTCCCAGTCAGCCCTGCGAGCCCTTTGCCCCACTTAACACGGGGTATTTGGGATTTACTAATCCCCAAAAGCTCCCGAACAGGAGCCGAACAGGTTCCGTCTGCGCGCAGCGCCAACGTCGGGATTTCCCAGCAGCGCGTGGGTGTGAAAAAAAAACAAAAAAAAACCAAACCAGAAAAGCAGGCAGTTTAAAAAAAAAAAAAAAAAAAAANNNNAAAAAAAAAAAAAAAAAAAGAGAGAATAAAATATTAAATAGCTGAATGCTGGAGGACGTGGAGCAGATGGAGCAATAAATTCCCAGATTATCGGGCCATCAAACATTTTTTTGCTTCGCTTAATGTTCAAAAAAAAAAAAGAAAAAAAAAAAAAAGCGACAGCGAGCCTGCTGGAACAGGTAAAGGCGCTTTATTTTTATCGACTCGGAGGAGAGCTGTGTCCTAAAGCCAGTGGCTGTAATCTTGTTTTATTGCCGCCCGAGAAGGCCTTTTGTGTTCTTGTGATCGGGGCAAATTATTTTCCTTGAGCTGCGGCTTACAAAATGCCTTGCTCTTGGCGTTATTTTTTATTTATTTTCTGGCTCCTGGCAAAACTCCCCGCTCATCTGTCTGCGGGGCCGAGGAATTGAGCTGCCAGCGGGAAATAAATGGGCAGCGATTTCCCGGTCCTGTAATGAAGCGATGCTCCGGTCCTGGGTGACGATGGAGGACGGAGCTCCGTATCCCCGGCACAGAGCATCCCTCTCCCCGTAGCGCACCCCAACATCCCCCCCCCTCCTTGGTTTTGGGGTCCATCCCCCCCCTGGCTGATGTCTCCTCCTTTGCCTGGCAGGAATTTCTTGCGAAAGGTCTTGTTTGCCGGCGGATCCGACAGTCCTTACGCCAAAGCGATGAGGGGACAGATCACCCTGTCCCAGGTGAGCCCGTGGGTACCACCGGGGGCTCGGGAAGGAGCCGAGGGGAGCCGGCTCTGGGGTGGGCTCGGCTTTAGGGGTATTTTTTGGGGGGGGGGGTGTTGGTTGAATGACTGCGTGGGTGTTTTCCAGCTCTTTTCGGAGATGGAAGAGGGCTGCAGGCAGCACGCCTCCGCCTCGGGCGTCACCCTGCCACCCGCCTTCTCCGTCGCCCGAGCCTTCGAGGAGATGGCAGCCAAGGGGGCGGTCAACACCCCTCTTCTGCAGGCGGCGAGGGTGCTGCGGAGGAACGGTGGGTGCCGGGGGGCTTTGGGGCAAGGGGTGCTGGAGGGAGGGTGCTGCTCCCATCCCGAGCAGGTGCCACCACGGGATTCCCTGGTCGGTGCCACGACAGGGTTCCCTGGTTGGTCCCACCATGGGGTTCCCTGGTCAGTGCCACCCTGGTCGGTGCCACCACGGGGTTCCCTGGTCGGTGCCACCACGGCATCCCTGGTCAGTCCCTCCACAGCATCCCTGATCGGTGCCACCACGGGATTCCCTGGTCGGTCCCACCATGGGGTTCCCTGGTCAGTGCCACCCTGGTCAGTGCCACCATGGCATCCCTGGTCAGTGCCACCACAGCATCCCTGGTCGGTGCCACCAGGGGGTTCCCTGGTCAGTCCCTCCACAGCATCCCTGGTCAGTGCCACCACAGGGTTCCCTGGTCGGTCCCACCATAAGGTCCTGGTCAGTGCCACCACAGGGTCCCTGCTCAGTCCGTTATCATCGTCAAAGCTCATCCGAGCCCTGCTGCCAAATCCATCAGACGGGTTATCACCCAACCAGCAATTAGCGGGACCCCGTAACCCTTCGCGCCGCGCCGTGGCCGGTCCGTCGGCTCGGTCCTCAGCATCTCGGTGTGCCTGAGCTCCGGCTCACATCCCGCCTGCGTTGGGAGGGTCGAGCCTTGCTTTCCTGGGAGTGCAAATTGGGCATAAGCTCCTACGGAGCATCCTTTTGTCTCCTGCCGGGGTGTCCCGGTCCGGACAGAGCCTTGCAAATGGGAGATTTTAGGCTGGGAAGGTCCAAGAAACGTGGCTGGGGAGGAGAGGTGAAATCAAACGCTCTCCAGAGAGCCGGAGTGGGAAAACCAGCGCTCCCCGCTCTGCCCTTCCCTAGGATTTAAGACGGGTGTCCTCACCAACAACTGGGTGGACGACAGCGCCGGGCGGCTCTTCACGGCCACGCTGATGAACCTGCTGCACCGCCACTTCGACCTGGTGATCGAGTCCTGCCGGCTCGGAGCGCAGAAGCCGGACCCCGAGATCTACGCCTACGCCCTGGATGCGCTGCGGATGAAACCGCAGGAGGTACGGCCACCACCCCAAAAATGGGGCACGGAGGGTCCAAAAGTCCTTGGCCAAACCCAGTGGCCGCCCTTCCCCGGGGTGCTGAGCCCGGCTGTCACTGCTGTATCTCCAGGTCATCCTCCTGGACGACATCGGGGAGAACTTGAAGCCGGCCCAGGAGATGGGCATGGCCACCGTCCTCGTCAGGGACACCGAAACCGTCCTGAAGGAGCTGGAGGAGCTCTCGGGCGTCCAGGCATGTAGAGATGGTCTGAGTCCTCTCTGTCTCCTGGAGATCCCCGAAGGGGTGGGAGGGATGAGCTCAGGCTTCTGGGTCTTGCCATGCTGGTGCAGGACTCATGGGTGGCTTTGGATCTCCTGCAAACCCTGCCCATCCCCTGATAACCTCATCCCCTGGACCTGCTGAGCCGTGTCCATCTCAAAACGCGTGGATGTCCCACCAGCAGCAAGGTGGTGGGGACGTCCCACGGAGCTCCAGGCTTGCTCAGGAGCTCACCCTGTGCTCCTCACCCCGCAGCTTCTCACCCAAGAAGAGCCGCTGCCAACTGCTTGTGATCCATCCAACGTGACCCATGGATACGTGCCCATCCGGGTAGAGTGGAGGGGACTGCCTTGGTGACAAGGTGTCCCCAGGCTTGGGGGTGGCCCAGGTGTCCTGGGGAGCGTGCTTGAGCCCCGTGGAAGGACGTGCCAGCCGAGGGGTGGCTTGTTGAGTTGTCCACCTTCCTGCGGGGGCTGCTCTGGGTGGGGGGATGCTGAGCTGCCCCCTCGTTGAGGTCTTCTCCATCCACCCCAGGGGTTCAAACATGCTGGTGTGGCTCCGGGATGCTGAGCTGGAGGGGGTGGTGGGCTCCCACGCCTGGTGACTGGTGGTGGGTGGAGGGTTGGGAGGTGAAGCTGTGCCACCTGCAGCTGGCGAGGGCTCTCCGTCCCTTCCAGCCCGGCGTCCAGCTGCATTTTGTGGAGATGGGACACGGCCCCGTCATCTGCCTCTGCCACGGCTTCCCCGAGTCCTGGCTCTCCTGGCGCTACCAGGTGATGGAGGAGATGGGGAGGAGGGTGGACCACAGCGGCTGGCGGTGGGATGCTGGAGCAGAGTGGAGGGGGTGCACGGCCACCGCTCCTGGGGGGACCCGGGACTGTCCCACCACCCTGTCTTGAGCCTTGAGGGACACGGGGCAGAGAGTGTTGCCCACCCTCCGGCTTCATCAGCCCACGTCTGCCCTCCTGGGGACATCTCCGGGCACGCTGGGGTGGGCAGACGCAGGATGGGTGCTGGCACCAGGGAGGAGCGGGGTCCGGGGGTCTCGGCGTCCTTCGGAGGCTGCTGCTTTCCCTCCTAGATCCCGGCTCTGGCCGATGCCGGCTTCAGGGTGATCGCTCTGGAGATGAAGGGCTACGGGGAGTCGACGGCCCCGCCGGGTGAGCTGGGCTGGCCGGGGTTCCGGGGGGACGGGGGCCTTTTGGGGCTGGAGCTGCCGGTCCCAAGGACAAGACCCGGGAGGAGATGGGTGGAGGAGTCTTCTCCTGGGGAGGGTGTGGGGGGTGTGGAAGCTGTGCCGCTCCTCCTGCAGCCCCGGCAGCTCCGATGGATGCAGAGCGCATCCGTAGAAACGTGTGGATGTTAAACTGATGGCGATTACGTCTTCCCTGCAGACATAAAAGAATATTCCCAGGAGCAGATATGCAAGGTGAGGAGGCGCGGGACGCGGATGTGGGCAGGATGAGCGCGGTGTGGAGGGCGGTGTGGGCTGGCAGGACACGGCCCCGGGCAGGATCTGACCCTTTCTCTCCTCCTTTCCTCAGGACCTGGTGGTTTTCCTGGACAAACTGGTGAGGAGCCCCCCCCCGCCCCCCGCGATGGGTCCCTCCTTCTTGGCAAGGTTTGGGTGCGCGTCCCCCCAGCTGCCCTTCGCCTCTTCCTTCCCGTGCGGGGACAGCTGAGCTCCCCGGTGGCTTTGATCCAAATCCCTCGGGGTAGCACCAAGCCCCATCTTTGTGTTCCCCCTGGGTGGGATTTTAGGGATGCGGATGTTCATACAACCCGTTGCCGGTGGGACACCCCATCCTCGGGAGGGTCTCCAGCACCGTGTCACCTTCCCCTGGACCTCGTGTCCTTGCTGAGGACAGGGAGATGGGCTGGTGGTGCCTGTTTGGGGTTTTGGGAAGGTGGTGAGATGCTCACGGAGAAGGATGCTGGGCTGCATCCCCTCTGCCCCCCCCTTAAACCCCGACTGTCGCAGCTCCCCGTGGCCGTGGTGGCCAGGGGACCACCGCTGTCCCTCGGCACGGCTCGAATCCGGTGTCACCTTGGCGTCTGGTCCACGTGGGTTTGGGGGCTCCGGGTGTAATTCCCATCCCGTCGAGGGGACGGGGTTGATTTCTGTGCCTTTTAAAGGAGATGAAGTGGAGGGGAAGAGCGCAGCCCACGAATGCCAACGTCTGCGGGACTTTGTCCTCCCCAAACGGCTTCCGAGGGAGCGAGTCCTTCACAAACACAGTGCTAAAAAAAAAAAAATAAGAAACAAGGAGGGGGGGAAAAAAAAGCCCTCGAGGTTTTTTGAGGTTTTGCAAGGGCTCAATGCGCGAGGAGCGGTGGTGGTTTTGTGGCGGCATCGGAGCAGGGATGGGTTTTGGGGAGGGGGACCGAGTGGGGCATGGCCGGGGGCTGCAGCTGCGGTTTGCTGCCGAGCAGGCGAGGATAAATCACCCTGATTTTTTTTAATTCCCCCCCCCCCCCCCCCCCCCCCCCNTTTTTTTTTTTCCCCCCCCCCCCCCCCCCCCTTGGGGAATTGCCTTCCCGCTGGGTTAGAAACGATAAGGAAAATGGATAGGAAGGTGCCCGTTGACGCGCAGCCTGGCAAAAGGGCTCGCTAGATGGGATGCGAGGTCGTGGCATCCCCTATGGATGGCACTTCGGTTTTCCCTGCTCCTCCGCTACCGTCGGGGGCCCATCCTGCTCCTCTCCCCCTCGAAGGGGGGGCTCCTTCTCGCCCCCCTGGGACAACCCCGGAGATTTTGGAGAAGATAAATGACTTCCTGAAGCTTCCTGGGTTGTTTGAGCCCGGATCTGGGATGCAGAAGATGCAGAGTGGTCCAGGAGCCGGTGCGGTGACGGTCAGGGCTGGGGGGGGATGAAACCCATCAGCGCAGGAGGGACCCGTTCAGCCCCACATGGGGGGTGGGAGCTGCCGGGACCCCCCCCCCCCAAACCCCCTGCCCCCTTTGGGGCNCCCCCCCAAACCCTCTGCCCCCTTTGGGGCTCTCAGACGCTGGGTTTCCCGCCGTCGGACGGCAGCGAGCGGGGCTCGCCGGTACGCAGCCAGCCCCGAGCCGCATCTGCCGGGAGGGAATTTTAATTACGCTTCTAAATATCAGCTAATTATGAACCGGCTGCTATATATCGTCAGGAGCACGGGTTTTAATTGGATTTATTTGTAGGTGCCCAGAGGGGGTCAGGAAAAAGGAACGGGGATGGGGGGAACAGTGAGCTCGGTGCGCTCAGCTCCGGGCAGGATCCGGCCATCCCTGGGGGATGCTGCGAGCCCCTTCCCAGAGGCGCTGGGGATTTATTCGTCTGCGAGACGTTTATATTTCTGTTTTATTTATATATATTTATGTATACCGACACATTCCCCGTGCTGTCACCCCGCGTGATGGCAGCAGGGGGGGGACCCGTACGGGTGATCCCCAGGGGATGAGCAGCCTCCAGACGTGTTTTTGGCGGATAATATCCAACCCTTTTCCTCTGGAGGGCCCAGGTACTTGAAATGTTTAATTAACATCAGAGCAAATTGCTCCGGGGGATCAGGTAAAGCTTGTTCCTTGGGGGGGAAAAAAAGGAAAAAAAGAAAAAACCCAGCAAAAAAAAAGAAAAAATAAAGAAAATATTGCTGTTTTCTAATCTCGTTGCTGCATCGGAGGACACAAATCTCCTCTCTCACCTGCTGATTGCTCCCGAGCGCTGCGTTTGGGGAGGATTTCGAGGTGCCCCCCGGGATGCAGCCCTGGGGGTACACTGACGGCCCCCCCTCCCCGCAGGGCATCCCGCAGACCGTGCTGGTGGGCCACGACTGGGGCGGTGCCGTGGTCTGGAACATGGCTCTCTTCTACCCCGAGAGGGTGAGGTGGGTCCGTGGCACGCGGGTGGCTCTTTGGGGACCGGTCCTACCCCCCCCCACCCCCCCCACCCCCCAGGTCCCTCCAGTCACCCTGGGTCCTGCCCTCGAGATTCCCACACCCCCCCCCAGCAAAGCCCTGGCTCACGCCGGGCACCCCAAATCCGGGGGCGACGCTGACTCCGTGTCCCCCCCCCCATGATGTCCCAGGGCCGTGGTCTCGCTGAACACCCCGTACCAACCTGCCGACCCCGCTGTGGACATCGTGGAGAAGACGAAAGCGCACCCCACCTTTGATTACCAGTTCTACTTCCAGGAGCCGGTGAGTCCGGGACCCCCATTTTTATCCTCCGCCCCTCCTTTGGGACTTAACCCCCACCCCCCGAGTGTGGGGACGTGCCCACGTCGGGGTCCTCAGCTCATGGCCGGGCATCTCCTTGCTGTCACCCCATCTGCAAACGGCTTGTGGTCCCGCTGCCAGACCTTCTTCCCACTCCGGAAAAAACGCATTCCCGGCCCCCACCCGAGCCCCGAGGGGGTGGCAGGATCCGGCCCTGAGGTGGCTTGGGTCCCCGGGGGGGGGGCTGGCATCACCCGCGGTGCGTCCTCTCCCCATGCAGGGTGTCGCAGAAGCGGAGCTGGAGAAGGACATCGGCCGCACCCTGAAGGTCCTGATCCGCTCCACGCGCCGGGAGGTAGGTGTGGGGCTGCGGGTGGACGTGGGGTGGGAGCAGGCGGCTTCACCGCCTGCCCGTGGCCAGCCCAGCCTGATGGCCTCTCCGAGCCCTGCTGGCCTTGTTGGGGCTCTGACGAGCACCTCCAGCTCTCCTGCCCGCGGCACCCTCTCCCCTCCCGCTTCGCCAATACCAGGAGCCAAAAGCTTCGGGGGTGGCTTTGCAGTGACCCACGATGACCCTCAGGCACGCTCCACCCCGTGTCTGCCGTCCCTTTTTTTCTGCCTGTCCGTGGCAGAGTCTGCATTCCCTCAAGCCATCAGTAGGGACCAGAGTGAACGCATCCTTGTGAGCAGCAGCGCAGGGCCTGCACCCCTCTAGGGCTCGAAGCTGACCCTGAGTGGGGATTGAGAAGACCTCTAGAAAGCTGTGGTGCCTCGAGGAGGGACAGCCCAGCCTGGGGAACAGCAGATTTGTGGGGTGACTGTCTCGGTGCAGCCTGGCAGGGGCTCCCGCTCTCCCCGTGCCATCGCAGTGCCAGTGCTGCTCGCTCCCTCAACCCCTGCAAATGTTAATGTCTCGCTTTGGGGGGGGAAAACCTTTACGGTTTAAAATAACAGCGCCCCGGGAATGCGCGGGAGGCAGCATCCTTCTGCCAGCCCCTCCGGCTGTGCCCCGCTCCACAGCCTGGGGCTGCGCGGTCGGTTCCTGCATCCCTCGGGATACAGCAATGCTCAGTGCCTGCTCCCAGCTCTGCATTCCAGGGCTGCGCGGTCGGTTCCTGCATCCCTTGGGATGCAGGGATGCTCGGTGCCTGCTCCCAGCTCTGCATCCCGGGGCTGTGCAGTCAGTTCCTGCATCCCACGGGTACAGCGATGCTCCGTGCCTACTCTTGTTTCACAGCTTGGGACTGCATCGTTGGTTCCTGCAACCCTTGGGATGCAGCAATGCTTGCTGCCTGCTCCTGGCTCTGCATCCCGGAGCTGCATGGTTGATTCCTGTATCCCTTCGGATGCAACAATGTTCAGTGCCTGCTTCCAGCTCTGCATCCCGGGGCTGTGCAGTCAGCTTCTGCATCCCTTGGGATGCCGCAGTGCTCCATGATGGTGCCCAGCTCTGCGTCCCAGGGCTGCGTGGTTGGTTCCTGCATCCCTTGGGATGCAGCGGTGCTCAGTGCCTGCTCCCAACTTTGCATCCGAGGGCTGTGCTGTTGGTTCATGCATCCCTCGGGATGCCGCGATGCTTGGTGCCTGTTCCCAGCTACACATCCTGGGGCTGCATGTTTGGTTCCTGCATCCCTTGGGATGCAGCAGTGTTCAGTGCCTGCTCCCAGCTCTGCATCCTGGGGCTGTGCAGGCGGTTCCTGCATCCCTCAGGATGCTGCGATGCTCCGTGATGGCGCCCAGTTCCGCAGCCCAGGGCTGCGTGGTTAGTTCCTGCATCCCTTGGGATGCAGCAATGCTCAGTGCCTGCTCCCAGGTACGCATCCTGGGGCTGCATGCTTGGTTCCTGCATCCCTTGGGATGCAGCGGTGCTCGGTGCCTGCTCCCAGCTCTGCATCCCGGGGCTGTGCAGTTGGTTCGTGCATCCCTTGGGATGCCGCGATGCTCCGTGACAGCGCCCAGCTCCGCAGCCCAGGGCTGCGTGGTTGGTTCCTGCATCCCTCGGGATGCAGCGATGCTCGGTGCTGGCTCCCAGCGAGGAGGGGTGTGGAGCCCCGGGTCTGCAGCCATGGGGACCCCCCCCGGGGATGGGTTTCCCCCCCCCGGCTGCGGTGCCGCTCCCTGCCTGCCCTCGCGCCCCTCTCTCCGCAGGACCGCCTGCCCTTCACGCTCAACTTCTTCGGGGTCCGGGAGCGAGGTAAGGGGGGAGACCTCGCTGCGGGGTGGGGATGCCGCGGGTGGGGACGTGGCAGCAGTGCTGCGCCTCTTTTTGCAGGGGGGCTGCTGGTGGGCTTCCCAGAAAACCCCCCCGCCAGCCAGATCCTGCACGGCCCCGACCTGCAGTACTACATCCAGCGCTTCCAGAAATCCGGCTTCAGGTAGGGGCAGGAGCCCGGGGGGGCTGGTGGGGTACCCCCCTGCAGAAGGGGGACCCCCAAACCCACCTTGGCCTTGCTTTATACCCCCCAGACGGGGCGAGGCTGGCGGGGGGGAGGCTGCTTTCCCCTTGCAGGCTCTTCCCGGTCCCCGCGGCGGTGTCGGCAGGAGCTGAGTCCCACCATCTCCACCCCATTCCCCTCTTTCCCAGTGGCCCCTTGAACTGGTACCGCAACATGCGACCCAACTGGCGCTGGGCGCTCTCTGCCAAGGACAGGAAGGTGGGGACCGATCCTGCCCCGCGGGGAGCGTTTTGCAGCCCCAGCACCTTCCCCCGCCTTGTCACCCGTGTCCCCTATAGATCACCATGCCAGCGCTGATGGTCACGGCCGGGAAGGACGTGGTGCTGCGTCCCAGCATGAGCAAGGGCATGGAGGAGTGGGTAAGCCAGCGTGGTCCCGTCCCACCCCAGCCCTGCCCGGCACCGGTGTGCACCGAAGCCATCCCGCTTCCATAAGATGCCACCACGGGAGAGCCGTGGGACAGGTCCCTCGTGCCGAGATGGGCAGATATGAGGACATCACTTGCTAAGGGGGGACAGGCTGATGCCGGGGGGAAAGAGGGGCATTTGCCACACGCAGCAGGCAGGAGGGGGTTTGCTCGTGCCAAAATCAAGAGCCGGGGATGCGGGGGCGGCCCGGGGTGGGCTCCTGGCGCAAACCAGCCCCTGGCGCATCCCTCCGTAGATCCCGCAGCTGCGCCGGGGGCACATCGAGGAGTGCGGGCACTGGATGCAGATGGAGAGGTACCGCGGCCGCCGGCGCGAACGGCCTCGCTCCATCGGAGCCCTTCTCCCTGGAGGGGGTGGGAAGCCAGATCCCACCCCAGCTCTGTGCCATTCCCCCCCCCCCCCCAGGCCGGCGGCACTGAACNCCCCGCAGGCCGGCGGCACTGAACAGGATCCTGGTGGAGTGGCTGGAGGGGCTCCCCCCCGACACCCCCCTGCCCAAGATCTCCAGGCTGTGAGCGCGGCCGGCAGCGCTGCCCCGTGCCTTCCCTCCTCCCCGGGCTGAGTTTTGCCTTTAGGGTTTGATTATTATTTTTTTTTTTTACCTTTAGGATTTGATTTTTGCTTTTAGGGCTTGATTTGTTTTTTTTTTTTT
>RSEF01000003.1:114101784-114126560 GCA_003993805.1 Himantopus leucocephalus
ATGGGAACAGTCTGTTTCCAGTGGTGCCCAGTGACAGGACAAGTGGCAACGGGCACAAACTGGTACATGGGAAATTCCATCTGAACACAAGGAAAAACTTCTCCCCTGTGAGGGTGGCAGAGCAGTGGCACAGGCTGCCCAGAGAGGTGGGGGAGTCTCCCACTCTGGAGCCATTCCAAAGCCGCCTGGACGCCGTCCTGTGCCACTGCTGGNAGAGGGCCCTTCCAACCCTCACCAGTCTGGGATTCCCCTCTGCAGGAGCTCACACCACCGGTCTGCCCATGAGCACGGACCCGCAGTTCTGCTCCCTCTGCAGAGGTGTTGGGAGGGTTTTCCCTGCCGTGCAGGGGAGGAAAATATGGGATGCAGCAGAAGCAGGGCACGGAGGCGATGCCTGCCTTGGTTTGCAGCCACCACTTTAGCGGCATCGCCTCTGCGCCCCGCTTCCATCTCCTTGGGGACCGCGACACGGAGCCCATACTGGCTCCATACTGCATCTCCGGAGCGGTTTTGATCTAAGCTTTGGAGGTTGGAGTTGCTGCGGGGTCCGAGCATCACGTGCTGGGGATGGAGAGGCTCAGGAGCCCCCGTGTTTGGGGCTGGAATCGTTCCCAGCACTAGGTCACCGTCACTAGGTCACCCCCACCCCCCATTTTGTGTGGGGTAAGGATGAGCCCGCACGCGCCGACAAGGCTCCTTGCCTTCCCTTCTCCGGCTTTTTGGGGAGCGCAGGGACGGGAAAGCTGCTCGCAAATGCCTGTAATTGCTCCCAGCCCCGGCTCGTCCCTGCGTACGCATCTCATGTGGTCCGCTTCGCCGCCGGCTTGTTCCCCCCCCCACCTCGTCGTGCTGGAAGCAGTTTGGGAAGATGCCTGGTTTAATCCATGGTCCCAGTAATCCCCCCCCCTCTACTCCCTTGCCCCCATACCACCCCCCTGCGGCGCTTTGCTGGGCGGGGGGGGTTTGGATGGGTGCCGCAGCGGGTGCGGGTGGGAAACGCCACCACTAAGGACCAGTTCCTCACTTCCCACCCACCTCCTTCCCAGCTTTAACCCCAGCATCCATGGCGGGGGGACACACACACGACTATGGACATCCCCCCCCTGCTTTCCAGCCCCAAATCACCACTAGCTGCTCTCCAGGGCTGGGACAGGGCTGAGCGCCGCCCCCTGCACAGTCCCTTTTGGGGTGATTTTCTGTGCCTGCAGGCAGCTGGAGGGGGGGTGTGGGGGGGTGAGGGACCTCATGGTTAACTCCCGCCGTGGCGGTGCCAGCACCGCGAAAGCAGCCTGTGTCTTTCGCAAAGGGCGGGTTTCAGGTTTTTTTCTCCCGGGCTAGGGAAGGGACAGAGAAGGTTCTGCTGGAATTTTGAAGCCTCTCCCACTTATTTCTTGCATTACATTGTTTTAATGTTGTTGTTGGCCGGCGAAACCCCGCGCGAGGGATGCCACGGATTGTGCAAAAGAGCTCGGGACAGGCGCTCTTGTCCCGGGCTGAGCTACAGCTGCTCGCCCCAAAGCAGCTCCAGCAATAACAATACCATTATGGCATGGGGCTGGCGGCGGGGAGAACTGGAGGCATCTTCAAAGCCCCACCTCCCGGAGTCCCGTGACTGGCAGGATTTCAGCTTTCAGTAAGACCCCGGTAAAACCACCTTAACCCACCCCCCCCCCCCCCCCCGCTGGGCTTGTGGACCGCAATCTTGGAAAAGAAAGGCAAAATAAAGAGAAGAAAAAAAAAAAAAGTCATCTCTTTTAGTTATTGCTTTCTGCCTGTCTGGAATTTTAAGCCAAACCTCTGGGCTTTGGATGTAGCTGACTGGAGCCGGCCAATGTCGACCGCGGGTGCCCGGAGCGCTCTTATCGCATCGAGGAAAACCGCAGGCACAGGGTGGTCTTGCGACAGGGGGAGGAGACCCCATCCAGCCGGGAGCCGCACGTAGCCCAGGGAGACAACCCTGATGGTCCTCAGCTTCAGGGGTCTGTGGATGAAACCTCAACGCTGGAGCTGACGGTCCTCGGAGGACCAGGACTGGGTATTCGTGGGCACCCTTAATGCTGGAGGTTTGGTTTTCCCATGGAAAATCCCACTTTATGCTACTGGCGACCAGACAGCAGCGTGTAGGATCTGAGACCTTCTGCCCAGCATCCCTCGTCTCCCCTCAGAGGGGAGGATGCGCAGAAAGACGCAGCGTTTAGTGAAGCAGACTTGCTCTCCTTGGGCTGGGAAGAGCTGTAAAGAGGGACGTCGCCGCCTGATGCCACCCCTGCCCTCCCACGGCCGCGGCGAGGACCCTGCTGGGAGCAGGTCCCACCTGGAGCAGGCACCATCCCACGGGGGGCAAACGAGCGTGGGGTGTCCAACTCACCTCCAGACCTGAAGCTCTTCGGAGAGGGATGTGGAGCTGCGGTACCCCGGCGCCTCCCCAAAAAGCATCTCTCCCCACGCTGCCTGGGCAAGGGCCACGGGGCAACTGTGCCCCACGGTCCGTGCCCTCCGCTGCCAGCATCCCTCCATCCCAGGGCCAACCACGCGGAGCGGGGATGCTCCGCCTGCCTCGCTCCGCTGCTTCCCATCCTGCCTCCGGGAAAGGCGGAAAATTCGCCCCCCCCCTCAAAGCCTCCCTGGGAAGCGCATACGCACGCAAACACTCATGAGTGTGCAAACACGCACTTGCGCACCCCACGGTGCTCCCCGGCAGGGCTGGGGCGTTGCAGGGGACACCCCCCCCACCCCGAGAGATAACCTCCCGACACGCGCCGGTGTCCCCTCCACGTGAACCCGGTGGGTTTGGCGAGGCAGCGGCCCCCCCGTCCCTCCAAAGGCATCATTTCCAAGCCGGCTTGGGCGGCAGGTGTCCCGCGACTCGCCACACGCCCCGTGGAAATGGGTTAGAAAATGAGCAAACTGCTAAAAACACCGTGAACCGCCTCGGAGCTGGGGAAACGGGATGTTTTCGGCAACAGAGCCGGGGTGGTTTCAAGGCAACCTGCTTTTAATATCCTCTCTCGCAAGCCCGGCAGCGGTTTTCTGGCTCCCGGAGACTCACACTCCCTTTCTCCCCATCCCCGAACCCCTCCTCGTCCCCCCCCCAAAAAAGCACCGAGCCCAAACTTAGGTCTCCGATCCCGCCTTTTTTGCAAGGTTTGGGTTAAATCCCAGCGTCTGCACGCGCTTTGGTGTCTGAACGCGTCTCCCCGCCTGGCCCCACAGCGGCGCACCCAGCGCTGAAGCCGGAGGCCGGGCAGGGCTCGTTAGGACGTGGCTAATGAGCGAATTGATTTAGCGTGGGCATCCCAACCGTGCACGTCTGAGTTGCGCCCCATCTCCGTGCTCGTGTTTGCGTTGAGAGCCGGCACTGCTGGGCGCCGGGAAGAAGCGTCCGAGGAAAGGAGCACCCTCCGTTTCACGTGTTGCAGCCCCAAAACTCACCACCTGAGGATGCTGGGGCGGGGGGGGGGGGGTGAAGGCAACAGCCCCAGCCCCACGGTGAGCCATCACGTGAGCGCTCCGCGATCTCCTGCTCCTTGCTCCAAAGCAGGTCTGTGCCTGCAGCCGGTGTCTCCCTGGGACACGGCGCGAACCTGAGCTGCCGGCAGCGGCGTCCCGCATCCCGATAAGCCCTGAGATTCATGCTGGAGCCGCGTGCCGGCTGCTCCCCACTGTCCCGTCCTGCTCATCCTTCCCCAAATCCTTCTCCTGCAGCCGTTTTCCCAGCCCAAGGCTGGGTTTCCACCCTTTCCGAAATGCTGGAGGAGGTGCTTCCACGCAGGGCTGGGGCTGCAGCATGGTGGGCTCTGAGCGACCTGGTCGGGTTGAAGAAGTCCCTGCTGGTGGCAGGGAGGTTGGACTGGATGGCCTTTGAAGGTCCCTTCCCACCCAAACCCTTCTGCGATTCTATTCCATGATATTTGGGCTGGAGGTGCGGGAATGCCCAGCCCCGCTGCCGTTGTGCATCCAGCCGCGTGTCGAACCTCACGCTCCACATCTGCCCGACTTCCCCGCAGAAATAAAGCCCAGGAGAGCCGGTGGGAATACCCCGGGGCTCAGAGCTGGGTCCAAATCATCGGCAGCGCTGATGAGCGGCTCGGAGACCAAGCTGAGGTGTCCTGCAAGACTTTGCCTGCAGCCTCTTGGTTTCCTGCAGCCTCTTGGTTTCCTGCAGCCGCATAATGCTGGATGGCCAAGGATGGTGAAAACATCTGTATCCATCGTGCATGCGTCTGCTTGGCAGTGTCCCCTTGGCTGTACGTGACCCAGAAAGAGGGGGAGAGAGAGATTTTGGGTGCACGCAAGGGTGCAGGTGCCTGTATGTGCTCGTGGTGCGCAGTGGTACCTGGGTCCCCGTGGCAGTGACGGTGTGCAGGGCAGCGGTGTGCGTGTGTGCGCTTGTCCCCTCCGCAAGGCTCCTCCGGGAGAAGTCATCGAATCACAGAATAGTTTGGGTGGGAAGGGACATTTAAAGGTCATCTGGTCCCACCGCCTGCCCTGGGCAGGGACACCTCCCACCAGCCCAGGTTGCTCCAAGCCCCGTCCAACCTGGCCTTGAACACCTCCAGGGATGGGGCAGCCACAGCTTCTCGGGGCAACCTGCCCCAGGGGCTCACCACCCGCACAGCCAACAATTTCTTCACAATATCTCATCTCAATCTCCCCTCTGTCAGTGTCAAACCATTCCCCCTCGTCCCATGGCTCCCCTCCCTGACCCAGAGTCCCTCCCCAGCTCTCCTGGAGCCCCTTTAGGCACTGGAAGGGGCTCTGAGGTCTCCCCGCAGCCTTCTCTTCTCCAGGCTGAACCCCCCCAACTCTCTCAGCCACGTTTCCACCGCGCTGTGTGCATATAGGTATGCATTTCTATAAATATATTTGTATTTAGTAACCTCAAGGCATTTCTCTCCCCGCACTTTTCCAACCCTCCTGCAGAGAGCCGTTCCGCAGCTCACCCGCGGGAAGCCGCCTCCTGCGCCGCCTTCGGGCGATGCCCGTGAGCTTTTCGGCACCTTCCGCACCCGCGCTCGGCCGCCGGCACGCATGCGAGGCGTCACCTTGCCCAGGGCTGGTGCTGCTCCCTTCAGCAGCGGCCAAAGGGCCCGGAAAGGGTTTTGGGGTAGAACCGTGGGGTTCTTGCAAACTTTTTCTCCTTGAATACACGGGTGGGGACAGCAGCCAGGAAGACGGCATGTGCTGAGTGCATTCGCGTGTGTATGCACACGTGCGCATTTGCACGTGCACATTGAGTGCATGCATGGGTGTGTGCATGTTTGCATGTGTGCGCGGCGTGCATGCATCCGTGCTATGTGCATGCATGCATGTGTGCATGCATCTGTGCTATGTCTATGCATGCATCTGTGCTATGTCTATGCATGCATGTGTGCATGTGTGCGCTGTGTGCATGCATCTGTGCTGTGTCCATGCATGCATGTGTGCATGTATGTGCTGTGTGCATGCATCTGTGCTATGTGCATGTGTGCCTGTGTGCATGCATGTGTGTGTCTGTGCTGTGCACATGCGTGCATGTGTGTGTATGCAGAAGCATCTCTGCTGCTCACACGCGTGTGTGAGCGCGTGTGTGCGCACACGTGAGCTGCGTGCATGCATTTGCGCGCCTGCTCCACGCCCTCCAGGCACCTCCACGACTCCCCAGCTCTGGATTTCGTGCAGAGAGCAGAACCCGCGGAGGGCGTTCTGGACCCGCAACGCCCGCGTCCCGCTCCGCTGGCTCAGCCCTGCGCCCGCAGCCCCAGCCCGCAGCTTTGCCGTGTCCCTGCCTCTGCCTCGCGGCGGGATTAGTCTTTCCCACCATCTCGGCGAGCAGCAAGCGGGAGGCAGGAGATGCGGGAGAGCTGCTGGCACACGCGCCCGCGCGCGCACAGAGCAGCCCGAGGCTGGAGGTGTCGCCGCTTGGAAGGTTTCCCCCCCCAGGGTGGATTTTGGCTGCGGGATGCTGCGGAGCAGCTTGGGTTGCGTTTTCCCTTGGTTTCGCTGCAAGGAAGCCGCAGTTGTCTCCGCGCCCACCGCGGGCACCCCGGGTCCAGAAACACTTGATGGTCACCCACGCCGACGGCAGCAGCACCCACCCCATCGCCAGCCCCGTGGCTGTTCTTCCCAAGGTCTTTCCTTGCCAGTTGTCCCCTCTCGGGGTGGCTTTGGGCACGTCACTTGGTTACTTTCCCGGTTACGATCCCTCACGGGCAAAACCTCCCCCGAGACGGTGCCCGCTGGGTACCCGGCACAGCAGGGATGCGCGATGACCGGTGAGGTCGAGATGTCCCCATGCAGTGATGCAGGTGACAAGCAGGGACACGCAGAGGGGACCAAACAGCGTCCCCGTGCCCCGGGGAGGAGAGCTCCGCGCTGGCACGCTGCAGCCCATCCTGGGAAGCTGGGATAATCCAGCAGCAGGATTTATTAACTGGGGCTAATTAACGGAGGAAAGATGCCTTTGGTGCCTGGAAGATGCTCAGCTCCTCCGTGACGGCACCCGCCAGCCCGTGGCAGAGCTGGGGGGCGGCTGCTGGCCCCGTGGTGCTCCCAGAGTCCCCTCTCCGGGCACGGCGGGTCCCCTCGGTCCCCCCTTCCCCGGGCACCCAGCGCCGCCGCCGCCGCGGGTGGCCCCGAGCCCTCGCGTGTGCACGGCTGCTTTCGCCCTCTCCTGACTCCCGCGATTTTAATTCGAACCAAATGCCTTCAACTCAGTTTCTCCTCCGTGGAAATGAGGGGGTGAGCTGCCAGGCCGGTCCCGCGCCAGCCCGCGGCGGCGCGCCAGCCAAAGCCCCACCGCAGCTGAAAGAACAATAGGGATTATTTATTTTTTTAATATTTTTTTTTTTAAAAAAAATCTCATTATTCATGTGGGTTTGGCTTTGAGTCCCCCCCACCCTGGGCTGCCTTGGAGACCCAGCAAGGCGGAGGGAGACGATGTTTTCCCCTTCCCTGGATCAATGTTTTTGGGGATGTGCCAAGGGGTCCAGGATTGGGCTTCACTGGGTGCTACTGGGCTTGCTGGGCAGGGGGTTGCTGGAGCAGTGCTAGGAGCTGCTGAAAGCAAGAGGTTCCCCGCAAATTTCCAGGTTCCCTCTCCGAATCCCATCTCGGTGCTCTGGGAGCTGGTGCGAGGCCACAGGAGGGGTTTGGGGTGGGTGCCTGGATGGCCAGGAGCTCTCTCCCACCAGGGGTGCAGAGGCAGGGGGTGAAGGATGCTCCTGAGCATCCTGGGGTGGGTTTCCTCCCTTGGGAAGAGCCCTGGCAGCCCTGGGATGCGGGATGCTCCCAAGCCAGGGTGGGTTTCCTCCCTTGGGAAGAGCCCTGGCAGCCCTGGGATGCGGGATGCAGATCCTCCTGAGCCGGGGTGGGTTTCCTCCCTCGGGAAGAGCCCTGGCAGATGCGGGATGCGGGATGATGAGCCCAAGCCAGGGTGGGTTTCCTCCCTCGGGAAGAGCCCTGGCAGCCCCGGGATGCGGGATGTGGCTCTTGGAGGCTGACAGCAAACCGCACCCAGAGCCGTGGAGACCTGCCGAACCAGCCTGATGGTCTTCATTATAGAGCAAGGGGTTGAGCTCAGGCCCAGGAGCCACGGCCAGAAGGGAAACCTGACTGCTAAAGTGAAAATTAAAACCTCAGTGGGGGAAGAAGCAGTTTTAAAGGTCGGTTTTTAGGAAAGGGAAGCGGATGCTGTTAGCAGCCAGTCCTCTGACCAAAGGCAAACACAAGGCAGAGCTTTGTAGCACTGTGACCCACCTGGCAGAGCCCAGAGCCACCCCGAAGCCCCAAGCTGCTGGGAGCCTTTGCTGTCCTTCCTGGTCAAGGTGCCTCCTTCTCCAGCCCTTCAGCAACCGACCTCCTTCTCCAACCATGGAGAAAACTGTGGGGCCAAAGAGGGGCTGCTGGGATGAACCTTTTGGGGGTTTGAGGTAGGGCTTTCACCTCCAAGCACCAAGGAACAGGGGGATGTCCAAGCGCTCCTTGGGAGGAGACCGGGTTGCACCCCTCAGGAGGTCCCCCACCTCCATGGGGTGGTTTCTGATGCCCCCTCCTCTCCGTCCCTTACAGTCTCCAGGCCACAGACATCTCCTGAGGACCTGAAGGCACTGATGGGGAACGTCAACCGCCTCAATGAGAGCTTTCGGGACATGCAGCTGAAGCTGCTGCACCTACCTCTGAAGGGGGACGTGCTGGATCACATCTGGAGGCTCCAGGACCTCCTGCAGAACCACTCGGACTCCTTGTTCCTCATGACGGGGTCACTGCAGAAGCTGGAAGGGCTTCTCTGGAGCCTGCAGACCCAGGCCAGCCAAACCGACAAGGCAGTGTCCAACCTCTGGGACAGCTTGACCCAGCAGAGCGACACGGCTCAGCAGGAGATGTACAAGCTCTCTGTGGAAGGCAACAGCAGCCGGCTGCTGCTGCAACACCACGACCACCTCCTGAGCCACCTGGGCAGCAGGGTGGAGAGCCTGAGCGACCAGGTGACGGCTGTGAGCGGGGCCGTGGACACCATGAACAGGACCTTCTCCTACGACGTGAACATCCACCATACCCGCATCCAGGACCTGCAGGTGCTGATCAGCAACGCCACCGAAGATGCCCGACAGATGCGTCTCATCCACATAGCCATGGAAGAGCAGCTGAAGCATGAGTTGGCCATCCTCAACAACGTGACGGAGGACCTGCGGCTGAAGGACTGGGAGCACTCCGTCGCGCTGAAGAACATCTCTGTGATACGGGGTAAGCTGACAACCTCTTGTAAGCAGCTCCCTTGCTGGTGCGTGAAGCTGTCGTGAGGAGGAGGGTGTCCTCAGTGCTTTGGGTGGTGGTGGAAATGGTCCCTGTGGCATGGGGATGTCCTGCGGGAATGTCTCAGGGTGCATCAAATCCATCAGACACCGCTGTTTAGGTGTCTGCAGTGTTCAGGCGTCTCTATCACCTTGGACTCTGTGCAGTTGGGACCTTCCAAATACTCCCCCATCCATGATAGGAAGAAAGCTCCCAAGGTTCCCTCAACGATGCCTGGGAAAACTCTGCCAGGTCCCTCCTGACCATGAAAGTGAGCCAGACTGAGAGCGGCAGACGGTGGGCGTTTGTCCTGCTTCGTACTGCAGTGATCAAGCAGCGGGCTGCCCACCAGCTACCCTCAGTCATCGCTGATCGCTCCACTCACTTTCCTGCACATCCCCTTTAGTCCATTTTCCTCCTCCTGTCTTCTCCTCCTTTACCACTCTCAGCCCCTCCCAAATCATACAATCACATAACCACAGAATGGTTTGGGTGGGAGGGGACCTTGAAGACCATCTAGTCCACCTCCCTGCCATGAGCAGGGACATCTTCCACTAGACCAGGTTGATCAGAGCCCCGTCCAACCTGGCCTGGAATGTTTCCAGGGATGGGACAGACATCACCTCTCTGGGTAACCTGGGCCAGGGGCTCACCACCCTCAGCGTGGTGAAATAAACCACCCATCCCTGCTGACTCTTGACTATTGACCTTAGTTTTGCCTTTTTTTGTCTTTATGTGGTTGCCTCGGTAATGCCCCCCTCAGCCCGCTAAACATCTACTCCCTTTTTCTTAATCATCTACCAAGATCCAGCCATTTCATAGAATCATGGAATGGTTGAGGTTGGAAGGCACCTTAAAGATCATCTGGTTCCAACCCCCCTACCATGGGCAGGGACACCTTCCACCAGACCAGGTTGCTCAAAGCTCCGTCCAACCTGGCCTTGAACACTTCGATGTCACACCATTATCTCATGAACGTTGCTGTTAACCATCTGCTTGGACATTTCTTCCTGTCTGGTATCAGGAATTTCCAGCTCTTTCATGTCTTACTGTCTTGCTGCTGTGGGATCACCCACTTCTCTGCATCCCACAGCACTAGATGTCCTAGGAAAGCCCAGCTCCAAGGGCACCAGTGCAGGTGGAGATGCCTGCGCTGGAGAAACCCATGTCTGCTGTGGTGGATCCTGGTCCAGTTGCTTGATGTGCCTGGAGAGCAGCAAGAGGAGGGTCCCTCCGTACGGCACCAGAGGAGAAGTGGCTTTTGCTTCAAAGATCTTAGAGGCTAAAATTGGAGAGGGAGTGAAGGGAGCTGCACTCCTTGGGAGCAGCTTGGGATGGGATGGGATGGTGGGGATGGGATCCCACTCCTTGGGAGCAGCTTGGCATGGGATGATGGGGAAGGGAGAAGGTCAGGCTCTTCAGGAACAGGGGCAGCTGAGCAGGGCTGTGATGGGAGCCAACAAAGTCATGAGCATCCTCACGATTTATGGCACAAGAGCAAGAGGGAACCTCATGAAATGGTGGGCAGCAAGTCCAGGAGAGGCTCAGGGCAGCCCTTTCCCACACGTCACCTTCTCACCTGCCTGGAGCTCCTCGCTGCAGGACTTTGTGGAGGCAGAAACCCAAGCAGGTCCAAAGGAGCTGGGCACATTCACATGTGGCTGTCAAATGCCATGGCATGATCATGGTGGCTCCGTCAGTCCCAAATGAACGAACTGGCCATGGGAGGGGAAAAACCACAGAGAAACACAGAAGAGCCCAGTGCAAGCTCTTGGGGGCAAAGCGAGAGGTTGGGGGGCAGTTGCTGCCCCACTTCCACGCTGTCGGGTTGCACTTGCAGAGAGGCAATGGGTTGTTCTTCTGCTATGAAAACTCTGACTCCAAGCAGAGCTTTATTTCTGGTGCTTCCAGCTGAAATACCAGATGGGGAAGGAAAGGGCTGACGCCAAGTCACTTGCTCCCTCTGGCTGTTTGCTGAGCCAGAAGGGGACAGATGTGGCTTGAACCGCAGCAGCTACGTCTCCCCACCCAGGCCAACCATCACCCTTAGGTCCCAGCAGCTCATCAGGGTCATTTCCCTGGTCCTTGGGAGACATTGGCTCCCGTCGCCTGGTTCGGGGCTGCTGGGACCACGTTGCACCCACCGCTTTGAGGTTTTCTCAGCTGCCCGCCCACCCCCGGTGCCATGGAGGAAGATGTCACCCGCTCTTGGGTGAAGCCACCAAGGAAGGGGACCATCATGGAGCCCGACATCCATGCACCGCGTTACTCCCATTAACACGAGCCGAAAGCAAAACAAATCCCCTCCCAACGGGCCGGCACCTGATTTATCAGCCGCTGCGCCGACACATTCCTGGCAGCCCCCACCTCCCTCTCTCCCCGTCCCACCGCCCTCCCCGCTCTCTCTCGGCAGCGATGGACCGTGGGGCTGGATAATTTTAGGAGCCTTGTGCCCGGCTAGCTTCACTCCGGCTCCAAACGTCCTCGGATGAATCTGCCGCGCTCCCAACTGGATTGGCACCAGCAGAGCCCATCCTGGGAGATGCAGAGCTGCCTGCTCGGGGGTGCATTCTCCTTCCCCCAAGACCTTAGCTACCCCGGGCTCGGGGTTTTGAAGCTGTTTGCTGGTGATGGCAGCCTGGGGAGGTCCCCAGGCTCATCTCCGGGAGGTGACCACACCAAGAAGCTCTTATGTCTCGGAGAGGGCTTGGCCTCGCAGCGCAGGGGGGATCTGGGTCTTAAATAATGGTGTTACCACGAGGTGGGATGCCCGGGATCCACCGCCCGCCTGCATCCGCTGGCACCACTCGCTGGGTGGGATGTGCTGGCTCGTGGCAGGTCTGGCGGGGTGGTTGCAACGGTCCCATCTGGCCGTCAGATCTGCGTGCATCATGAAAGTCCTCATCCTGATGGTTTTGGAGGGTTCTTCTCCTCCGCAGGGAGGACCCCAGCCCTGTGCAGGCAGGAGGGTGAAGGAAAGGTGTGTCTGGGCCGGGGTTTTCTTTCCTGAGTGCAAACCTCAAACGCTGTGGGGTGGGGACCAGCTTGGCAGGGTGTCCGCAGTGCTGCTCAGCCTCTCCCAGCCGCCCCTCCCAGCACTCCTCCGTCCTCCACCCCAGCTGCTCCCCATGTCACATCCCACCACCAGCTGTCCCTGGGGATGGAACTGCCTCATGGAGCTGCCTGGATGGAACCAGGAGGAGATGTTCTGGTGGCTGATGGACCACAGGGCTTGCTACTGTGGGAATAGTTCTGAAGGATGAATGCCAAAACCTCAGAGCCAGGAAACAGGATCTGCCCATCCTCAAGCCCCGGTTCTAACCCCAGGCATTAGGGAAAGGGAATGAGGGACAACGTCTCCTCCCTGGCTGTGTTCTCCCAGCCGCCAGCTCTTACGGAGCAGATGAGATTGTCTGTTGTCCATAATCATCTTCCACGAAACTTAGTTCCCTTCTTAGCCTGTCCATGCCCTTGACCTTCCCAATGTCCCATGGGATGGTTTTCTGAGATGGTAGAAGAGATGGAGATGGAGATGGAGATGGAGATGGAGATGGAGATGGAGATGGAGATGGAGGTGAGAGATGAGATGAGATGAGATGAGATGAGATGAGATGAGATGAGATGAGATGAGATGAGATGATAAGATAAGATGGTGGCAGAGGACTGGGGGGCTGCACTGTAGCAGCTGATTTTAAGGAGGAAGGGCAGCTCCAGCCCCCATCCCAACCAAGAAGTGCTCCGAGCAGGCAGCTCCCATGTCCCTTCCAGGGTTAACAGAACTGAGGTGGGGCCCTAGTGTGGGTTATTTCCCAGTGTGCCCATAAAACCAGAGCAGATGGAAGTTGTCAGAGCTGCCCCCGCACAAGGGACATCGACCGAGCCGTGCTGGAGCCGGCGTAGGGGTAGCAAGTCAGTTCGTGTCAGCAGTAGTTTTGGTCCAGTGCCGCTGATGTGGAACCCCTTCCTCTCGGAAGGGGCAAAGGCAGGGTGACAAAATGGGGGACCTTTCCTTGGTGGCTCCCACCGCAGATGTTTCCAGGGTTGCTTTTAGTTTTGCTCGCAGTGGGAAAGCATCTGGTTTGTTTAAGCAAGTGGTTTTCAGCAGCCCAACCTTTGCTGTGCTGGGGTGCAGCAGGGGAGGGAAGAAGACCCGAACCCAGGAGCACAGCTGGGTCATGCAGAGTTTTCACTGCTCACCCTGGGACACCTGAGACCTTCGGGCAGGAGATACGCTGGTAGAAACCCCCCTTTGCCTTGGCACTCCCACTGCTACCCATCAAACTCACCACCACCTCTGTGAAGCCATGGATCTCTGGCAGGGTCTGCTTTCTGTAGTGCCCCGTAGGCCGAAACTAAT
The DNA here is from genome assembly GCA_003993805.1 of Himantopus leucocephalus. Taxonomy (NCBI): domain Eukaryota; kingdom Metazoa; phylum Chordata; class Aves; order Charadriiformes; family Recurvirostridae; genus Himantopus; species Himantopus leucocephalus. Next base: position 114,114,914 of record RSEF01000003.1, read on the forward strand.
GGTATCGACTTATTTTAATTCTTTACTTCTACATTCTCCATTAGTTCTTTATTTCTGAAGGGGTTGGGTGATATGGGGCAGCCTAAACATACCCAGAATATTTCACTTTAACTAACTGGCGTGACTTGACCTCCCTCTTACTCTTTTGGGGCACTGAGAATCAACGGCTGTACTTAACACCGTCTATTTATGCAATCAGGTGTTTCCTATTGCTCATTTATTTGCCCCTCTATTCAGTTTTTCAGACTCCAGCAGGTAAGCAAGTGGATTTAAGAACGCGTAGTTTTACGCTGCGGGTGGTGAAACCCTGAATCGCCCAGAGAGGTGGTGGCTGCCCCATCCCTGGAAACATTCCAGGCCAGGTTGGATGGGGCTCTGAGCAACCTGGTCTAGTGGAAGATGTCCCTGCCCATGGCAGGGGGTTGGACTGGGTGGCCTTTGAAGGTCCCTTCCCATCCAAACCATTCTGTGATTCTATGGCTGTTGTGTGACGCCGTTCTTTAACGCTATGGGAATGAAAAGGCTCTCACCAGCCATCTGATCACCTTCATACAACACACACCTCGCCTGGCTCCTGCCCCACGTCCCCCCTGGGGAGCAACTCTTGAACGTTGCGGGACCTTCTGCATCGTGGAGAGTCCTGCCTCTCCAACCCAGGGCCAGGCAGCGTCCCTGCTGCGCGTGGTTCCTCTTGTTCCCACCCAAAAATGCCTCCTCATTGTACTCAGCTCTCCCGGGTGTCCATTGTTCTTTCCATCCTTTTGTTTTCCCAACCGAGAACAGGCGACCACGTCCCCAGGGTCCAGCCCCGCGTCCTCTCAGCGCCCCGAGGTGCGCATCACCTAGCGAAGAGGAAACCCAGGGCGAGCTAATGCCGTGTTTCCCCGTAGTCCTCTCCCAGTCCCTGACCATCTCCAGCTCGGGACGATTCCTGAGCTTGCTGCGGTTCATCTGCTCAGGAACCTGCTAATTCCTGCATAATATTTGCAGATCCTAATTACTCATTCATTAGGATGAGTCATTCATTAGGCTAAACATCCCCCCTCATCCTTTTGCATTACCACGTCGCCTGCAGCCCCCGCTGGAGGTTTGCTTTCTGCACAACTGTGAGATTATGGCTTTTGGGGTTTCTAGGAAAACAGCGTTTAACGGTTTCCAATTATCACCCTGGCTTGGTAGGACAAAGACCAAATGACCCCTCCAGGCCTCTCTCTGCCCTATTTTCTGTCATCCCATGAGTCTTTTTTCTTTTTTTTTTTTCTGTTCAAATTCTTTCTTCCAATTGATTTAGCTCATAATTGTTTTCAGCTTTGCGGACTTGGCCCTTTTGCAGGCTGAGGAATATAACTTTATTACTGGGTTGGACTTTCTGCTCGCTCACGAGAGTTTACACCAAAAAGCAATCACCAATGGCCAATTCCTGATGAGATCAGTGATGCAAATCCCCTCCTAAAGGTGCATCTCAATATTTCCAAAATGCATTTCTTTTTTTCTTTTTCTCTTCTTTGCCCTTTTTCTTAATGTTATTTCATTGGAGATGTCACAATTTGTGGTCAGAAGGAAATTCCGGGAGACTGGAATTTCCCACAGAGTCACGCTCAAGGTGGAACCGCAGGAGCTGCAAGGTGAAGTTTTCTGGCCTGCGAGATGGGTTGATGGAGTCGTGTTTGGCCTTTAAAATCCATAGATCGTGGAAGAAGGCTGCTGGCAAGCTCCCTCGCTGTCACTTTGCTCCTGTCTCCAGGGGTCTGCATTTATTATTGGCCTGGACAGCCAATAAACGATAACGGCCGGTGAAGGGTGGGTGGGTGCATGCACTCATGCATCCGCTGCATGGCTGCAAAGCTGGGGCGCGATGGCTGCACTCCAATACCTGTTGTGTTTCAGGGCCACCAGGACCCAAAGGAGACCAAGGCCATGAAGGGATGGAGGGTGAACCTGGTCTTCCTGGCCTGCCTGGGCTGCGAGGTAAGGAACGACAGATCCAGGATGCCCGTAACCCTGCGAACCTTCACCCAAAATCCACAGAGTCAACGAGACACCTCCTGGTGACTCCCCAACCTGTCCCTTGGCACCTTACTGACTATGCTCAAGTCTTGAAGACCAACAGGATTAACCCGTTGCCCCATCTCCTGCCAGACTGCCAGTCTTTAGGGGTAAAAAGTCTCTCTGATCTCCCAGCTGGCCCCAGGAGACCGAGAGCCGCAAGGGTCCATCACGTGTGGGTTGATGCCCCCAGGCTCCTTTGACACAGCCGCCCAGCCCGGGTTTGTGCAGGACCTGGCCACCATCCCGCGCTCTCTAAAAACAAGCCCTTACGAGGCACCAGGTCTGGCCCTGCTGCCTGCACACCCCTCCGGCACACGGGGACCCGGCGTGGGGTCCCTCCAGCCTGGCAGAGGGGACTCGGCCACTGGCTGCAGCTCTGAAGCTTTTCATAGGACATTTTTTTCAATGTCAAGAATACCGATTCCACGCCCCCCCCCCCCCCCCCCNCCCTTCTTAATTCCAACCATTGTTTTTGAGAGAAATTCAATTAAAAACCCAACAGAAATCACCACCACTCTGAGAACGGGACTCGCCTTGAGCCTGTTTCTAATTTTAAACCAAGCCTAGAAATACTGGCTTTGCATCCAGGAGCCGGGGATAGCAGAGAGGTGATGGAAGTGAGGACTTTCTGTGGGTTTCTGTCTCCATGAAGCTCTTCCTAGTTGAGGTGACAGGATCCATCCTGCCTGGGGCATGGACCTCCTTCTCCATCCAGGCTGTCCAGCCTTGGCTTCACCTTGACGGCTGAAGACATGACCCATGGAGGACTGTCGGTGGCAGAGCAGGGGGAGTTCAGCACGTCTGAGCTGCTGGTCCTAGGCTGGGCTTAGAACCTCGTATTTTGGTACCCCCTTTCCCCTGGCTCCCCGGCGGGCAGCAGGACCAGCCAAGTTAGGCAGAGCCAGTTTGGAAACCCGATCGCTCTCTGAAAGCCCTTCTCAGCGCTGGCTGCCCATGCTTCTTTCACCGACGGCTGTATTTTTTTTGCGTTGACAGATTCATGGCTGTTTTTCTTGGGTGTAACAAGCATCAGAAATATATCGTCTGGCTTCTTTCCTTTTTTTTTTTTTTTTTTTTTTTTTTTTTTTTTTTTTTTTTTTGNCTTTCTTTCCTTTTTTTTTTATTTAAACAGAAAAACAAAACAAAGTCTGGAGGGTTCACCTTCGGGAAGAGTCGCTGGAAGAGCCACTATTTTTAATTCTTTCTCTGTCTGGCTTTCTCGGGTGCTTTTCCGGATGCGGTCGCAGCATCACCCCTTTGGGTATGAGAAGGTCAGGTTCAGGTGCACCCAGGGGTTGTAAAGCATCCCTGGTAAATCCCCTTTGGCACAGCGAATCTACCACCCTGCCTCTGCCCCGACTCCTCTACCCAAATCCATAACCAGGTCCCGACACACTGCAGCATCCCCCCTGGGAGGGAGGCGAGGTGTTGGCCGGACACAGCAGGGAAAGAGTTTAAGCCTCCCTGATTGTGCCCACTGGAGGTGGTGCCCAAATTCCTCCTGGCAGCTTTTTTTCCTCTTAAACCAGAGGAAAATGTTGACTAGGTTTGGAGAAGGCCAGCCCAGGAGGGGCGGAAGGCACAGTGCCAAGGGAGTGCAGAGCTCCCTCAGCACGGGCAGGGGAGAGGGGCAACCTCGTGCCAGGCAGGGGACTGAGCTCGGGTGGTGGAGGAGCTCTGTCTGGAGAGCTTCTCCCTCAGGAGCTTCAGATCCAGCCCAGGCTCAGGCTTGGGCTGAGTCTCTGCTGGGTCAATCTGGTAGGACCACCCCCAGGTCCCACCAGAGCTCTTCACCATCACAGAGGTCTCTCCCTTCACCTCCCCCCACATGGATGGAGGTCACCTCTGGAGCCTGGATGTGTGCCCTATGAAAGGACCCCAAGCTCCCAAACTACAGCCCCCACTTCCCACCTCCTGGAGGTCAGGGGTGCTCAGATACGGGGGTTTCATCCAAATCCTTCTCCAATAAACAGCAAACCCACCTGGTCAGCATGCATGGATGCAAGGGACCCGCAGCTCACGCTGGGCACCTCATGTCTCCTTGGGGTCTCTGCTCCACCCTGGCTCCTCACTCTTCCTCCTTGTTCTCCAGCTTTGGTCCCCAAGTTACTGTAATCTGAGCCTTAAGATGCTCAGAGCTGCATTAGCACCAGCCCACCTCTGCGTGAAATCCATCCTGTATCCAGGGGTGGGTGTAGAAAGAGAGGATGCGTTGGACTCTCAAGTGTCTCCTGATGGTCCCCAGCTCCTGGTGAAGAACCAGAGACCACCTGGCATGTCTGCTGGCAAGGCAGGACATGCGTGTGTGCATGTGTGTGTGTGTGCGCACATCTGTCTTTTGTAGGTCTCTGCTTCAACAGGGTCATTTTACCTCTTTGTCCTCACTCCAGGGCTACCGGGGGAGAGAGGACCACCAGGACCACGTGGCTTGAAAGGGGACCAAGGAGACCTTGGCCCTCCAGGTCCAGTGGGGATGCGGGGATTCAAAGGTAAGGACCAGCCTCTGTGCATGCTCTCGGGTGGGTCATGGGATCTGACTGGGCTTGTTGGGCAGCAAAACGGCTCTGGAGACCATTGGGATTGAGGGGCAGAAACACTGGTCATGGGTGTGAGAGCGGTGGGTCCCAACCTGGAGCTCCTGGAGGGAGAGGAAATCTCGCGGCGCTGGGAGCGTGCACACGAACAACCTCTGCACCGAGACCTTTCCACCAAGGCCCAGCGGCGGAGAGAGTCCAGGGACTGGAGGGAGAAGGGCAAACCAGTTGGGTTTGTGGTGCTCCTGCCATGCCGGGGGGTTGAGTGCAGGCAGGCAGGCAGCGCCGCCCACACCGAGCCCTCACCAGAGCCCCGTGAGGACCTGCCGGGCTGTCCTCCCACGCTCGGCTCCGGCAGGGTTTTAGGAATAGCCTTGTGTTTGTTTTCTGGTGACATTTTCTGGCTCACCGTGGTTTTGCAGCGCCTCACCACACCCCGGCTAAGAGCAGGGAGAAGCTGTGGGCGTAGGAAGTGGCCACGCACCTATTTAGCAGGACAGATCTGTCCCAGGAGACTTTTTAAAAGAAGATCCACGCTCCAACCTAAAACAGCATGGATAATCCCAAAACAGGCTCTTTCTGCCTCAAAATGCCTTGTGGGCAGGGGGAGGCAGGAAGAGCCCAGCCCAAGGAAGGGACACCACCCCGGGCAGAGCCGAGGGGAGCCAAAGCGGTGCACTCCCCTCATCTCACGCTTGTGGGTGATGTTGACTTGGGACGTGGCCACGCTGGCCGCCAGGACCTGGGGTCATGGCCACAAACGAGTGTCCAGGTCTGGAAAATGCCCGGAGCCCTACGGGCAGGTCTTGCTGTGTTATTCGTCTTACAAACTCTCGCTTTCATGCAGCGAGCTCCTTGGGTGAATTGCACGTGAGAAAGCTGAAGGAAAACGTCCTCTTTAAATGTCCTCTCTCTGTCTGCAACCTTGGCATCGAGCTGGCCGGAATTGGTGTCCAGTTTTCCTGTATGTCCTCCAAAGTGCTGGTCATCTCCAAGGCCAGGGGTTGGGGTGAGACCCCCATGTCGTGTCTGGTGGCCCATCCTCCACATGCGGTAGCCACAGTGGTGGCCATCTCCTGTATCTTGCATGCCACCATAAAGCCCCTTCTAGTCTTGGAGCACATCTTCCATCCCTTCTCCATCCCTGGTGTCTTTAGGAGAAGGACCTTTCCTAGGGACACGCCATCTGCGTCCCAGTGCCAGTGCCTCCTGGTGCAGCCCCAGGAAGCTGCAGGTAGGTCCAGGTAGCCCCAGGAAGGTCTAGGTAGAAAGGAGATGCAGGAGATGAGACGCTGCCAGTGGCCTCCTTCTGTAGTAAGGGAGCAGCACGAAGCTCCCAGAGCTGCAGCCCAAGGCAAGAAGAACTCCTGCAGGATTAGCACCTGTCCGGTCCTCTTTCCCTTGAGCCATCGCTGCTGTCATCACCCACCCTACTGACACGATGGCTTTGTTCATCCCACCGCTCTCCCAGTCACCCCAGTCCAAGCACAAGTTGACCTCCTGGGGCCTGTCAGCTGCTGGAGATGACTCTCCAGGCTGTGTGGCTGGTTAGATGACATTCATATAGTGCTGTGTAGTCTTGAAGAACGTTGCTGGGTCCTATTCCCGTCACCCCATCCCATCCAACTGGAAGCCCAGGGTCTCTGGGCTGATGTGGCTGGGTGTTCATTCTCCCACCAAGGCAGAGGCTGCCAGCGGGGCATGGAATAAAGAAACCGGCATTTCCTGCTTGTATTGAAGCATTCTCTCTTGAGTTTTTTGGAGGTAACTCTGGCCTGCAGGATTGCAATATTGTGTTGTGGGGGTGCAGGGCTTTATCCGAGCTGTGGGGTGAAAACGCCTGGCCTGATGTTGTGGGTGGTCAAACTAACCCCTGGATACCTCCCTGGCACAAGTCTTGCAAAGGCATGAGCGCTGGAGGGGGACGGGTGCTAACGCAAGGGAGACATCGGCGCCGAGATGTTCCTGGCAGCGCATCAAACGCCAAGGTCCGCCAACCAAAACCACAACACGCTTCAGGACAGCAGTTTCCTTTCCTTCCCCGGAGCAGAGGAAAGTGGGCTTTTCTCACTGGCTGGTGCCAAGTACTCATTAGACGAGCAAATTATCCCAAGGAGCCTGGGCCAGTTGAATTGAGCTTCAGTAGAGGACCAAGCCTTGATGCCAGATTTGTTTTGCAAAACGCATCCCCGGAGGACGTGTCCTTTCTGGAGGGAGGAGGTTGATGGGCTCCTGCGTCACGTTTCCACCCCTGGGACAGAGATGGTAATAGCTGCTGCGCTCAGTCAGTGCTGAGATGTGTTAACAGACCCCATAGTGAGCATCACAGCTCCAGCAAGGAGCTCTCTGGAGACACAACACTGAGGATGAAGACTTCCTCCAGTGTTTACCAGCCCAGGAGGTGGTGGAGACCACCCCCAGTACAGTTCCTGCCTCCAGGAGAGAGCCGTACCCATGCCACAGTAGTAGAGCATCAACCCCCACAAGCTTGGTGACCCTTCCCCAAAGCCACTCTGCGTCTCAAGCACCCTTGCCTGGGAAGATGAAGCACTGCTCTTGGTTTTGGGAGGCAATGGGTAAGACAACATGCCAAAGGGTCATCAGATCTTTGCCATGTGGTGCGTTGCTTCTGGCTATCATCCTTTCACTGGAGTAGAGTAATCCCTGCATCTGAGGAGGCCTCTTGGCTTGAATAAGGTTGTCTCCAGGGCTCCACCAGCTGTGGCCTGGATGCACCCCCTGCCTCATGCATTTCTTGGGGGCATCCTTGGTTGGGGATGAGGATGACTCTGTTGTGGCAAAGCCATCAGGCGTTTCCACCAGTGGAGTGGACCACCCTCAGGTCCCACCAGATCCCATCAGCAGCGCAGGGGTCCCTTCCTTCACCTCTTCTTGCTGGCCCGTGTGGATGGAGGTCACCTCCAGGGCTTGGATGTGTCCCCTTACAAAGACAGCCCCAAACTACAGGCCCTGTTTCCCACCTCCCAGAGGTCAGGGGTGAGCAGATAAGGGGGTTTCATCCAACCCCTTCGCCAATAAACAGCAAACCACGCTGGCAGCAAGCGCTGAATTTCTACGGTTTATGGGATTCTCTGAAATTTATAGGAAACAGACACCGAGCCAGGCAGCGGTCCAAGCCCGGGCTTTAAGTAAAGGCCTGTTTTTCCGCAGCACTAGTCTTACACATCTATAATGACTTTCTTCTGAGCACAGGAGAGCTATCGGTTGCCCGGGAAATGCTGGGGGCGGGGGGCATCTGGGGCAGATGAGCCTCCTCGCCGAAAATCCCGGATCAAACCATCTCGTAGAGATGGTCTGACCCGGTCGAGGGACAGCTTCTCCTCTCCGTGGCTGAGTCCCATGTATTTTCCCTTGTTGGTATTTTCCTGTCCTTGATGCATTTTCCCCTCTAAATTACCCCAGTGGAGTATTATTTTCCTCCTTTCCAAAAGGGGAAAATTATACTGGAAAGTGAATGTACATCAGTCTTCTTCACTCTTCCGTGGGGAATGTCGTGCAGGGAACATGTTCAGGAGGAAACAGCGATAAATGAGCCAAGGAAGGGATTGCGAATCTATAGATAAATTCAGGACAATAGGAGAAGTCCCCTTCCTAAACACCACGTGCAGGCAAGGAGGAGGTTTCCGAAGTGTTGCTGAAGGCAGAGCACGTTTCTGCCTTTGAAGACGGGGTTTTTGCAGCTTCTCCTGGGGCTTGCTCTGAGACCATGGTGGTCCACCTCACCCTACAGACCCAGGAACTCTTTTCGCCCTCCTCCAGTGACGTCCTCTCCCATGAGCTCTGCAGGTTTTGTGCCCTGCCTCTCTCAGCAGCGCCGATTTTTGGAGCAGAGGTGATGCCCAGGAGCAGGACGTCGGTGGAGACCAAGCTTATGCCGTGGGAAGACCTGAGGGACACTTGTCATGGCATCTGTGCCAAAATTGTGTGCACAGTCCAGAAAAACCAGACTGAGCTGCACTGATTCACCCGCAGTGGGAAACGGCTGAGCAAGACCTTGACACTCGTTGGGAGAAGGCACCGGGCAGGACCTCCTGGTAGGACCAGCAGTGATGCCAGCAAGGGGCTCTCCTGAACTCGTGGGCTTTGTCTCAGCCCTGAGGTTCTCTCCTTTCCAGCTCACGGGGGCTTTGTCCCCAGCTAGGGATGCTCTCCAGCCCTGACACCTCGAAGAGCTGGGCTTGACCCCAGGGTGAAGTCAGCAAGCTGTGCCGCCGAAGGGGCTGTCCTCTCTGCTCGTTGAAGAGCTTCTGTGGAGACAAGAGAGACAGGAAGAAGGGAAAAAGAGAAAAGAAGAAAACCCTTCCAGGAGAGCAAGGAATCGAAGGGGCTTGGAAGGCTGAATGGGAAAAGCCAAGGTGGATGGGGAAGGATCAGGCAGAGGGGTGGGATGTGTTTCAAAGCACCCTTGCGAACCTGTTGGCGTGGTCCATAAAGTGCTTCTTTCTTGTAAAGGGTCTTTCCTCTGCTAGATGTATACGACGCTGGAAAACTCCACCCAACTCGGCTTAAACCTACTGCAGCAGCACAGGTCGGGGGTGGGGAGGGGGAGCGCACCCAGAACTTTTGGTCAGAGCCACTAGCCCACCCCAAAGCAGCACCAGCTCCCATGACGGGCCGTTCCCAGCGACGTCTGGGGTGGGTCCAGCTGCCCTGCAGAGAGTACGGTGGCACTGTCCCAGGCCATGGGTGATCTCAGGATCACTTATGGAGCTGCCTTCACTGTCTCCTCCAGCAGCTCCCATTGCACCGGCTCCTCTTTCCCCATCCGTAACCAGTTCCCGCTCCTCAAGAACCCCTGGACCCATTTTTAACAGCTCAGCATCCTTAAGCTGAGCCCGTCTGCTGCTTTGTAGAGACCCCGCTGCGCTCCGTTGGCTAATGACACCCACATCAGGGCTCGCAGGCGAGCAGCATCTGGCCCTGAAGCGCTGCTGGGCACCTCGCTCTGCCCATGCCAGGAGCCCCCGGCTCCCCCCACGGCATTCCCGGCTGCTGGAGAGGTCTCAGCATCGGCTCTGCTGCCTTCTGCCAGCCGTGCCTCTTCATAGAATCCCAGAAGGGTTTGGGTGGGAAGGGATGTTTAAAGACCATCTAGTCCAACCCCCTGCCATGGGCAGGGACATCTCCAACTAGACCAGGTCGCTCAGAGCCCCGTCCAACCTGGCCTGGAATGTTTCCAGGGATGGGGCAGCCACCGCCTCTCTGGGCAGCCTCTTCCTCTTCCAGCGGTGCAGTACACTTTCAATTTGTGCCGAGGTTTTGGTTCTTTTTTACCTCGGTCTTTTTTCTTAAAGGTTTCTAACCATTTCTGATGGTTGAGGTGTCCCATCGTTAGAGTATTTCCTTCCCCTGCGGCATCTCTGAAGTCTCTGACTTGACCCAGCTGCTGTCACCTCCCTCATGAGCCCAGCAACGATAAAACAGTTGGGTTATTTAGTCCAGGAGTTTCAGACCACACTTCTGCCCAGCACAGCTGATATATTCCTGTCCCTCAAGCTCCACCTTTCCACCTGCACCTCTCTCCATCATTCCTATATGACATCTTACAGGACACAGCCCGGATCCCGCAGGGAAAGCACTTCTGCTCTGGAAGAGCTGGATTTTTGGGGCACAAACGCAAAAGAACCATAACTGTTGCTTTCCAACCTCCTTTCCTCTGGGCTGGGGAAGGAAGGTGGTGGAGAGCACGGGCTGCTCCAGCGTCCCAGTACCATCACGTGCTGGCGAGCAGCATCTCTGGCCTCTCTCCCGCTGCTCCGGGGGGGTGTGGGGGGGGGGGATTGTCATCTGGTTCCCATCAGCGGGGCAGGCTGCAGGCAGCTTTCCTCCATCTGACACAGCTGCGGCTGCCCGGGGGAGCAATCTCGCCTTCCCAGAGCCTCCAAGTTAAAGGGCAAGAATTTCCTGCACGTGGGGTTGGGGTTTTTTTTTTTTTATTTTTATTTTTATTATTACTATTTTCTTTTATAAGAAATTTCTGAGGGTGTGTGTGTTGTTTTGTTGTTCTTACACGGAGACAAAAGAGGAGGATATATCGAAACGGAGCCGTTCCGCAGGGTTGGAACTTGCCCGGAGCATCGTTGGCCGGAGCAGCCCGGAGCCTTTCCCGGCCCCTTCCCTCTGCATCCCTGGGGCACAGCCGGGGCCGGCAAAGCCAACGCCGCGGCCCCACTCAGGATGGTGTTTTCAGTGGCACACGCCACGGGAAAACACGGCTGCTGCCCGCCAGGAGCAAAGCCAGAGCGCGGGCAGGGGCTGAGGGAGGCGGTGGGATGCGGGCAGGGGCAGCCCATGCTCTCCAGCCGCGGGGAAACGCCAAGCCGTGACACAGATAACTGTTGAGCTCATTGTTTTTGTATGGAAATAGGCGGGTTTTTGAAGGCAGCCTGTTTACCCAGCTGGTCTGAACACCCCCCTCAGCATCATCGCCGGTCGATGGCCGCAGGGTTTGGTTCAGCAAATCTGCTTTGAGGAGGTACCAGCTGGGTGCGGGGAGGGACGATGCTCCATCCATCGAGGCTGCGGGAAACCATGTCTCTGTCCCTGCCCCCTGCAAAATTAAGCCTTTTTAGCCCTAAATAAGGGGTTTTTTTTTAGCCCCAGATTCGGGGTTTGCTTTCCTTTATTTCTGCTCTGCTGCTGCCCGGCGGCGAGGGCTCGGCAGTTCGGGGTTGGGGGGTAGCAGAGCGGGTGGGATGGTTCGAGGGACCGCCAGCCCTCCGTCCTCCCTCTGCTACGGGACGTGCGCCCCAGGGAGGGTTTCTGGGGGGGGTTCCCCACCCTCCCATCCTTACCCTGCACCCCGAGCCGGGGGGGATTGCGCAGCCCCATCCCCTCCACCGAGGGGGTACCCAGGGCAGGGCCCCCCCCAGCCCGCAGATGCAGAGGGACAGAGCAACTTCGGGCACAAAATAGGAACACACGGAGCCCAGGGAGGGGCTCTGGCCCCACGCGGGACAAACCCCGTTTTCCCGGGGCCGGGTTGGTTTTGCTTCGTCAGGGTTTAACCCCAGCGGGCAGACAGGACCACGCAGCCGCTCGCT
>RSEF01000003.1:114137051-114158444 GCA_003993805.1 Himantopus leucocephalus
ATTCCTGATACAGGCCAGGATGCCGTTGGCTTTCTTGGCCACCCCCTCATTTGGAGTGACACCAAGCAGACAAGGCGGATAGGATAAGGCAGGGGATGCTAGAGCTGCCTGCGGGCAGATCTGTGCCCTGGAGTGATATAAATCTAAAAATCCTACAGGCTGAGCAGGGAAAAGTCTTGCTCCAGCCTGCATGCTGGCACAGACCCGCAGGCTGACTTGTGTTTTCTACCTCCGTCTCCAGGCAGCCAAGGGGGGATTTTTCTTCACTCTCCTGCTCTCGGCCTCTCTTGGCTGCAGAGCTTCTTCCCAGCCAGCTCTGCAGGGGTGACTCAGTTATTCTGCTGGGAGAACGGGGTTGGATACAGCTTCAAAATAAGCAATTTGAGTCAAAGTAATGATGTAGCCCAGGCAGTAATTAGCGCTAACAAAGGAATAGTGAAGTTGACATGAAGGTCATGTCCCACCACACCCCTGCGAGGCACGACTTGAGAGAACTGGTGGACAAAAAAATGGGACTTGAACTGGCAATGTGCGCCGGCAGCCCAGCGAGCCCCCGGCATCCCGGGCTGCATCCCCAGCAGCGTGGCCAGCAGGGCGAGGGGGGGGATTGTGCCCCTCTGCTGCGCTCTGGGGAGACCCCCCTGCAGTGCTGCCTCCAGCTCGGGGGCCTCAGCACAGCAGAGACATGGAGCTGGTGGAGCGGGGCCAGAGGAGGCCACCGAGATGCTGCGAGGGCTGGAGCCCCTCTGCTGGGAGGACAGGCTGGGAGAGTTGGGGGGGTTCAGCCTGGAGAAGAGAAGGCTGCGGGGAGACCTCAGAGCCCCTTCCAGTGCCTAAAGGGGCTCCAGGAGAGCTGGGGAGGGACTCTGGATCAGGGAGGGGAGCCATGGCACGAGGGGGAATGGTTTTACACTGAATGAGGGGAGATTTAGATGAACTACAGTGAAGAAATTCTTTCCTGTGCAGGTAGTGAGACACTGGCTAACTGGTTGCCCAGAGAGGTGGGTGCCCCATCCCTGGAAACATTCCAGGCCAGGTTGGACATGGGCAAAGCCCCATGCTGGAAGGGAGCAGAGCAGTTTCCAACACCTTTTCCCCCTTTTAGATGAGTCTTTTGATGAAGACTGCTTTGACGAGGAAGCTTATTACGCAGCCCTGGGAACCCGCCCGGCCCTCAACATGGAGGAACTGGATTCTTCCTACCAGCACATGATCGACCTCTTCTCTGTCTGCACCAGCGAGGACCCCAAGAAGCGTCCGTCAGCCGCGTGCATCGTGGAAGCCTTGGAGGCAAGTCTGGCCCAGGATTAAAAGCATCTGAGCTCCCACACTCACACCGCAGAGCTCAGGGATTGAATGTGGAAGAGCATTTATCCTTCTACTCTGTGAAACCTGCTCTGCGTTCTTAAAACCAGAGCCTCAACTCCTTAAACACTAACCCCTGGTTTAAGGAGATTGCTCTCGATCGTTTCTAGAGCAGCAATCCCCTCCCACCTGCCCCTAGGTCCTAAATAAGCTACCAACAGTTGTGCTTTTACTTGTGTTAAAGCTCCTTTCAAACCCTTCCCTCTTTGTGTTGAATTGACAACAGTTTTGGGACCGAGATGTTAAAAATAAATGGGTTTTTTTTTCATCTCAGTGTGAAAGTGGTGCTTTTTTCCCCTTCTAGGGAGTGGCTGTGTCTCAAGGAAAAGTTTTCCTGACACAACAGGTTGTTATGCAGAATCGTACCATGGGAAAAGAGGATGTAGGATCAAGAAAAACACCCCAACAGTCTCTCGAGCACTTATTAAAGAAAACCCCGGTGGTTGGGGGAAATTCCTGCCCTCAGCTGGCTGGAGACAAAGAGGTTGCAACACATACTTGTCCTGTTCCCCCACGCAGCCACTGCTACCTTCGCACATTCGGAGAGCTTTGGAAGCGTTCCATCGCTTCTGCGCACAGAAACAAGCCCGAGCAGCAGCGTTTCACACCTTTTATTGAGCAGGCGGCCCCCCCTGTGACAGCTTCCCCTGCAGCACAACACCGTCAGGGCTCCAGGCCTCACCCACGGAGGGGGGTAATCCTGCCGCGCGGCAGTCGTTTTAAGGTATCTCATACTCTGTGCATAAATTTGGCAACTGCTTGTTGCATAAGTTTAGCAACTCCCTGCCTTTTACAGCACACACGGGGCAGAGAGCTCCGAGTTACATACCCACACATCAGGGACAAAACAGCCATCTTTATATTAATTAAACCTTTTAAAGGAATTAAGTTACTTGCGATAAAAATCTAGTTTCAGAAGAAACAAACCTACCTGAAATCCAAGCAAGGTTCCACAGCATACACGAAAATATAACACACCTCTGTACACAAAGTGACACGCTCTCCCCCGGCTCGCTCACAAGGGGAGGAAGCGCTAGCGCTCAGCAGGAGAACAGCGTTTAGCCGCGTAACAACGCTCAAGTGTTAATCTAAAACATCAACTGATTTTAGACGATTTAAACAAACCTCAACTTGTAATAATCAAGTCGAATCAGTTGCTATAAATAAAATTGTAAACGAGGAAGCTCGGGGTTTGGCAGTACTTCGTTGCGAACAGCTTGCCGTCCGGCGTCGGGTCGGAGAAGGCGATGTCGTCGGTGCTCAGGTAGCAGCCGTACATGAAGGTGCTCCTGAAAGAGAGAGCAGAGCTATCGGGGCGCTGCAGCCAGCCAGCCGCTTTCACCGGCAGCCGTGTTCCCCGCCTCTGAGCCCGCCTCGGCATGTTGCTGTCGTTTCACTTTCAAACCAGAGAGGATCACTGCGAGATGCCAGTTTGCCCTCTCAATTCTGGTGTAATCAGGGACCAGGAGGCACTTTAAAATTAGCAAAAACGATAATCTAAGACTGAATACAGGCAGAAAACCCCCAAATACAGTTTTACACGGAAACCTAGAGGTTTCAGTTAAATATCTTAGAGGAGTTGCCCCGAGAAGCTGTGGCTGCCCCATCCCTGGAGGTGTTCAAGGCCAGGTTGGACGGGGCTTGGAGCAACCTGGGCTGGTGGGAGGTGTCCCTGCCCAGGGCAGGGGGGTGGACTAGATGGTCTTTAAGGTCCCTTCCAACCCAAACCATTCTATGAGTTCCCGAGCGAAGGCCGCCACGACAGTGCCAGGACTCTTGCGGGCACCCACAGCTCACCCCGTGTGAAAGAAGTGCGCTTTTAGCTTATAATTTGCTGAAACGTAAAAAAAATTATGTGTTAATCAATAAGTAGTTATAGTTATATAAGATTGGTTGATGTAATGCAGGTGCTTGAAGACAATGCTGAAATAATCAGAAACCGTGGAGGTTCTGCTCGTTTATCCCCTGTATAGGCCTTACCAGGGCTGGCGTAAAACCCAGTCAAGTCAAATAAACAAAATACTAGTTATAGATTCTAGACGTAGACATAAATAATAGATAAAGAATAAGTGATTAATCTAAAGTAAGCAATTTTGAAAGGTTAGTAATTAAAAACTAGACATAGATTAAGTATAGGTTAAGGGAACATCTAAAACTTTTTTCAGAGTTATATAGGTGAGCCTTTGGTGGAGACTGTTTAAGAAGATAAGCGACCGAGGTGACCAGAGACTGCACCAATGAACTGCAACTCCAAAGAAGAACTAGAACAGAATGGTAACAGACCAAGGAATATTAATGGACTTTGGAAACTGATGAAGAATAGAGAACTGAAAGGCTCTGTGGGAACCACCAAAGACTTTTAAAATAAACATTGATTAAATAATATCCTGTAGAATCATATATATAGATGATGTCTGCTGTTAATCGCTTGCCACTCACTGAGGCGATGGCCCAACTCTGAGTTGTTAAACAAAGCAAGCCGAGAGTGACCCACAGTCTGGTGAAGTTCTTTAACACCCAGCTCCAGCTGGCGCGCACGGCCTGCGGGTCTGGAAGGCGGCACAGAGGTAGCACATCTGCGGGCACATCGAACGCTAACCACAGGAGGAACTGGAGACCGAACACAGGCTGGGGAGTTTTCAGATTATTGAGCTCCAGATACAATGATGCGTGATTATAAATATGTAAAAATATGTATAGATAGAATCACAGAATGGTTTGGGTGGGAAGGGATGTTTAAAGGCCACCTAGTCCAACCCCCTGCCATGGGCAGGGACATCTTCCACTAGACCAGGTCGCTCAGAGCCCCGTCCAACCTGGCCTGGAATGTTTCCAGGGATGGGGCATCTCCCACCGCTCTGGGCAACCTGGGCCAGTGTCTCACCACTCTCAGCGTACACAGTTTCTTCCTTCTATCTAGTGCAAATCTCCCCTGTTTCAGTTTAAAGCCGTTCCCCCTTGTACTCATAGACTTCGTATGTCTGCATTCGATACACATATAGCGAGCAGATATGACCCAAAGAAGATGCGTGCTACTATGGGTTCCTGAACTGCCAAGCTCCCCCTGAAAGCAGTCCGTATTAACAGACGAGGGGAAATTTTTAAGTCTTCCTCCCAGTTTGGTCCAAGATTTTCATGCTCGGGATTTTCTCCCTGGGAAAACCCAAGTGTTTGGGCCATCAACTTGTCCATTAAAAAAAAAAACCCAAACAATATTTTTTCCCAACAAGCACGGTTTCTCTTGGAAAATCCTGTCTGTAGCTCTGTGTTCCAGTTATACCCAGCGGTTAACAGCTCGGGCCACACTTGGGTCAGATTTTTTAATGAAAGTATTACTTAAATGTTAGATATACATAGAGTATCTGTCCGCTTGATATCCTTCCACTATGAAGTGGGGATTTCGGACTTGCTTAACGATACAAATTTATCCCTTTCCATAAGTTCCTTCTCAACACTTTTGGCTGCAACCATCGGTTCCCCCCTCCCCGACCAAGGACAAACCCCAGCTGGGATCCCAGCTCCCCTCTGCCCTCTCGTCGCTCCCTACCTGACCACGTCCACCATGCGACGGGCGATGCCCTTCCCGCGCCTGGGGCCGAACACCCAGATCCTGCTGATGCCGCAGACGGCGGGTTCCGGCTCCGTGGAGCAGCGCCAAGCCCGGTGCTGCTGCAGGGCGTCCTGACCAGGCGACAGCGCGGCTCCTGGCTCAGACAGCACCCGGAAAGCCTGCAGGGACGAGCAGAGGCGTCAAACTGTTCCTTCCCGACGGGACGCAGCGCCACGGGCCTTCCCGCCCTCTCCACCTTGCCTTCTGCTCTCTTACAAGGCAGCCCACCACAGAAACCAGCTCCCAAACCAGGGGCAGATGGAAGCTCGCTGCAGGATCAGCCGTGCAAACTCAACTAACTCCCGCCAGCCACACCTCACCCTGACAAAAGCCCGTGCTTTTCCTTAATTTCTTTTTTCTGTTGGGTTTTTTTTGGTTTTTTTTTTTTTTTCATTTCCCTAATTTTATTTTCCCCTCCTCCTGTGCTAAGCCAGGATTTCCGATAACACAAACAGCCCCCGTTATTAGCCTGCAGTTTCACCCCCTCTCCATACAATTAATAACACGCACCTTTTTGATTGATTCAGCCACTAAGCACCCAACAATCATCTTCTTGGTGGACACAAACAAGTATATTTTAGTCTTGGCTGGGCAGCTCAAAGAAACTTGCTTAAATCCCAATTCGTTATCTACAATTTCTCGCACATCTTCTGCCTAAGAAAACAAAACCGGAGAGAGGTGTGTTAGGAACTAATCCACGTGTTCTTTGGTGTGAAAGCTGTCAGCAAGGGGACTCGGTCCCTCAAATCATCCTGTGCTTACACAAGATCGGGCTCTAGCTGTGTAGAGAACCCTAAAGAACAGGCTCTCACTCGTGTCTTCACCCCTCTACACCTCTCGCAGAGCGCAACTGCCCCTCACCCCAGTCCTTGGGATGGAAAGGATGGGGTTGTGTTGGTCAGGTAAGAACAAGAGCTTCAGGGCAGGGAGCGGGGTTAGGATGTGTCAGGGTGGGCGACCACAGCGACCTGCACTGCTGCCACAACCCCACCCGGCTCTCCCGTTCACCCCGTGCACTGGGAAGCGATGTACGATCACACACTGAGGGAGTGCGGGGAGCTGAGCCAGCAGAAAGCTGATCTACAATATAAACCCCAAAATAAATAAACATGTACCTTCTTGACGGCATATTTTGGGTCATTTGGAAGAATCAATACAATTTTCCCATCCCAGAACTCTGCCACAACCCGTTCTTTCTTCCAACCCTGCCACAGAGGGAGAAAAAAAAAACAAACCCAAACAAACAACAAGTTAACAGTCTAGCAAGGGAGAGGAAGTGATTCAGCGAAGATTCTGGCAGCTGAAGCTGTAATCTGAACCACTTCAGCTTTCAGGAATAAAGTCACATTCATCAAACTGACGAAGGCAGACAGTTGCTGGAACTGCTTAACTTACACTTTAACCTCCCCTCTGGATGACAAAACGTTTGCCTGCAGCCATCTCGACTGCGTACCTGGATATCCCCCACCACCTCCCCCCATCTTTTTCAGCTGAGCTGCCAGTGCAACCATCGCCTTACCACGTATCGGAGTCCCTCCAGGAACCTCTCGTGGTGCTGGATGTGGTGGGCTTCATCCTCCGGGCTAGCCGCCGTGTAGATCATGCCGCACGACTTGCAAACTACGGCACCAAAATGCTTCTGACCGGCATCCTAGGGAGAAAAAAAGCCAGTTAAGCGCTCTGAAGCTGTTCAAAACCACGTTCGGTTTAAGGAATGAGGTTGAGAATTGGTTCTAATAACAATAATCAAGAGATTCAAGTATTTGTTTCACCTGAATTTGTGAAGAGGACAAGCTTTTGCTTATTTGCAGAATATTCAAAACTACATAGCATTAAATTATCCAGGGAACACAATGAATGCATCACTTGGAACGAACCTTGAAACAGATAAGCAACATCCTCACTGAGGAAACAAAGTAAAAGAGCACCACAAAAAAAACCAAAGGAAAACTCCATATTGTCCTTTCATCAATTACCTAAAAATAACTTCACTTTTATCTCTGTCAGCACACGGGGAAGGGAAGAGAAGGAATCAAATGCCGGTTGTGCAAGCGAAGAGCAGATTGATCTTTAAGCGAAGCCTAGTTTGTTAAGGACCCATCTTGCTTCCCTGCACTGGCTGCTTTCCGTTCCCCACGTCCCATTTTGGGCGTCCCCCCGTGTTACAGCACCCAGTCTGTCCCTCGTGGGGCCAGCAGCCGGACACCCAGCCGAGCCATGCCAGGCAGGGCTGGAGCTCGTGGCTCGCCAGCCAGCCGTGGTCAGGGTAGCGATGGCTGCTGAGCACACGCTGCTGCCTTCCTCTCAGCGCAGGCACTCACCCGGGTTCCTCCCTTCCACGGGGACCAGCTTTCAAAACACTCAAAAATTTGTATCTGTGAGGTCTCAAATTTGACAGAAATCATCCAAACGACTCAAAAGGTGTTAAAAAGGGCAGATCAGCAGACAAGAATGATCACATAAGCCCCGCTCCCTCAGGAAACGGGCTTGGAAACGTCTGCATGTCACCAAGTGAGAACAAATGGTTTACTAAAAAATTACTCATCGCTGAGGGCGTATTTTCTGGAAACCCGTGCACACGATGGCTACATGACATGAGAGCCTCAGGAACACTCTTTGGCCTCCTCCCGCTCCAAAATCAGTACTCCACACTGAAGGGCAACAGCAGACGTGGAGCTACTGAAGAGGCACCCGCTCGTTACCGGAGCGGGTTCTGTTTGGGCTCAGCTCTCGGTGGCACATTCCTGCTGCCAGTGCCACCCCGACTGCTGTTTGCTGCTGTGGCTGCGGTGCTGCGCTGACACTGCTCGCACAGCGGGCCAGGAAACCATGGGAAAGGAAAAGGATCCCGCCAAACGTACTCCTATAGCATCCATACAGGCTTGGCTGAGTTTTCCTTTGGGTGTTTTGGGTTTTTTTTTTTATTATGTTCCATAAATCTCTTTTGAATTCTAAAATGTAATAAAGCGTTAGTCCCAGGGAAACCATAATAATGTATTTCGCAGCTACTACCCTGTCCTCGTCTAGTGCTAAATGCGTTAATCACTGCCCTGTTACGGTCGTTGCAGCGTGGTTGGTTTGAGGTTTACACATAAGGAAATCTACTTATCGGTTAGCCTCAAGACATATTTCTTGTTTCCACCCAGAGGACCCAGCACGCCCCGAGGGGAACCTTACAATGATCATCTGATCTCCGGAGCACTTGCAGAGCTCTTTCGCCTTCTTGCTTTTCTGTGAGGTGTGAGATGTTTTCCCAGGTGGGTTGGACCCAAATGGAGAAGTCAGTTCATCCAGCACAGCCTGTGTCCTGGAAATCATTTCAGAGAGATGAAACTTAATCACTGCAAACAAAAGTTAACATTACATGTCAGGTACCAGGGCAGGGTGGTGACTCCTGTTGCAGAACACCCCAAACAAAGCCAGGTACAGCAAAGCTTGTGACAACTGTGGTGCCAGCTCCTCCAGGGGACGGAGGGAAGGAGAGGGACTCTAGGAAGAGCCACAATTCTACCAGAAGTTAAATAACTCTTGATTAAGCACCTCTCCCACTTCCACAGCCATCCCATTCCCAGCGTACTGGAAATTCAACAGCTCCTTGAACAGCCAAAGGGAAACACAACAAAGCGAGAAGCAGAGGGCCAAGTCCGTGAAGTATGGAAACTACGGGTGAAGAAATCGGTGCCCAACCCCAGCAGCTCCCTCCTCAACTCGCTGCTTACGTGCACCTAAACATCCAGAAGGCTTCTGCGCAGGCTCAGAGTTTTCGGCAGCAAGCTGCTCAGCTCCGGCAATCCTGCACCTGACTCTAACTGGGATCCAAAAAACCCAAAGTCTCCTCTAAACAGTCCCACAGACATGCTCCTGACTTGTTTAATCTGTGCATAAAATTACAGCTGTGATCACACACCTAAAACACGTCTACTCTTCGACGGGTCGAAGAGGCTTGGGGGTTTGTGAAGTCCCCAGCGGATCGAAGGGCTGGGGGAGATGAACGCAAGGAAATGTGGCTATGAATACCTGGGAACGTGAGCGCAGCTGGCTGCGTGACCACACTGCAACCCACAGCACCGCAGCTTGGTCTGAGCAGCGCAAGGATCCACGCCAGACCTCTGGGCAGTGCGATACGAGGCAAGGATAAGGGTCCTACCCTGCCAGACTCAGCAGGGGAAGTAGCATCATCTGAAATCATCTTACAAAACTTCATGTTCCCGTTTTGCGAGGAAAGCTGACTATACAGTGCACACCACATGAGCACCACTCTCCCCTCAAGGAAAAAAAAAAAAAGAAAACTGGAACTCCAATAGCCTATGAAGCATTTCATCTAGAATTTGATCAAGGTCTACACGAACTTGTGACAAAGTTTTGCTCAAGAATCACCATAGTTTGGTCTCAAGCCCACACTCCATCCACTCCTGGGGTCGCAAGACCCCTTCCCCACTCAGTTACTGCTCCAGCACCACAGGTCGTGGCAGCCCCTCACGCCAACACCCCTGCAGACCAGGGGATCGGCAGCGTTTCAGGAAAAACCCTTGGTCCTGGGGCTCAGCTCTCCTCCGCCATCTAGCAGGGACAGCTTCCCAAGGAGGGGAGCAGACCGAAGCAAGGCCAGGAGGAACTTTTCATATTCAGATCCAGACATGGAGGCTTTAGGTGACATTTTAAGCTTTCAGCTACAGAGAACCAAATCGTTAGGGGTGTCAATAATGGCACAGTTTTTCTACTCTACCTTTAGCCTTCTGCATGTAAGGTGGTATTTCTTAAGCAATCTTCAAGTGGGAAATTGTAACTGGTGTGCAGCAAACCTTAACATGGAACTAATTTAGAGATACACCAAACAATTTTATAGATTTGGATACTACGGAGACTTTCCAAAGCAGAGACTTTGTGTAGGAAAAGCTTGTGCTCATCAGCTTCCCAGGAGACAACTGCAAATCCAAGACTGATTTTCAGTTAATCACAAACACCAGGGTTTCCACATATTCCAGGGTTCCACTTGCACCACGGAAGGTATTTGTAAAGCCACATGAGGAAGCAAAGCAAATATTGCCATCGGATCTCTCTTTCAACACTTCTGTGACAGAGGACTACAGTAGCGCGACAAGACTCGGAAGGTTTATTTTGGCTCTTTTAGGAGCAACTTTAAGTGGTTTGGTTTGGGGTTTGTTTTTTTTTTAATGTTCACAATAAACTCAACTTAGAATGCCCTTATTGTTAACAAAATGTATCCAGAAGTTGATTCAATACGGGAGAGGGATTAGTAGCTCTGGTTCTTGTGTGGGAAAACAAGGCTTTTTCCAGTACAGCAGCAAATTAATTGAAGAAATAAGCTAACCAGAAGCACAGATCATGTTTTTTACAGAAACAAAAAGCAAAATTCACATGCTCATGCTTCATTTCCATCACACTAAATCTCAAACATCACCCAGCAGATTTATGAAAACTCACTCAGGCGAGCATGGGAAAGTGGAGGAGAAGTAGGTGCTTCCGTTAATCCTTTTCACGCATTTTTATTACAATTTCTGTCTTGTCTACGGCACCTAGATCAAAACTTCTGAGCGTGCTGCTCTACTAAAATTTCTCAAGTTAAAACACTAAGTGCAATACAAATCACACCTGAGCAGTGCAGTTACTGATCTCCGCACTTCAGGCGATTTCTGTATAGCACCCAGATACTACTCGGAACACTAACGGCACAGATGTTGGTCAATGTTAGCCACAGCGCTGTAATATTTACAAAAGTGTATCATGGGAAGAGTTGCTATGGAAAAGCAATGACCCTGATGGCAGAGAGAGATCAGTTTGAGACTAAATTTAAAGAAAACGGGTATTCTACACCACCAGCTCCAGGCAGGTAAACAAGCCTTCCGAAATCTTTAGCTCTGTACAACTTTAACAAGCCAGGGCCTTCCCAAAAAGTGACTCATTTCAACAAAACAAGTACTGTAGGCTTAACTGGTAAAGGAGGTAGCGTGTGACAGAGACACAGAAGCTGCCAACTCCTGCAAGAGCCACAGACGGGTCTGAGCAGAGCTACGGACCTGCCCCATCAGCCTTTCCAGCGCTACTCATCAAGGGACCTGCAGTTTAACTGGCCCAGTTAAACATAGAGTCGCATTTCCACACACTGCAGCTGATGTACACAAACTTAGCTCAAAAGGGTTACTTGTGACGCAGAATCGCTTCAAACACTGCAAGAATGCCCACGCCAGAGGCATCGCCGCCATACTGACTGGTGATGTAGGTGGACTAAACTCCTACATGTGTTATGATGTCTACAGTGCAGACGAGAAGGTACATACAGACAGCAATGCCTCCCCGCTCGTCGTACGGCCAGTAACGTTACACTGTGCCACTGCGCTTGCCAAACTGAGTAAAGACAATTCAGTTTGACAACTCTGGTACCAATTCGTAGTTAGCGCTGTCGAGGGTCTCTGGCTGACGGGAGATGCAGGTCCCTGATGAACGGCCAGTAGATAAAAGACTGAAAGTTACTGCTCGTTATGGACACTCCAGATACAGAGATACAGAACACCCAGGAGCGGTATAAATAAGTAAAACTTCAGGGCCTAAACAGCAACAAGGCTGCGACATTCTTGGTCATGAATGTATCATGAAACAATCCCCCTTGTTCTAATGTTTTTATCATTATCAACAGGTAAGAGAAAACTATTATCTCCTTTTTACTTAAAAAAATAATCAACTCAATAATATGTACAAATTCACAAGCGAGAT
The DNA here is from genome assembly GCA_003993805.1 of Himantopus leucocephalus. NCBI lineage: Eukaryota > Metazoa > Chordata > Aves > Charadriiformes > Recurvirostridae > Himantopus > Himantopus leucocephalus. The sequence goes on from RSEF01000003.1 coordinate 114,148,759, forward strand.
GTACTACAGGCAGTAAGCAAATGTGTATTCCTTAGTGGTGGTAAGCCCTTTAGTGGTGGGCTTGTCAGTGTTAGGTTAGTGACCGGACTAGATGATCTTACAGGTCTTTTCCAATCTAGGAGATTCTGTGATTCACGGGCGAGTATCCCCCTAAACCAACACAACTTTCATCTTCCCTTTACAAGAAAAAAAAGCCAACACAGTAAACAGTCCAGACTCCCAAACCTTACAAGGACTGGGAGAAAGCTAAGCTATTGTTTTTAGAACTAGTATAGGGTTGGGTTTTTTTTTTAAATAACGATTCTGCTGATAGGACACTTCTGATCATTCTCGGAGAGAGTTAGCAAAGATTAACCTACCTTTTCTTGCTGGTGGGGGGTGCACTGAATATGGGGTAGACAACAGCATTTGAAGGAGATGCTGGAAAAGACGAGGGAAGTCATTGTGGTTTAGAAACCTTTGTAGTCGCAGAACACATTGATACAGGGAAACAGAAATTTCAAACACCAATGAGACTTCAAAATGACCCACAACAGTGAAACTGAACTCTATAGACAGTTTATAAGAGTACTGGGAAGCTTTTGATGCTGCATGATATGAAAGTTATGTTCATGAGTGGGATCCGGCCATAATTACCTTCAATCCACTTCAGTGACATTGATCAGGCTATCTGGTACTTTCCCCCCTCACACTGGACTTATAAAGCAGAAATTTCTGCTGCAGTAGTTTAGCGTTTCCTTGGCTATTGATTAAGAGTGTTAACCAAGCACAGGTTTCTCCATTTTCCATTATTTTGGCTGAGGAAGCCTGAACCTATAGCTTCTTCATCCTACAGAAGCTGGGAAATTACAGGCTCAGCACAAGGTTTCAGCACAATTTAGCGACGACTTTGGCAAGTAAAAGCAAAGAAATTATTAGTCAGGAATATACTTTCCCTTGAGCGCAAAAAGTTTAGGTAGTAGGCTGCTTTCTGCTCTCATATTTTGACTGCGTTCACAAATAGGAATCTTCTTAGGAATCACAGAAACATAGTAAAGTACATAAGCAGAAGAGCGGCCCCAACAGCCTGCACAAAACATACCATGAAGATGAACCAGTTGTTTCTAGGAAACGGGACACAATAAAAAAGTCTCTTGTTAATATCAGCAGTGGAAAAGATCATGAGAAGTCATGAAGACGACACTAATAAACAACAAAAAGCCTATGGCTTCCTAGAAACGCAGGATCTGAGAGGGCCAGGACACTTCTTGGGAAAGGCCCCAGCGGGCAAATAAGGTGAGGCAATCTTTGGGAACACGATGGCAACAGCTTTATAAACAGGTGGAAAACAGAGGAAGAGGAGTGTTTTCTACAGAGCCGGAGATAGCAGAAAGGAAAGTGGCTGGCAGCACAGAGCATGCCACTCCTCAGAACAAGAGGAGGAGGCGGCGGCATGGAGGAATGGTGACCTTCAATAAACCAAACTTCCCTACGTTCCAAAAGCGGATAAATAAGTTCCCATGTGAAGCAAGACTAAAGGGAGGGGGGCGGAGAGCTCAGGAGTGCTGGCAATTTCTTCAAGAAACACATTAAGACCAGATGCGCCAGAAAGAAGTGGAGTAAGAGACAAACACGGCTAAATCATGACTTTTTCACTCCCTGGCAAGGCAAGGAGTCACAATGGGATTAGAAACCAGGGGAAAGCTGAGCAGCAACACAAAGGACTGAAAGCAGAAATGCCAAATTGCAAACTGAGCTCTACCTGGGAAGGCCAGAGTACCAGGAAAGCATCCTGTAACGGCAAGGGGAAAACCCAGAGGTTTCAGCTACCAAAAGAGGAGGAAACACTAAAACCAGATGAGAAACGATAACAAACCACTCAGTGCCTTTTTATTTCAGTCATCAATGAAAGAATTAGTTGTGATGAGATTGTTAGCGCTATTAAGACACAAAGGAGACATGAATTTCCATAGCTGGGGAAAGACGTAAAGAGAACTTTGAGACTAGCAAGGACAGAATGAAGCCAGGGCTGCTGAGGCTGGAATAGCAAATTCTGCCTGTTTTTAAAAGGGAAAAACGGAGAAACCAGGAAATTAGGATAAAATAACATGACCTCAACTTCTGCAAACATACTGGCACATGTTAGCACATACTTGGAAGATGAGACAGCAGGTAGAGGCCAACACATTAGTTTGCCTTAATAAAATAATATTTAAGCAACATATTTTCTTTTTATTATTATTTTTCTTGTTGGGAATAACAAGTGATAAGTGTCTTAAAATTAACATATAACTTCTGAAAATTCCCTTGTGTTAGTAGGGAAATATGGTCTCTATAAACCAACCATAAGAAAAGGGGCAAAGTTGACCAAGGGGAAAAAAAAAATCTTATTCAAATAATTATTGTTAATAATTCACTGCTGAAACATAAAGTAGAGAGCGGAGTTTCCTTGGTGACCATCAGGAGTAAACAATAATATATGCTTAAAGCTTTGCAGGTAATAGCTAGCACATAGGGGTATTTAAGAATTTAATTTAAAAAGCATTCTTGCACTGAAAATGGGCAGAAATAAGTAGATTGAAATAAGGATAAGGGGAACCACTACACTTAGCAGCAAGCTGGGGCAAATTAAGGGATAAGGATCAACTGTGGGCAGCAGCTGCGTGTAAAACACTTGGGTTACTGTCTACCTCAAACCAAAGGCATCTCACAAAGCTTCCCGTGGAAATGTATGTGTTCACTGCATGTGAAACGTATGAATTACTCCCTTCCTGCTAATCAGTGCTGGTAAGGCTCAGATCGAGACTAGTTTGGGAGTATCACACCAGGAAAGACACAGCTCAGTCTGGAGAACATAAATACATGAAAAAATCAGATGCCTAAAGAAAAAAAAAAATATCAAGATTTAAAAAGGAAAGCTGAAAGAATGAGGGTAACAGTCCAGGAGAAAGGAATGGGGAAAAACCTAATAATAGGATTCAAATACAGCCATTTGCCAAAGCTTACCAGGAATGGGCTCTGTAGTAAAGCAAAGAGGAAATATAGGTTAGACGTCCGGACAAAAACTAGTTTAGATACTGCTTAACACTAAAAGAAATTCATCAGGGAGACAGCAGAATCTCCATCCTTACTGGCCAGCTTACTTAAACACTAAATTATAGAAGAACATGGGAATTCAGCAGAGTTGATCCTGCTGGTAATCTAAGAGATTTTCAAAGTCTCTTCTGCCTCATTTTCCTACAGCAACAGAAGTCATAGACCAAGGTACGTATAATCCAACTTACCTCGCTTATTCACCTTACACGGAGACTGGCTTGAAGGAATAATACAATCATCTGACTCAGGGGGTGCAGAAGAACTGGTTTCATCAACATCCTATAAATTAAGACAATTTTTTTAGGGCAAAAAGAAAACTCTCCAGTTAAGTTCTCAGACAGCAGCTACAGAATCACAGACAGCTCAAGTGCTCAGTGCACAATGAGCATTAATTGACATTATGAAGCGTTACCAACAGCTGTATTTTCCAATAACGCAATGCGATCTTAGCGGACTACCCGTCTCACCGTTATTAACGCCTGACTGCCGAAGTTGAAAATGTTGCTGAAGACGGTGCACCCCAGCACTGAGGAAAAAACCGTTTGCTGCAGGTTACGAACAGCCTTGAGGCGTACCATCGACATTTCTCACCTACCTGCCTTGGACTACTGTCAGACCCAATTCAGCTTACAACAACGAGCATGGATTTTGATTCTCAACACCTTAACACCTACTTAAATCCCTGCTTTTGTTTTATTGCAGGATATGGGGTTTTTTTTCTTTTAAGTAAATCTTAACTGTAGAGGTTCGTATCATTTCTTCACCTTAGCATTTCCAGGACTGTGCTTCATTCTCTCTCTACAGCTATCCATCTTCATGGCTTTTGGAAGCCTCTGGCAAATGTTCTATAAAAATGAAAGTTCACCAAACTGATTTTTGCCTTGAACTCTGCTCCTTTTGCATACGACAGTGTACTACTTCCCATCGCATCGGGAACCCTGGATGGTCGTCAGGTAAAGCAACTGGCTGTAGCTGAATCTGAGACTAGATCAAGGCCAAACTTGGTCTGCGTTCAGTTTGCAGTAACGAAGTCACTAAGTTCCTTTTCAAAGGCTCCAATGCTGCTGGTTAACCTCTGGGAAATAGTTTGCCAACACAAAAAACCTGCCATCACAGCAGAATCAAATGCTTTCAAGATCGGGTTTTTTCTTTTACTGCATTGCACAAGCTAACATTTGTGTTTTATTAACGCTGCATTGTAAAAACTTATTGACAATCAAGCCAGGAATGTGCGAGACATACTAAAACAGTGCAGGTGAACAAAGGAGGCAATAAACTATCCCCTTATTGAACCGACACAGGAATATAAAACACATTAGCCCTATAAAAACAGCTTCCCATCTTGTTCACCGCTTCCTTTCAATGCCCAGTAGAAAATACTACAGTACTATTCCAGTGGCTTTTCCTACTTTCCCACATTTCAGACGCCAGAACACAACAGCAAAATATGACATTAAGTGTCATGAAATAGTTTGCCAGCCTGTTCCGAATTTGTATTTTATTGCTGCACTCGCTCCATTGCCACCCTCACCTTCCACACCTAAGCACCGCATCAGAAAGCAAAATTCACATCCCAAGCTAAACAATTCTCTGGCAAATCATAAAATTAAAAGCGAGGTCCGGCCAGCATTAACTGGTTGGCAATAAGCGAGACTCACTGCAAAGTTTAACCATTCCAGCACTGCTAAACGTATTTGCACAAGAATCAAATGTATGTTTAAAAAAACCCCTGAAAACAACACTTTTCCATCACTGTAGAATTCCTAGTACCCCTGAGTATATTCACAGCTAAGGTAGCAACAGATAAAAATCGCTTGTACCTCTTCAGTGATATACAAAAAGGTTAAAGTTCTTCAAACACAGACCAGCTCAGAAAACTCAGTGTTGGTTTGTTAAAGCACGAGAAACAGGGGCTTAGCCTCGCGTCCTTGGAGAAGGGAGCTGCAGAACTAGCACACATAGTTCCTGCCCAGAAAATAATCGCCAAAAAGATAATCCCAGACCAGACCAAAGCCTGCTAGCGCCGCGTGAATTACGGCACAGGCTGTACCAGCAAGCAACATCCTGTGACCCAGGAGAAGTCTCTAAATTAAGACACTCTAGGAACAATTTGGCTTTCTCTGTCCAATTACTTCACTGGCTGAGAAAAAAACATAATTGGCTTCACAGAGCACAGCAGCAGAACTCTCAAGAAGCTTTGCGAAGGTAACGTTTTGCAGGCAGACACGTTATCTTGGGAGAATGCCTGGGATGCGGGCTCGTGACCTCCCACAAAACTCCGCAAGGTCAGACCTGGCATTTGTTACATTTATTAAAATAAGAAAAGAAAAATGCTTAAAAACTACTTTTATAGCTTCGCCCTTTATCACGGGGGGAAAAAAAAGAAAAGATAAATACTGTCTGTTGTGTCTTTTGCAAAAACTTCATGCAGAAAGCTTTCCTTTCAGCCATCATAAACGGAATATTTCACCACAACCAAGAGCTAGCGTCAGACAGGGATGCTGACAAAACTTCCTGGAGGTTTATCACAGTTTTCTGCCTTTGTAAGGCAGGAATAAATCTGTGAAAGACTTCCTAGGCAAAATCCACCAATATATCTAAACGAACACCCTATGTCCAAATAACTGGTGCATGTGTTACTTCCAGCTCGCTCAGCAAGCTGTGCGCGTGTCCCCTGAATGCCTCCGCGGGCCCTGGTGACACCTCTACTCACCACGTTCTCTGCATCGCTCTCTCCTGCGGCTGCAGACCTGGAAGCACAAAAGAGACCAGAGGCGCTCCCGCTTTTCCGCAGAGATGTTTTTCCTTCACATGCCGTATCTCTCCCTTGATTTGCACAGCTTGTTGAGTCCTCCCTGTTTTCATTTCCCTTCTTCTGAGGCACAGGAATACTTCTCAATACACCACCCTCCTCAAGAATTTTGTTTCTGTCAGCTGAATTAGACTTTGCAGTTGCCGGTGGTCCGGGATGATCACTTTCTTGCAGAGATTTGGGGACACCCTGGAGAGATTTAGTATCTACAACAGGTTTTTTAGAGTGCGATTTCTTCCTGGCAGAAAAGAATGCTGCTCCCAACTGGAGTTTCAGGGCTGGTTTAACGGTCATGCTTAGGACTCTGAAAGGCGAATCCATCTTCTTTTTAATTAGGCAATTCACGTTCTCTTTCTCCACACTGGGTTTTGCTGGTGGAACATCTCCCTTCGCCTTCTTAAGCGTCTTGGGGACAGTTTTGCCATGCTTGGAGTTGGTTGCATGTTTGGTTGGCTTTGAGCTTGTATTCCTACTCGAGTTCATGTTCATCTTCTCAGTCCTGCTGGCAGCTGGGAGATTTTCATCCCTGCTCCTCTCCCCCAAAGGGTGGTTCTCGTTCAGTTGTTTCCTCTCAAGAGGAGTAAGGTACCGCTTTTCCTTGCTATAGAAAGACACCACAGGCACAAGGGGCTTATACGAGGCAGCGGGCTTTGGGGATAATTTCCCCGCAGACTCCCTCTGCGCGGCTGCAGGAACACTGTCTGCCTGGAGGGGTGAAATATCCAACCGCCTCGACAGCACCGGCTTCACCGGGAAAACCTCATTTTCTCTCATCTCATCGCTGGAGCTCGATGACCATTTTATTTGAGTAGCAAACCAATTATTTCTCGATTTCTTGAGTGGAGACAGATCTTCAGCAAAGCCGATCATCATTTTTTTCACAGGCGTCTCAAAGGCTAGGGAGGAACTGTAAAAATAATTACAGAGCAAAACATCACATGTACTATTGAAAGATTTTCAATTATTGTTTTACTTAAAATAACACTTAATTTTCACCCAGCCTAGTTGCCTGCACTGGTATATGCCCCGGAACAAATACAAATATCAAATAACCAAAATACAATATACAAATATTAAAAGGCCTAAGACTGTCTCACCATTCTCCACATATTTATTTTTTTAAATAGCAAATCTGTTTTCCTGCCTGAACTTGTTAACACACCTGAGAACAACATTCTACTTTCTGGAACGCTGCTGACAGGATCAGCACTATTCATGATTAAGGAGAAAAAAAGAAAGTTTGTTTTATTTCAGACGAACTGTGTAAACTCAGCTTTGTGCCTCTGAAAACGCTTGTGCATCCCCCACCCACGGATGTAAGACTGATAAAGCTCGGGGGGAATCTCACAATATTTTACACCAGTTTCCAAAAGGCTCACACCAAAATCTCGCTCTGACAGCTATTTCAGAATCTCAGCCCTCATCACTAAATCACTAATAGCCTCTGAACCTACTGCCCAAAAGGAGATACACATTTATACGGGTGACATGTTCAGCCATTCCTCGTTGTGACTTATTTGGCGCACAGCGCAGCGCGGCGTTTCCTCCGTGAGTATTTACACCCTATCTCAGGAATTTGTCCTCCCAATTCAGAAATCAAACTTCACCCCTGGTCTCCCCCCTCCCCCAAAATATTTTTGTGTGGGAAGTACAGGACAAGCATGAGAAAAATCTGTTCTGCCGGTAGAGTTATGAAAGAATGAGAAATAATGCATTCCTTTGGATTTAAAGCTCAGCCATGAGCTTTGTTCATGGCCAGTGGCTTTTCGTCCACTAGATTTAGGGGAAAAAAAAAAAGTCTGTAATTTTTTAGGCATACATATCAAAGGATCTATTTTTCTATTAACACCAGAAGACTATTCAATAATTTGTGCAGAGCTCAGTATTTCTGTACTGTATATCCAAGTCTTTCCAAATGGGAAAGACTGAGGCTTTACCACAAAGAAATGCAAACATTAGGTGGTTTATTTCTTAAGTTTCTAAAAAATTAGTTTATGTTTCTACTGGTTTTGTGACTTACTCAGGGCTGGGCCTGCCTGTGACTGTCATGTACAGGGATATGCACTTGACAGAGGTGACTGCCAGAACAAGATGCCTTACCTTAATAAAAGAAAACAAAATACCCTAATGCAAATTAACGCAACCTACTAATGTGGGCCTGCAAAGTATCAGCTCAGTGTACTGGCTTCTCTTATTTCTAATTCTGTGCTACGCTACACATTGAAGATAATTTTTTAGTTCGGTTTCCCTAAACGTTAGATGAAATCTCTCAAGGTGCTCAATACAATATAAAATGTTCTAAGTCACTGAATAATAAACATGGGCTGATGCTGACTGTGTCTCAGAACAATCTTAATGTTTTTTCCACGTTACATTAAAAGCTCTCAAGGATTTTAAACATCTATTTTATTCTACATGCAGCAATTAAGGTGTTTTTATTAGAAAAAAAAAAATTACGAAAAGTTAACATACCCATCAGTATCAGAAGAACTACGGCTCCTTTTCCGTGGGGTAACAGCTGCCATGTCTTCACCAGAGCGCCTACAAGAACACATTTTAATAGCTGGAAAAAGATTTCCAGCAGAAAACAAAAAAAAAACCCCAAACCAACAACTTAGTAGAGAAGGAAAAGAAGGTGGGGGACTGGGAAGGAAACACTGAATGGCAGCAGCTCAGAGACCAGAACACAGGGTTGTGTTTCAATTGAGCGTAAGCCATAAAACGAGTGCACACTGAAAGGATCTTCCAGGTCAAGTCCAATTCTGTCGCCATGGACAAACACATCCTAAATGTCCTTTTCTAAAACACAGTCAGGTAATTCAGAAATGTGTTTTACTTTTTGTACTCATTCCAGACCTCACTAATGTGGTTCCTAGAAATCTTTTTGCTCCTGCCTATATTCATAGCCAGTTTATTCCTGTGAGGATTTCACAGTGGCAGTTACCTTCCAGCCAAGACAGCTCTTTACCCAAAAGACTCATAGAATTTTTCTCCCAGCTCCCTTCTTCCCAAATACCATAAACCACACTTTTATAGCCTTCATTAACACAGTAGCCATTTAAACCACTTTAACACTCGACACCATTTGTTCCATATCTTCCAGTTTGAGATAGTTATTGCACAGTATTCACTCTTCTGTTATGTGGCATTTCACAACTGAAACACCAGAATAAACAAATACCCTGCATCCAAGAAGCCTAATAATAAATATTCATAACCTGCTAGAAATAATAATTTATTCAACAATCTGCCAGTAGGGGGAAGATCCTCCTAACCTGCCCGTGTTAATGCAGTTTTGGGGAAGCAGTGACCGATGACAGCCCAGACATGACGAACTATTGTCAAGCCCAGGAACACCAAGGACATGGCACAGGACGGAGCCAGGAGCTGCGTTAGCTGCAGCAGGAGTTGTACAAGCTCAGCACAGAGCAGCACTGGCAGAGGGGAACTGCGAGAGAGGGGAAGGCAATGTCTTGGAAACACAGGGCAACAACAACAAGCCTGCAGGTACCTGGGAAATGAGGTATCGGGCGCAGATGAGAGGGAGGAGGTAGGACAAGGACACAGTGTTGGCAGGAGAGTCCAGGTGCATGTGTAGGGGGAGCAATCCTTATCGCTTGCACCATTAACCACACAGCCAGCTGCCTGCAGAGCAACTCTCCACCCATGCACCCTCCCAAAGCGTTCTCAGTCCAGTTGCCCGGCAGCCCCTCACCCCAGTATTCACAGAATGGTTTGGGTTGGAAGGGACCTTCCAAGGCCATCCAGTGCCACCCCCTGCCCTGGGCAGGGACACCTC
>RSEF01000003.1:114158454-114172633 GCA_003993805.1 Himantopus leucocephalus
CCCTTCTCTGGACACGCTCCAGCACCTCAATGTCTTTCTAGTAACAAGTCTTGTTACTAACAGCCTTGAAGGGATAGCAGAACCGGGAAGTGACTTCTGAAAAGCTTTCTCGAGTGTATTGCTGTCAGGACTTTGAGGGAAGGCGTAGTGCATAAACTCTCTCGTTATTTTTCCTTTAATATAGACAGATCCCTTTCATTTGCCCATGTGAAAAGCTTAGATGCTGCTGAAGCATCAGAAATCAGTGGTTTGATGCAGCATAGGCTGATGATATGGAGGATACTACAGTAGTATTCCTTTTTGATTTGCCCCCAGTCAGTTCACCAACACGTAACCTCCTTGCGAAAGTTTCTGTGTGATTTTTACCCCTTGCCCATTTTAACCACAAACTAGTATTTTTGGCATTGTTTCCCTTGGCTCTAGACATTAAGTTCCTTAATGAGAAGAATTTGAGTGTCTGCCTGCTTGGTTTTTCTTGGACATTGAAAGACTTAACACTCTTGTGAATGTTTCTTAAATAAATCTGTTCTTGGGGTTTGTTTAAAAACATTTTTCCTCTGTTGTGGAAAGTAAGGCCCTTTAATACACCCAGTCAACAAACACACTGGCTGTGTTGATCACTTAACCTCACGCTCAGATGGAAATGTTTTCTGCTGATCAGCAGACTGCTGCTGAGAAGTTCAGAGATTTTCCTGGACGTGAGCCTTTTGGTGGGGAGAAAAGAGCCTGGTACAGCACCTGAGAGACATGTAGGGTAACTTGGGGGGGGGGGCGAGGAGCACACAAGCTAATGATGTGACCAATCTCCTTTATTTTTAAAAGGTAGCTCTGCAGAGGGTTTCTGACACATTATCATCAGTTGTGCTGCAAGAGAGAGAGCTGCAATAAGACGACCGTTGCAGTTTGCCTAAAATGTGTTTCACTGTTACTAACGTGTGTTAAATCATACGGGTTTTAAGAAATCTCCTTTTTGGTTATGTTAGTGTTCCCCCACTGTTTTGGCAGCATGGGCTTCGTTTTCACAGAACCATCAATAATACAAGTTTATTTTTGAGCATTTAATTTTACGCTTACGGGTAGTGCCTGTAGTCATGATGATCTCACATTCTCTGGACTCTCTTATGTGTCCAGGGTGGATTTTTTCCAATCTTTAACTCCCACAGGCTTATAATCCTTTCATATTTTTGAATTTCCATTTCTTATTACCTCATTACTAAATTGAAAAGTGTTGTCTGAGCTTTGATGTGGGATTTCCGATACAAATGCCCTCAGAAAGGACTGGGTTTGGGATCAAAGTCATGTCACTGCCAGAGTGGTAGCATGTAAGTGAAGCGTGTCCACTATTTTAGTGGCTTTGAAAACATGAGATTAGACACTGTATTTTCAAAGAAGGCTTTTTGGAGGCAGATTTGGTCACTTGCATTTCATTTGTTTGCTCTTAGTCTTTAATTTGTGCGCTATCAGTGAGTGACTTTAGAAATTCCACTGTGAATTCCGTTTGTTCTGCAACAGTATATGAGAAATGCAGATCTGTGTTGCTGCAGCAGGTTGTTTCAGCCACTGGCTGTTACGATGTGAAGCTGTCTGCTGAAACCCCATTTTCGTTAATCCTCCTTGCCGAAGTGCGCAGGTCCTCGTGAAGAACAGCTAAATTTCAGTGCAGCACTGAGGTTTGTAGCTGTGGCTGCAGCATTTGCTCACGCACAAGATAATTGTTAAAAAATTGTAGAAGCTAGAAAAGTGACAGAGTGGTAGATAGCGTTGCTGCGAAATTGGGATTTTCCTGCTGCCGTGTACAAGAATGGAGCATTATTATTTTTTTAAGCAGGTTGCTCAGTGGATTCTTCAACAGGACTTCCCTGACTGCAGCACCCTCTTACTGCTCTGTATCCATCTCCCAGCCGTGCTGGCCTTTGATCCAGACGCTGAAGGGACACTTGTTTGGTTTCCCAGAATTGGCAGTGTCTTTACTGCCTGATGAAATGAGCCCTAAAGAAGAGAAGGACCTTGTTTTGAGTGTCCCAAAAGGCACAGATGAGATAAACAAGTCACCAACTGCTGTTTATGCAACTTCAGTCTTTCCGTTGATTTTTAATCCTCCCAGGCTACTTGATGATCTTCAAGGTCACTTCCAACCTAAACCATTCTATGATTCTGTATTGGGCTTCTGGTACTTTGGGGAAGCAAAGGCCAGGGAGATGAGCTGTTTTACTCAAGGCCACACAGAGAGTTAATCCCAGACTGAAAATACGATGTCAGCCTTTCTGACTCACAGACGTGTGCTTAATTGAATGGCTTATACCGTTACACAGATACAATCTGAACCACCTGGATGGTGAGGGTGTTTTGCCCAGAAAGCTGTTCCTTGCTGGATAATCTTCCATGGAGAGCGGAGGAAACACCGCTTTGCAAAGTCCTCTGAAGCATTCCGGGCAAAATTTGGAGGAAATGCAAAGCAGTCTTCCTTTATCCCCCAGGAGGGAAGTGGGATGGATAAAGCAGTTTTCATTCTAATTCCTGTGACCAAGACTGGTGTGTTTGTCATTCCTTGCACAATTTTCCAAACCCCTTTTGATTTGTTTTCCTCTTTCTATCCCTCAGTTGTTCCTTCTGTTTACACCATTTACATGGGAAAAGATAAGTACGAAAGTAAGTACATTCATGTAATGATGCCTAACTGCTTAGATTTAGATTTCTGGGGATTTGAGATCATTTGGAAACGATGTCTTTGTATGTCTTAACTTGAAATATTCTTTAAAAACTTCTCCACCCTTGCAAGTGATTCTGACTTGCCCCTCTGAAGTCCACTGTGTTACTTTTAATTAGGATTGATAAAATTTGTAAGTCCTCTGGGCAAAATAAAAGCTAGAAAAGAAAAAAATATTCCCTTTAACCAAAAAAAAAAATCGGTTTTGAGAAAAATACTGATTTTCAGGTTGCATCTGATAATTTCTTGCAAACCAACCTTCCATTTCCCTGCTCAGTCTGTATTTTTCCCCTCTCCAGTGAGCATTTGTACTGTGTAGGTTTCCCGTGCCCGTCCGTTCCCTCACAGTGAAGGTTATGGTTCTGCTGCTCCTCCTGTTTCCACAGCAGCAGTTGATGTGAAACCAGGACGTCTCACTTGAAGGGAAAAGTGTTAGTGTGGCTGTTTTGAAAACCTACCCTGAAAGTCTCCCCCCATTAGACTGATATTTGAAGAAACATACTTTCACTTAAAAATTTCAAAATTATATGATGGAGGTGGTCCTGGCATAGCTGTTTCTGCCATACCTGGGGCAGGCAGGTGCGGCGTTGAAGCCCTCTTCTTTTTCAGTTCAGTCACCGTGCAGGGGCTGACCCACAGCGAAGGCTTCCCGCTCCACAGGTAGTTTGATTTGTTGCTGATGAGGTCCTGGGCTTTGCTCATTGATACTTTTATTCCTACAGATGAAGACCTAATAAAGTATGGCTGGCCTGAAGATATCTGGTAGGTACTGAAACTCGCTGAAACAAATTGCCTGTCATTACGCAACTGAGCCGAATGATTGCAGCAATCCTCTCGCTTCCCCAGGCACTGTAGAGTCTTTTTTCCAAGGCCACTTAGCAGTTTAAATGCAGTGCCAGGGTGGAGGTGCATTGCAGCAGACCCGGCTGCAGTTTTGGGACCCTGTTGATTCTGACTTCACTCCTCTGCATCTCCCCCACTATCCCCCGCTTTGTTCATCGTAAGAGCTGGCTCCTTTGTGAAGGTTTTGGGGGTTTTTCTCTGCACGGAGCTGCTGGAGTAGCAATATCTCCATAGGCGGATATTTGCGTTTCAGAACATAGGTGATAGCGTGCTGTCTGTGGGCAGAGTTAAAGGAAAAGGGCACCCTGGTATTTGTAAGAGAGAGCATCTCCTGAATCAAGCAAGAGTAGGAGCTCCTGGGTATTTCCGTGCATGGAGAAGTGAAACCAAAAGGCTAATGGAGGACAGGGAGAGTGGAGGCACAAACGTGTGAAATCACGGAGCAGTCAGGCGGGGCCTGGCGTTGGAGCCAGAAGTTTTTTGAGCAACAGTAAATCCTGTGCTCAGAGAAAACTGTTATCTCCCAATGCCTTCTCCTCTGTCTGTGCCTCGTGTCCCCCTCTCTGTGCGCCGTGGGCAAGTACTGGCCTGGCCTGTAGAACAGCCGTTGCTGTCTCAGGAGTTTGGAGTTGGTGAGCAGGAGCAGAGGAGTTTGACATTTTGATTCCTGCTGGTTGAAAGCCATGTCTGCTCTAAGCAGACCCACTAGAGCTGTGGCCAGGCAGGCAGAAGGAAGCGCTCTGACATGTGTGGATTGGTTTTGGCTCTTAAGATCTCATCAGAAGAAAAAAACAAGAGAAGGGGAGTTCCTAATCCTTTTACCAGGAATTGGTGGTATCTTTGCTGATTGGATTAGTCCATAAACTTTCCAGACTGACGAGGTTTGTGAGACATTTAGGAAGGAGTTTACTGGCTTCTGGGCACTGTCGCACATATGAGATGTATGGCAGTTGCTGCTCTCTCCTTCACTAACAGTTTCTAATAAGAATCACCGTGTGGGTTGTGCTCCTTCTCGCTCTTCAAGGTGGCCTTTGCCAGGATGAGCTGAGGTGTCTTGGTAGAACTGGAGGTTGAATAGGTAGTAGCTAACACGTTCCGTAGAGGATGTTTTGTCAGCAGTCAGCTAACTGGCGAGGGAATATTTTTTTTCTTTTCTAGCAGAAAAGATTGTACTTCAGCTGAATAACACACTGTTGTAGCAGTATCATATTCATTTTCGGTCTCATGTTTGTCCTATCACTACATAATTTAAGGTATTTCTATACTGTTATTTAGGAGTGACCTTGAGATTTGTCCTCAAGTTACCTGAACCATGAAAGTCATCTTTTCCCGTCGTTTTTGTATCTTGTAGCTCACACCAACATCATCCATGTTGCTTTTTTTTGTATCGTAGAGCCATCTCAACAAAATATCATAGCTCATCTTGCAGAGCTCTCCTGGGAATTGTTCTCCTAACAGTGTCTGGCGCCTTTTAGAATGATTTCTGCTTAAGAGGGGTCCAGTGGAATTGGAATAAGAGGCTCAGGAGGTACAAGTGAGAGTTCATGTGTTGGTGCTAGAGGGTTTTCTGTCTTGCAGCAGGAAGGACAAAGCCCCGTTATGTTAAAAATAAAATGGTGTCAAGAAAGGTTGGGAGGTGACATGAGATCAGTTCTCCCCCAACTCTTCTCCTTGGAGGTTTGCAGGGTTGGAGTGAGTGTTGTTTCGGGACAGAGGCTTATAAAATAGATGGTGGTGGTAAAAACACAGTCAAGTTAGAAGAGGTCTGGAGAAGGGCAGCTGGAGCCATGAGGAGACGAACAGCCGTGCTGTAAGGAGGGACTGGAGTGGACAGCAGTCTTCAGTCCGGAGGTGAGAGGGCTTTCAGAACAGATCACCATCTCTTATGCTCCCATAAACGTGCTTTTTTTTATTCTGTAGGTTTCATGTGGATAAACTCTCTTCCGCGCATGTGTACCTTCGGTTACACAAGGTAATCCTGTGACACGTATATTTAAAAACATTAATAATCCCCAGCACAAGAACTGCACATGCCCATTCTGCTGTGATTCCTGTGCCTAAGACCATCTTTGTTCACGTGAACCATTAAAGTCTGCAGTGCTCCCTAAGGGTGCAGGTAACCACCAGTGTGGGGAGACTGAATTTACAGCCTCCGTTGCCAAATAACGTGGGGAGGAGGGGGAAGTTTGCTGTGGGCCAACAGAACAATTGATTTCTGGCTTGACACCAAGTGTGTATCTAGGAACCATCACCCCGCTAATCTGGGGAGAATACCTTTGAGAAAAGCAGGGTGCAAATTGCTAAATTGCTTGTGGTGCTTCGATCCTCTCCTTAAAAATGCCATGGGAGACTCCAGTCTTGTAAAATGTGGAGTGTGGAGGTCCTGGCTGTGTTTGCAGAGCATCATGCTCTGCTTCCTGGCCTTCGTGTGCTCATCAGTCCCTACAGTGCCGCAAGCATCTCACGTTGCCTTGCTCTGTCACAGGGGCAGACGGTGGATGACATCCCTAAAGAAGTTTTGATAGACTGTGCCCACCTAGTGAAGGCGAACAGCATTCAAGGTAATACTGATTCCCGGGAGATCGGGGTGAGGTGCTTGTGGTGAGTGTTTCTCATCCACGCGAGCGTGTGGTTTTTGGATCAAACATTTGTGGCGTTCCTGCTGTGGTGCTCTCTGTAAAGCCTGTGCCTGCGGGTCTTACGGGAAGCAGATGTCGCTTGCAGCTGCTGGGGCTGCCCGTTACACTTTTGTAAGGAGGGATTTTAAATCTCTGAAATTCTCGTTTGTGCCTCCATATTGCTGTCGGAGCCAAGGAGGCCTTGCAGTCTCTTCTCTAACACCACCTTGGGGCCCCCTTCCATAGTAATCGCTCCGCTGGCAAAGACGATCTCCATCTGGAGTTCGTTAACACTGCTGCAGTGCTCATGTTACTGCAGAAAATGATGTCGTGGTGTTCTTCCGTTTCACTGTAACACTGGAAGGACTTCTCCCTTTTCTTCTTTCTTGCCTAGCTGGTAATGTTTGTGACAAGAATAACTGCCAGTTTCCATGCACACGCAAGACTTTAAGACCTCTTTCGGCAGGCAGAGAACGGAAATGTTTCCCTCCTTTCTTTCTCCCCTAGGTTGCAAGATGAACAACGTCAACGTGGTGTACACGCCGTGGACTAACCTGAAGAAGACAGCGGACATGGACGTGGGGCAGATCGGCTTTCACAGGCAGAAGGATGTAAGTGTTTGCACTTACAGGTGGCAGATTGTAACATTTCCGTGGTAGGAGCTGGGTGGATTGTCTTCAGCGTTTGCCCTAAAGCCAGGGAATCATCCACTCCTGAAGTGCAAGAGAGATCCCAGGGGTGTGTTTGGACTTGCCTGAACATCACCTGAAAATCGGCGGTTGAGTGTGAGCTGGTAGCAGAGTGTAGCCGGTACAGCATGTCTTTCCAAACTGCAGCACGGTGTAGCTGACCGGTCTTTGCTGATGACGAATGGTATCACGTGTTAGCCTGTGCTATCCGCTTGAATTTATCTCCACTGAAATCATCTCTTATCACAGCTGAATAGCCTGCGTTTGAGCAGTCACTTTAGATGAGCTCACAGGTAGCAGTGTAATCACGCGTCCGGAAGGGCTCAGGACTTGAATTTGCTGTGCAAAGGAGGGCTGTGGGGGGTCCTGGAGGTGTCTGTCGCTGTGTTAGCTTTACTGTCTCCGCTCCGAGAGCTGTCTCACCCTGTACTGCCTCCGAATTCGTTAAACCTGTTAAAAGGCAGAGCTGCTGAGCTTTGGTGGAGGGTCAGGCCAGTGTACTAAGCTATTCCCAAGCCTGACCTAGCGTCTGCAGATAATGTTATGCTTAAGTTTTAGTTATATAGGTTGGCTGCTGGGAGAGAAGGCTCTCTAGAGATGCAGTTGTTTGACTACAACAGGTCTGTAGCACGGCTAGAAATGCTAAAAACCCTGCAGTCAACAAGCAGCACGTGAGCTTCTCATCCCAAAACGGTCTGCAGAGACCTCCTGCCACCTCTTCAGGAATTGGCAGAGACCGGTTCTTGTCTCTTGGCCTCTTTGTTGAGGCCAAGAAACGTGCCAAGAAACGAAATTAGTCATGCTTATGTATGTACTTAGCAATGCTTATGCTTCTTAGCTATGTGCTGCTGAGTGTTGGGAGTGGGCCTCCTTTTGCTGTTACACAACCCGCTGAATAGGCCTCGGTGGCAGTGATTTTCCTCAGCATCTGTTTTTGTGGGATTCAGCCATGTGTAAAGTGGAAATAAGGTGTTTTCTTTCCGTTGAGAAAGTGCCAGAATAAAAGTATTTTTTTATAAGGATCATAGTTCTTTGCACTCCAAAGGTGAAAATGCTAACGGTGGAGAAGAAGGTGAACGAGATCCTGAACCGGCTAGAGAAGACAAAAGTGGAGCGCTTCCCAGACCTGGCTGCTGAGAAGGAAGCCCGGGACAGAGAGGAGAGGAATGAGAAAAAAGCCCAGATCCAAGAGATGAAGCGGAAGGAAAAGGAAGAGATGAAGAAGAAGAAAGAGCTGGAAGAACTTAGGTAAGTAATGAGTTGTAGTGCCAGCTTCTAACTTCTGCAGTTTTCATTGGCGGTGGGAGAGAGTCATGGGTCAGCAGTTTCTGTTTAACAGCCGGCCCGGCGTTACTCAGCGTTCAGCTGACCTGCTCTGGCATAGACGTCTGCACGGCCCAGTGATTTCCTTTGTCTTTGGAATAAATGCATTTTCCCCATTTCTCCTAAAACAAATCTGGACGTTAAACCATTGTTAATAGAAAGGACCGTGTCTTTTGAAACCTGTCCCTAACTTGGGTGAAATGGGGCAAGCCGCTTGGCGCTCTCCGTCATTGGGATGGGAGCAATTGTTTCCAGCTTTGTGTGAGCCTTGGAAAGCTCTGAGCCTTCGCTAGAGTTCTTCTGCTTCCTCTTGCGTACTGGTGTCGACTAAAACATGTGTGAATCCTCAATCACACGCTCCTTTGAACACAGAATGAGGGATGGTGTTTTGAAATGTCGTACTGACCTTTCTGTCCGTGCCGCAGCATGTGTGAGCTTGTTCCTCAGTACCGACAGCCTCATGCAGCACTGGACGTATCCGCTGGCTGACCCCAAAAGCTCCCTTTTGAGCTTTAGTAGGTCGTGTTTATCTGTAAATGACAGTGAAACCAGAATTTGAAAAACTCCGGGATTTCCTGAGTGATTCAACGCAGGGAGAGCTCAGAAAGAAGGGCTTAGAGAAGCAAACTGAACTGAGAAGTGAGCAGCAGGCACGTCTGAGGAAGGGGCCTGCCTGCTGATTTAACCTTGCCCCGGAGCTGCCTCTTGGCCCTCCCCCAAAGGAGAGGATTTTCTACCTCCTGGGATGACCTAGCTGGTAGTTCCTGAACGAAAATGTGGAGGAGTCTGCATGGTGCCTGTCCTTTGTCTGGTTGTTTTAATTAGCCGAAGAGTATGAGATAAACAAATTCTTGTCTAACCTGCTTGAGTTCAGAAAGGAAAAAAATGTGTTTTTCTGGCACTTGGTCCTGTTTTATCCAAATGCCTCTCTGTTGGGGAGTTTGGAAGACATATCGTGCAAGATAATGTTGTTTCTCTTCCAGGAGCTACTCTTCGTTAATGAAGGCTGAGAACATGTCCTCCAATCAGGTGAGAGCCGGCCGATGCCCACAGAAACCTTTCAGAGATGGCTGAAATTCAATGCGGGATCCTGATGGTACAGCTCCTGCATTGCAGTCTGGTTTTGGTGACTCCTGCATGACAGAGCACATCTCCGTCACCCCTGCTCGGTGAAGGACATTGCTGCTTTCCTCCGCTTTCTGAGAGGGCCCTATTGCTTGTGTGTCAGCCAGGAGGAGCCTGTGCTGCTGGAAATGTGTGCAAAGTCCTCCCAGTCCCCTTCCCACCCAAGTGAAAGACCAGGTAGAGCTTTAAGTGGGGCACCAGGCTTGACTCTCTGTGTGAGCTGTTTGGGCTTGTGAGCAGAGGAGGTCTCCCTAATTCATAGAATCGTCAAATCATAGAATGGTTTAGGTTGGAAGGGACCTTAGAGATCATCTAGTTCCAACCCCCCTGCCCTGGGCAGGGACACCTCCCACCAGCCCACCTTGCTCCAAGCCCCGTCCAACCTGGCCTTGAACACCTCCAGGGATGGGGCAGCCACAGCTTCTCGGGGCAACCTGCCACAGGGGCTCACCACCTGCAGTCAACAATTTCTTCCCAATATCTCAATCTCCCCTCTTTCAGTGTCAAACCGCTCCCCCTCGTCCCATGGCTCCCCTCCCTGATCCAGAGTCCCTCCCCAGCTCTCCTGGAGCCCCTTTAGGCACTGGAAGGGGCTCTGAGGTCTCCGCGGAGCCTTCTCTTCTCCAGGCTGAACCCCCCCAACTCTCCCAGCCTGTCCTCCCAGCAGAGGGGCTCCAGCCCTCGCAGCATCTCGGTGGCCTCCTCTGGCCCCGCTCCACCAGCTCCATGTCTCTCCTGTGCAGAGGACTTCAAAGCCGGAGTCTTTAGCAGCCATGACTTGCATGTGCCACCTGGTTACTTCAAGGCAGGGGGAAAATGCACATTATTAACAAGAAATAAACTGGAGGTGTGCAGACAGCAGCTTGGGGAGGGATGACTAGAGGTGCAGAAGAGGAAGCTTGAAGGGATGTGCTTGCAGAGAGCAAGTAGGTGTCAGCCCGGGGCTGGAGCAGTGTAACAGGGCTGCAGGCTGACGGTGGAAAGGGAGCCAAAGCGGAGAGGAGCACAGGGAGGGAAATGAGGAGGTGGATCACAGGAGGGCTGGGGGCTGAAGTTCAGAAGAGGTCCTGGTGTGCACTGGACGCCCCTGTGCTTTGCCTGAGGTCTGGCGCGTCTGCAGCTGCCTCCTTGGTGGGACCTTGGGCAAACAGATCTTAGAACTCCTCTGAGTGACCCTCGGTTTAAAATCTGCCTTTTGCATCCTAGTCCCTGACTAACTGCTTAGAGGAGTGTGTGGTTTTCAAGAATTCTTGATTTTCCTCCTGGTTGGTACGCAGATCCCCTTTGAAACTTGAACTGGGATGACGTAGGAGCGTCTCCCGACACGCACAAGCAAACTGTGCCCCATTAGTGACACTCGCCAGGGAGAGGCGCGGTGGAAATGCTGTGTGGGAGGGTCTCCTCCTCTCAGCTCCCGACCCCCACGTGACGCCAGCCCGCTTTCCTTCTCCCTGGTTGGAAGGATGCTCAGGTTGCGATACGGGGATGGTGCACGAGGCTGGTGGTGAGAGCCTGGTCTCTGGTTCCTCCCAGGTCGCAGCAGATGGGCTGCAGTTTCAGGGGAGCGATACACGGCAGGGACAGCAAATGGCAACTGCTGTTCCACAAGGCAGAGCCCCGCACGGGGCTGCTCCCGCGCCAGGGCCGCTGTTGTGCGTCTGTTTGGTCTGATTTCGTGGTGTTTGTACTGAAATGGCAGGAAACCAGAATAAATGGCAATTCTGAAATCCTGCTGAATGCACCATCTCACCATTTTCCGTTGTAATGTGCACAACGATCCTGATTTGTCTTTCTTCCCACAGGACGGCAACGACTCAGATGACTTTATGTAAATAAAGTCTCTCTCCTTTCTCAATCATGAGGTGGTTTGGGATGTCTTAATATGTCACCATCGCTAAGAATGCCAAAAAAAACCTCCAAAAAAGTGAACTCTTGACTCCATTTCTGCAGAACCTGGTTGGTTCTCCCGGCAGCCTAACCAGCTCTGTGCCACGGACAGCTTCTGAACGGAGAAGATCTATATGTCTGCACATACATCTCTTTTTTTTTCAGGGACGTGGGTGGAAGGGAGCAGAAGTGACTTTCGTTTCTACAAAGACGATGGTATTTATTCTAGGGAAGGGGTCGGTGTAGCTTTTAATCCCATGAGATTTAAAGGAACGAAAACAAACGCGTGCTGTCTCCCCGCTGTCCTGCCAGCGGGGTGACTCGGAAACGGTTGCCGTTAACTCAGTGCGTGTAACGAAGGCGACGCTGCCGACCANGGTGCGTGTAACGAAGGCGACGCTGCCAACCGCCTAACTCTTCTCTGGGCGCTGGCGGCGGTCCGCGAAGCTGCGGGATCCCTCTGCGGTTGCGGGGAGGGGTACGTTTGGACAAGCTCAGAGCTGCTTTGCAGACCTCCCCGGCCCTCGCTGGCAGTAAATCTGGTGGCTCCTCGTTAAATACAGAGCTCCAGATGATGAAGCTGGGCTGTTGTTGCAGCCGACTCGAGCGTGCGACCACGGGCTGTGGTATGTGCCGTGAGCGCAGCATGAGAATAGCCCCACGGTGTGTTTTCTTTTAAATTACACTTGATTCTTGGGCTGTTCCTTGGAAACTTTCTCTAGTTTGCGAAGAAGAGTTGAGTTTTGCGCAGCGTCTGTGCCTGTCCGGGCCAGAGCTCTCGCCTGGGCGCTCTGTAAGGTTTTGTGGATAAGTCTGTACGAAACGGTCGCGATAATCCTTGCAGCACCTGTATATACGTCACGATTAAATTCATACCATGCTGGTAAAACGTGGTGCTGGGTGGGAGTCGCCTGGTGTGCTGACAGCGGAGCTGTGAGGGTCTGCGAGCGTCTCCTCGGCCAGCAGAAAGCCGTGCAGAGCGCGGCCGTGCTGAGGGGGGGACAGCAAAAATCTGCAAAAAAATCTGGTTTTGGGGGGCGTCTCTGGGTGCTGCAGCCTCAGGAGGTGGGGGAAGAGCCCCTCCACCTCTGGCCGTGCTTCTCCCCACTGCAAAGCGAGGCTGTCTCGTGGCGCAGGGGTGGATTTTGGGGGGAGAAATAGGCAAAAGGGAAGCGCATCCTGATTAAGTGAAACCTTAACGGTCTCATCAGAGAATCACTGAATTATGACAGGAGAAAAGAACCCTGCCCTGCTGCAAGGGCGAGTCCCAACAGTGCACTTAAACTTATTTTATGCGCTTCCCAGCGTCTGCCCCCTTCCCTGTGGGTCCCCAGGGGGTGGGATTGGGGCTGGGGAGGGCGAGGGGGGCCAGGCCCTCGTCAGCCCCCAGTTCCTTGCTGGGAGGAGGAGGATGGTGGGCTGTGTATCCTCTTGCTGCTGGTGTCCTGTCTTGGCTCAGGCTGACCTGAACCCGGGGTGACTCCAGCTAATGCCACCCCAAGTTTTTCCCCTGTGTCCCAATTCTTTTGGGATCTGGCCTGCGAGCTGGCCCTGGGATTGATGAGGAAACTGAGGCACGGTGCGGCGACTGGTTTTCTTCCCCCTCCCCGCTGCCCCCGGCAGGGACAGGGGAGAAGCCGGGAGTCCGGGAGGCCCACGGGGGACGAGGAGCTGGGGGGACCCCGTCTCGCCCCGCAGACTCGACGCCGCCGGGCCGCCCCTGCCATCAATGGGCCCTTTCATGGGACGCGGGTGTTGGCCGGGGCCGGCGACCTGAAGGCCGGTGCTGAGCCGCGCTGCCATCAGCAACGCCCGCGGCCACAGCCCTGCAGCTGCAAACTGTTGTGCTTGGCTGCGGCGCCCGCCGCGGCACCCGCCCGGCGGCTCCGGTGTCCTCCGGCGTTCGTCGATGGGCGATGGCCCCTGTGCATCGCTGCGTGTCCCTGGGCACCTGGTGCATGGCTGCCCATGGGCTGCGTGTCCCCAGCGCCCTGTGCATCGATGTCCATGGGGCTGTGTGTCCCCAGCGCCCTGTGCATCGATGTCCATGGGGCTGTGTGTCCCCAGCGCCCTGTGCATCAATGTCCACGGGGCTGTGTGTCCCCAGCACGTCAATGTCCATGGGGCTGCGTGTCCGCAGTGCCCTGTGCATCGATGTCCATGCGGCTGCGTGTCCCCAGCACGTCGATGTCCACGGGGCTGCGTGTCCCCAGCGCCCTGTGCATCACTGCCTATGGGCTCTGTGTCACCCAGACCCCTGTGCATCGCTTCCCGTGGGCCACATGTCCCTTGACACCCTGTGCACGGCTGCCCTTGGGGTTGTGTGTCCCCAACACCCTGTGCATGGCTGCCCAGGGCGGGAGTCGCTGGGTCCACTCCGTCCCAGCACGACACCGTTGGGGACAACCCACCGGACCATGCAGGGATGGTGCGAGGCGGTGCAGCCGTGGCCGCCCCGCTCCCCTCCGTGCTCGCCCCACCGCCTGCAGCCGCCAAGAACAACCCCCTGGAAGGCGAGCGGCCCCGGCTGCCGTCAGCACTTCCCGCCCGGCCCTTCCCCGCCTCCGCTCCTCGTTTATTTATTAATCTTTTTGCTCCCAGCTCTGAAATGCTTTCGCCCACCATCACCACCGCCCGCAAAGCTCAGCTCCGGCCGGTGCCGGGGGGGAAAACCCTGTTCTTGCACATTTTTCGCAGGCCCAGAGAGGAGGCGGCCGCCCATCCGCAAACACTGGCACAGCCGCTGCCCAATATTATGTTAAGGCTGCTGCCCGGCCAGATGTGCTACACCAGCCAGATGTGCTCCGGCTTTCTGCAGACGCAGGAGTTTGGGAAGGGGTGAGGAGGTCAGGGTGGGGATTACAGCATTGGCCAGGTCCTACCTGGTTGGGGGAAACTGAGGCGAGGAGCAGTGGTGGGCATGGCCGAGGCTCCAGCACCCCGGCACATCATCGAACCACGGAATGGTTTGGGTTGGAAGGGACCTT
>RSEF01000003.1:114227458-114247764 GCA_003993805.1 Himantopus leucocephalus
CCCCTTTAGGGACTGGAAGGCCATGAGAACATGCAGGTTTGATGGGTACATGCCCATCAAACCTGCAAGGTTTCTGCAAAGAGCAACACTTTCAGATAATGGAAATTTTCCAGTTAAAAATAATCCCCTGTGGCTTTACCACCTTCTGCTTTTGGTACAGCCAGAGGCCATTGCCTTCAAGTCTCTTTCCAGCTCTTTAATACTAGAACAGGGTTATCACAGGGTCTACGTGTGCTTCCCGCTGGTTTCAGTTTCACAGATACTATGGAGGGTTTTTCCTGCTGAGGTTTTTGTCTGAATCTTCAGGCTAAAAATCCACATTACATCCAGACTCCATAACTTTCACCAGGGTAACTCAGAACCTCCCACCTCCTTGCAGCAGCAGCATGGACTAACCTCCAAATACCAGCGAGCAGCCTCCTGAAAGTATCTGCAAGGCTCTTACCGTCTTTAACAATCTCTGCCTGTTTTCTGGATCCGCGTTTGAGAGCGATCCAGATTGCAGTGCAGAAATCCTGTCATTTACTGAACGCTCTATTTGTGTATATTTGCTGTACATGTACGTAACAAACACCAGTTAACGCAGGAGTCCAGACTGTCCATGTGCTTGTGGCTGCACGGGCTGATTTCTGAGCTGGTGTAACGGTCTGAGCCCCGCTGAAGCATTTGGAGCTAGAAGTTATACTGCTTAAACTTGCCTCAAAATGATGGATATTTTTAGAAAGCAACTGGCAAGAAATTCTCAAACCATCATTTTATCAGCCAATCCAGCCCAGACTGCCCTGAGCGATTTTGACCCCAGCCCAGATTGCAGAGAGGGAGCTAAGACTGACCCCATACTGGAGTGTGCCACGCTGGAAGGGGAAAAAAAACATGTTGCTGCAGTGGGCTGCTGAAAAACCTGAGGATCTGCAGAGGTTTGCTGCTGATCTAGCCAAAGAAGTTATCGATTTTTCACAGCGAGGTGGTGGGGGAAGGGGCAGGATATTTTATGGTTTTTAATAAATGGTTTTAGGTGACTGAGGAGCAATTGCAGAAACGGGTCAGGAGAGATGAGAAGTCTGTGCGCGGCGGGGGCCGGCAGCAGAGACGGCAGCCACGGGTCGGGGGGAAGAGTTCCTTGTGCTGTGCTCCAGCCTCCTGTTTTATCCCAAACTGCGGCATCCCCTGAGACACAAAAAAACGAGACCCAAGACTCAAAGGCAGTGTGTTTAGCTGCGATCTTGTCTTTGCCCTGTGGCACGTTTGCAGCAGCCCCTGCTTAGTCTTCCAGCTGATATTTCTTCTCTTGCTTTCGAGCTGTGAAAGGTTCTTCCTGTACCCACCCCCAAGTCCCAGAAAACAGCAGGAAAATGCAGTGATTGATGGTTGTGGGGTTTGTTTTTTTTTTTCTTCCTCTCTTCTTCCAGAGCCGGGAAAGGAGTTTTTTCAGCCATGAAGCTTGGCAAGACGCGTCCATCAAAGGATGACCATCGGAAACAAGGTATGTTGTTCCAGGGAAGAGGTTGTTCCCTGCTCCAGTGCTGCTTTTTGTCTGTCCTCCACAGCATGAGAGACCCTGTAGACTCCTAGAATGGTTTGGGTGGGAAGGGACCTTTAAAGGCCATCTAGTCCAACCCCCTGCCATGGGCAGGGACATCTTCCACTAGACCAGGTTGCTCAGAGCCCCCGTCTGGAGAGGTGGGCCCATGGCAACTTCATGAAGTTCAACGAGGCCAAGTGTAAGGTCCTACAGCTGGGTCACGGCCATCCCAAGCACAACTCCAGGCTGGGCAGGGAATGGATGGAGAGCAGCCCTGAGGAGAAGGACCTGGGGGTGCTGGTTGATGAGAAGCTCAACATGAGCCGGCAATGTGCGATCACAGCCCAGAAGGCCAGCCACATCCTGGGCTGCATCCCCAGCAGCGTGGCCAGCAGGGCGAGGGAGGGGATTGTGCCCCTCTGCTGCGCTCTGGGGAGACCCCCCCTGGGGTACTGCATCCAGCTCTAGAGACCCCAACATAGGAAAGACATGGACCTGGTGGAACGGGGCCAGAGGAGGGCCACAAAGATGATCCGAGGGCTGGAGACCCTCTCCTATGAGGAGAGGCTGGGAGAGTTGGGGTTGTTCAGCCTGGAGAAGAGAAGGCTCTGGGGAAACCTGAGAGCGGTCTTCCAGTACCTGCAGGAGAGCTGGGGAGGGACTTTTACAAGGGCATATAGTGATAGGACGAGGGGGAATGGTTTCAGACTGGAAGAGGGGAGATTGAGATGAGATATTAGGAAGAAATTTTTGACTGTGCGGGTGGTGAGGCACTGGTGCAGGTTGCCCCGAGAAGCTGTGGCTGCCCCATCCCTGGAGGTGTTCAAGGCCAGGTTGGATGGGGCTTGGAGCAAGCTGGGCTGGTGGGAGGTGTCCCTGCCCAGGGCAGGGGGTTGGAACTAGGTGATCTTTAAGGTCCCTTCCAACCTAAACCATTCTGTGACTTTTATGGATGATTTGCAAATGTGACAACACAAAGCGCGGTTTATCCCTTGCACCTCGCTGGGTGCGCGCTGCAGCCACAGCACCACCAAAGAAAGGGCTCAGCTGCTCCGGGACTGCCTGTCCGCCGGCTCGGCACCGCGGCGGTGCTGAAATTGGATGCCTTTCTGGAAACGNCTGGGTGGTCTTTAAGGTCCCTTCCAACCTAAACCATTCTGTGACTTTTAGGGATGCTTTGCAAATGTGACAACGCAAAGCGGGGTTTAGCCCTTGCACCTCGCTGGGTGCGCGCTGCAGCCGCAGCACCACCAAAGAAAGGGCTCAGCTGCTGCGGGACTGCCTGTCCGCCGGCTCGGCACCGCGGCAGTGCTGAAATTGGACGCCTTTCTGGAAACANGCACCGCGGCGGTGCTGAAATTGGATGCCTTTCTGGAAACGCACGGGAGGGTCAGCCATCGGAAATTTGTTGTTGTTTCCATTCAGACCAAAGGATTGGGTTGCAACGGCAAAGAAATGGGGGAACGCAAGTTTGCAGGCAAGGACGAAGCGTTGGTTTGGATGGTGTGTCTGGGCAAATCTCTGCTGTTTTTCAGCCAGGTTTGAGGATGGGAAAAGGGGAATTTGGCCGGGGAGATGAGTCTGGGTAGAGGCATTGGCAGCCTGTGGGAAGGCATGGCGCTGAGACCTGGGTGGCCTCCCTCTCCCCCTAGTGCCTGGGCGTTCATCTGGTGGCTGATATTAACACGGCAATTGCTTCTTCCCCAGCTATCCGTGTACCTCTGGCTTTCAGACACCTCGCCAGGGCTCTGCTCTCTTAACACCACCCTCCCCTCTCAGCCCTCGTGCTGTCTAGGTTGTGATCCCTACCCTTGTTCTGGCCAGCTGGTGGTGGGATGGGATGGGTGTGTTGCATCCTCCTGTCAGACTACACGCTGCAGAGCTCATCGAGCTGCCCGAGGGTCAAGCAAGGGAGGTGCTAGCATAAGACGTACGATTGCAAAAGCCTTTTCCCAGAGCCCCCAGGATCTGGAGGGGATTGGCCAAGCCAGCATCCCTCTTGTACCATGGTCTGCTCTCCTTAAGCTGTTCCATACAGACTGATGGTCCTGCTCAGGTCAAACAGACACACTGAGTCTCCAAAAACCAAGCTGGGAGGGTGCTAGTCTGTCTGCCGACCCCCATGTGGGAGGATCGGATCTGCTTCGGTCCTTCCCAGCTGGTGTGGCTCTGACTCGATCTCAAAAACTTGCAGTTGAGTTGAGGACACCCTTTCCCCACCCAACCTCCATCCCTGGAGGTGCTTAAGGCCAGGTTGGACGGGGCTTGGAGGAACCTGGTCTAGTGGGAGGTGTCCCTGCCCATAGCAGGGGGCTTCGAACTCAATGATCTTCAAGGCCCTTTCCAACCTAACCCGTTCTGTGATTCTATGAACCTGCAGCAGTGTGACTCTCCACCCTGATGGAAAGCTTTTCATAACAACCAGCCTGGATCTCCCTTGCTTCAGCTGGAGCCCATGTTATCGCAGAAAACCAGGCCAGAATATGGTAAAAAACCTGAGTTCTGGTCTCCTGGAGCATGCCAATCTCCTGGAGCAAGCTATGAGCTTGCCTACGTCAGTAAAGAGATCGGGAACCCGTTTCCCAGGAGCAGTCTCGGCTGTATGGGTGGATTTGGTGCTACCCTGCTGTGCCACCAAAGCAAACCAGTGACCCAACAGCTATACTGGTGGGTTTGGCTGAACATAAAAAAATACTATTGCTGCTTTGTGGTCATTTCTTGTCCAGATCAAAGCTGAGAAGGGCAGGCAGGACGCACACATGGGTTGTGCATGGGAAAGGAGTGTCTCAGCAACTTCTTCCAGTAGAAACACAGACCAGTGGGCAAGGCAGTTGTGTCCCAGTGCTGGTTGGATCTGGGGTCTTGACCCTCCCTGCAGCAATTTTTCTTCTTGGGAAAAGACCCCTTTCTCCTATGTCTTCAGACATCTCTACCCCAAAGCTAGATGGTTGGTTGCCTTTGCGACTGCTTTCCTGGTAAGTAGAGCTGCAACACTTGTTCGAATGCTCTTTCACCCCACGAAGTCTGGGGTGTTTGTCATTTTCCATTTTCTCTTTGCCTCCACAAAACCGTGGACAGGCATACTGCCCAGGTGGAATTATGTGTCACAGGAGGCAGTACCTCTTTTTTAATCCCTTTTTAGACCACGTTGTCTGTGACCTGACCTGGTGACTATTGTTCTTTGTATTATCAGGTGAGGTTGATAGGATGTATTGGTTACCTTTTTCTTCGCCTTTAATTATTCACAGAGTGGAAACAACAAGAGGCATTCTTTTGTCTTCTTTATGCAGATGAACCTGCTGTTTTGGAGACAGAAGACCTGGACCGAAAAGCCATGAGACAGGGATGTGGACTAGAGCCAGACACCATCTCCTTGGCCTCAGTCACAGCTGTCACCACCAATGTCTCGAACAAGAGGTGAGGGCCAGATGTGAGCTTGCGCAAGCCAGGAGGTGAGGACCCGCTGGCAGACACCCCACAGCCCCGTGTCCCCTGAGGTGGGGTATGTTGGAAATCACACTGCCCCATGCAGGCAGCGGTTTTTTGGCAATACCTGACCTGCTGTGAAGAGCACCAACGTTCAGTGATGTCCCCAGGGTTTATATTCCTCAGATTCCAAGAGGGCAGGAGCTTCAAGGGGTCACCCTGCAAGGGCTCTGTCACAGCTTGCAGCAAGTCCACCTGTGGTTTGACTGTGGGTTTCTTCTGCCCCTCCAAAGGTCCAAGCCTGACATCAAAATGGAGCCAAGTGCTGGGAGGCCGATGGATTACCAGGTAGGTGACAAGGTTGTGTCCCCAACCTCAGCTCACGGGGGGTCACAACCCAGGGGGTGGGGGGACCATTGTACAGGGAACAAGTTCGTGCTGGGTTTCAACGCCCTGCACTCACAAAGCACGACTTCCCAAGAGCTGGCATGTAAATGGCTGAGTCATAAACTCAAGATTAAGTAATTAACTGGTTTTGCTCTCCACCATGTGAAGCCCAGAAAGCCCAAATTAACCTGTGATTGAAACAGGCTGGCTCCAATACATTTCATAGAATCATCGAATGGTTAGATTTGGAAAGTACATTTAAAGACCATCCAGTGCCACGCCCTGCCCTGGGCAGGGACACCTCCCACCAGCCCAGCTTGCTCCAAGCCCCGTCCAACCTGGCCTTGAACACCTCCAGGGATGGGGCAGCCACAGCTTCTCGGGGCAACCTGCCACAGGGGCTCACCACCCTCAGAGTGAAAAATTTCTTCCTGATACCTGATCTAAATCTCCCCTCTTTCAATTTGAAACCATTCCCCCTCATCCTATCCAAGAGCTTTCAGTATGCTGTTTTGTGTTCAAGATCAGTGAGCCCTGGCTGGCAGTAGGTTGCTCATGGGATTTCCTCGAATAGACTGGCACATGGCTGCTGTCGACTTCTTCAGCGATGCTCCATTCCTAAAACTTTATCTAAAGTTAGAAGAACCACACGTTTAGTTTCCCAAGGCTCAGATGGTCCATGCTGCTCCCTTTTCTTTTACTGGTTGATGCCAGCGTGAATCATAAATTGGCTCCTCTCCTCATTTTCACCAAGTCATGCTGATTCAGCAGCGATTTAGCTTTATGTCCTCACCTCTCAGCACGTTCCTGGGGATATCTCAGAACAATGCAAGTAATGATTTTTGTTAGAGATTTATCGCAGAACATTTGCAGCACCGGCTGCAGACCGAATTGTGAGGCTTACAGGAAATGAGTGGGCTTGGTTCAGGAGGGGGGAACATAAACAACATCAAGAGGAGGGGGAAGGTGCAAAACAAATTACAACCAAGAGGCAGAAGGAACACAACATCCTGTTATTTGGCCGCTGCAGACAGGAGGATCACAAGGTTGGTGTTCATGGGGAATAATTTCTGGAGTATAACAAGATTTGCAGCGCTAGGCTGGTTCATGAACAAGGTACGTGCCTGGCTGACCTCCGTATGTCTGCTCTCCTCTGGCAACTGGCTTTTGTGGCACATCTGAGAATTAAGAGGAAAGGACTTGATCTTCCAGGTGTCACCCCTGGGAAACCTGGAGACACTGCCTCGGTCTGTGGCAGCAGAAGGCATGGGAGGGAGGGACAAAGTGGTAAGGAAGGATGATGCCCAGCAAAGTCATCTCCAGGAGCTGCTGTGGGGAGAGGGCAGGTCTCGGCGCAGAGATGACGCTGGCTGCAACCCTCCCCAGAAGGTGTTTGGGTTGTTTCCACGCACCTGGGCATGCTGTACATGAGGAACGAACCCAAGCTGGGTTCCCTGAGCTGCTGCAGTGCTGGGTGTGGGATGGAAGAATAGAATAGGAACAGGATAGGAACAGGATAGGAACAGAACAGAACAGAACAGAACAGAATAGAATAGAATAGAATAGAATAGAATAGAATAGAATAGAATAGAATATTTCATCATAAATTATCACAGCATCCCAGCAACTGTTTTTTTTTTTTTATCCTTTTTTTATTTTTTGGTTGGAATGTGAGCCTCTTTTAAAGAAATCTGATTGAAAGTCAAGCCTCTCAATGTGTTACAAAAATGAAATTTCCCCAAATTTACCCATAAAATAATAGTTTAATTTTTAATAGATTTCTGTTTTCCATTATTATATAATTTAAGATAAAGCTGAGTTCAAGTTACAAAAAAATAATTAATGATAGCTAGAGAAGGAATGTGTAAATTAACTCATCAGTTGGGCTTCAAGGTAGCCAGGACTGAAAGTTCATGTTATTTAAAGAAAAAAATAATTTCAAAGGATACCCAAATTCACTGTGCTTTGAAACCTGGAGGTTACCTGTCCTACCACCAACTTGTGATAGATTTTTAAAGAGATGACTCTAGAAAAATGGCTGGTGGAAATTGAAAAGACTTGTTACCTGCATGGAATTACACTTTATGCTTTTTATTTAAATTAAGAAATTTAGGTATAATCTAAGCAGGAATTCCTAATGTGCATTTAATGTTGCAAGGAAGGAATTTAGATACGATCTAAATCCCTAATATTAATTTAATGTCACAAGGTGGATTGAATTGTGAATGACAAACTTCTGTGTCGTAAATACATGCAAGTGTTTCATCTGGATGATTTGCTCATATTCTATTGAAAGTAGTTTATTTTTCATCTACCGCATACAGAAGTACTTAATTTAAATAAAATGGCACGTGTGTATGCATGCTTGTAGGAGGGTGGAACTACGAAATGGCGCGGAATGCTCCAGAAATAATAGTAGAGTAGAATAGAACAGAATTTCAGTTGGAAGGGACCTACAACAATCATTGAGTCCAACTGCAACCCTTTGTCTTTTCTAGACAAGTGAAGCCAGTTGGAGTCTCACCAACTGAGCTCTGCTCCCACAGCCTAGCTAAATCCATTTGACTTTACACTTCGCATGAAGCCACTCATGCTCTGGTGGCATGCAACAGGGATGCTCGGGGTCTTCTGCATCCACGTTGCCACTTGCTCAGGCTGGTCCGAGCAGCCGTGTGTCTTTGGTGTGACCAGTAGCCCCCAAAGCTGCCACCATCGCACTGCAAATGGCTCAAAAAAAGGGGAGATGGGGAGATGGGTTAGACCAGCGAGCAGCATCTGGTGCTGCTCTCAGGAGGTGACGGTGCACAAATCCCTCTCCCCAGGTCAGCATCACCATCATCGAGGCCCGGCAGCTGGTTGGTCTCAACATGGACCCTGTGGTCTGCGTGGAGGTTGGAGAGGAAAAGAAATACACTTCCATGAAGGAGTCCACCAACTGCCCTTACTACAACGAGGTGGGTCTGTCCTCCGGTGATGCTGGCGGTTACCCGCTTCTTGAGGTCTACATTGCCGTTAGTCAATTAAGTGTAATTTCTTGTCACTTGGGCTTTTTTCTTTATTTCTTCTGTCACCTCTTGTCAGAATAAGATGAAATCTCAAACCACGCAGAAGGAGAAATGAAGCCTTTGCCCTCTGGTATTTTGCAAAAAATGGCAAAAAGTGCACTCACTTGATCTGTGCTAAATTATTCTCAGTTTTCCTAAGAAGTTAGTGCTTCCTTCTAGTTTCCCAGACTGCAGAGGCTGTCAGTGCCAGGGCTCACACAGATCCGTCCCTGCTGTGATGTGTGCTGTAGGATGCTCCTCCAGGCAGTCACAGCTTCTCCAGCTGGGCTGGGCGCCGTAATTCTGCCTTTCACCCCAAAAGGAGCCCACCCCAGCTCTCATGCCTTCACGACTGCTCTTTCTCTTTCAGTACTTCGTCTTTGATTTCCACGTGCCCCCAGATGTCATGTTCGACAAGATCATCAAGCTGTCCGTAAGTGAGCACGGTTGCGTTGTCCTTTTTGTGGGGCTTTGGAGGAAACCAGCCCATTTTGCCTATGCATTGGGGATGGATTTAACGTCCTTGATGTGAGACCCCCAACAGGAGCCCAAGCGTTCAGTCCTACGTGCCTCACCTCTTCTGCAGACCCCCAGTCCCTCTTTCTGTTGCTGACCTTCATTGCTGGGTCCACGCAGCTCCCCTCCTGCATTCGCTGTCTCCTCCATGGCTGACCTCCAGTATTTCAGAGCCAGGCAGAACCAAATGAGTCTCGGGATGTGTTTAGGCTTGGGGAGAAGCAAGACCTTCCCGAGCCTGCCAGAGGTTTTCCTGGGGCGTGAGACCGGCAGAGCTGTTGTGGAAATTGAGGGCTGGAGATGCTGAGGGCAAAGCAGAGACCGCAGCCCTCCCCACAGCCGTGGAGGAGGGCGATGAACAAGATTTGCACATTCACTGACCAAAACACGCTAATTAGGAGTATCCATATCTACCCCACGCACAGACTGGCTGTACAATTTCTCCCACAAAGGGAATTAGACCGTAGATTTTAGACATCCTGAAGATCCTTCCTGCAGGTAAATTTACCAGTGTTTGTTGCCATAGTGCCTGGAAAACTGCATCTTGTTTCAAAGATTAATTACTTTGCATGTTTTTTATTCAATCCAAGTATACACTCGCTTGCAATACTGATAAGCAAGAGCTGCCAACCCCACCGTGCCTCTTAGCGTCCTTATACAGACCAAGGTCCTGCCTAGATCAAGGAAAATGCACCAATGCCATTCCAGTCTGGCACTGAACACCTTTGGAAAGAGCCTTATGGCTCCCTGGGCATGGAAAAAAAGTCTGACTTGTTTTCCCCTCTCAATTTCCAGGTGATCCACTCAAAAAACCTCTTGCGGAGTGGGACTTTGGTAGGCTCCTTCAAGATGGACGTTGGAACTGTTTATACTCAGCCTGGTATGTAAACACTGTTCGCAACCAGTCCTGCATGCCTTCCTGTGCCATTGAATAAATGTCCATGCAAGGTAGCCGGGCAGGTGCTGGTTTCCCTGGGTGATGCTTATCTGACATAATTTTAGTATCCAAGATATAAGCAAGTGACCTGGGCTCCCTCTACGGTCAGGAAAGAGCACTCAGGTCTTTCCGGAGAAGGTTGCGTATCCCATGCTGAAATGAGGGCTGAGATGTCCTCTGGGTGTGCTGGTCTCTCTCCGCTGACCTGCTGAGGAAGGAAGCCCAAGGCAACTTGCTTAGGCAAGGTATCAGCCTTCCAGACAGCTGAAGGTCATGGGCTGGATCTTGCCCTTTGTGGCTGGCATTTAAGCCAAGAAAGGAAGATGCCTGGTGTGCCACGGAGAAGAGGGAGAGGTTGATTAGAGTTCCTGGCGCGTTGCTCACTGAAGATTAAACAAAGGATCACTGCCCCATTGAGGACCTGGTGCTCGCAGCATGCCAGAGCTGAACACACAACAGCTCCTCAGAAAAGATACCTCCAAAATCCCTGTGGGTATTTTTTTCCCGCTCCTGTGTCACACCTATTGCAGCACTCTGCCTCTAGAAATAAGCCTGAGAGCTAAGATGTAATGAAACCTCCAGAGTTTGCACTTGAGGGGTTGTCAGCAGATGATGAGGGGGACCTTGAGGAAGCATCTCCTCTGCTTCTCTGCTCCACAGAAGGATTAAGTCATTCTAATACCATCCAAAAGGCACCTGAGACCTCAAGACTTAGAATCATAGAATCAATTAGGTTGGAAAAGACCCTTAAGATCGAGTCCAACTTTTAACCTAACACTGCAAAGTGTACCACTAAACTGTGTCCCTCAGCGCCACGTCTACACGTCTTTTTAAATACCTCCAGGGATGGTGTCTTCCAGTGATGGAGACTTTACCCCCCTTCAGACAGTTCATCCCATTGCTTCTCTGTCTTCAACATGAGACACATCTTCCTAATGAGTTTTTCAGGGGTTTCTGTCTGAATTCCTCGCACCTGAAGATGTGTCTTATGCATATGTGCAGGTCCCCCTACTTGAGTGGAAGGAAGTTTCCCGTCCTCGCGGTAATTGCTGTGTCTCATTCTGATAAATGATTGTCTTGTCCCCTGGCTTCCAGAGCACCAGTTCTACCACAAATGGGCCATCCTTTCTGACCCCGAGGATCTCACCGCCGGGCTGAAAGGTTACCTGAAGTGTGACATTGCTGTGGTAGGGAAAGGGGACAACATCAAGACACCCCACAAAGCCAATGAGACGGACGAGGATGATATTGAAGGGTAAGGATCTGCAGAGCCAGCTTCACACAGCCTTGCTTCGGAATGACTTCTCATGGCTCTTCACCTTGGCTTATGTGATGAGGACAGTATCCCTTCTGGATGAGGCTGACAGCCCTCCTAGTGCCCTTACTTACCTTGTGCAGTGAAACCAGAGGGACAAAATAAGTTGCTGAAAAGAGAGAACGTGGCAGATGACTGGTGCAAATCCAGGCCATACCAAGTACAAAGCAATCACTTCTATGAGGTCAGACCATCTGCTGCTTGTTGAGCTCTCTATACCAACAGCAGCCTGATCTCAACCAACTTATGTCCCCACTGTTTACCTAATGCTCCTGTTGGGGATGGGGTGGGATGGGATAGGGTGGGATGGGATGGGGTGGGATGAGATGGGGTGGGATGAGATGGGGTGGGATGGGGTCTCATCACCCACTGCCAGCGCAGAGCAGGGAGATCTGCATGAGGTTTCCCAGGCTGCATGGGTGGGCAAGGCTCTGTGACTCCCCAGAGCATCTAAAAGGCCATAGAACAAAAATCAGGAGAGTTTAAAACTTGGTTCCAGCCCCAAAACCTATCAGGCTAATTAAATACCTCCAAGTGCAACCACGAGCTCTCAAGTCTACCTCACAGCCTCTCACCACATAGTCAGAAACCCAGACTAGTAGCAAAATACCAGTGCCGCTTTCTTGACTTGCTGGGGACCAGTAGGTTTGAGGCACCACCTGGACTGTTCTGGGCCAGTGTTCCATGCTGTAGTGGTGATATTACCCCACTTTTTCACTGACAACTCCAGCAATTCCTCTAGAAATTGTTCTGTTCACAGAATCCCCCATGGATCTCATTTCTTCCCCCAGAAGAGGAAAGCCAAACATGCCAAGAAAAACAATTTGTTGGATTTCAAATCTCCCCCCCCAAAATAATCACCACAGCTCCCTTTGTGCCCTGATAAAGAAAAAAGGCTCTTCTAGCGTCCCATTCATATGGCCTGCCTTAGGTGTCCAAATTAGGCTGAGTTTGATTGTCCTCTAGACTCTACTGCTAATAACGATTATATTCCTTTAGTGGAATGCACATTGTCCCAGGGGGACCTCAAGGGGCACCTCTAAGTTTTTGTTTACGAAACCACCCCTCCCCACCCCAAAACAGGAGGATGGACAGAAACAGGACAGCCGTAAAAGGTATGGCTGCAGAAATGGTCATCCTTTCACCTCCACAGAGCCCGTGCTCAGAAAGCAGGGCAGCTTCTCCCTCTTTGGTAAGCCTCTCCTGAAGAACCTGCACACCCCAGCAGCTGTTTCCAACCCTATCTGTTGGCATTGCAGGAACCTCCTCCTCCCAGATGGGGTCCCTCCGGAGAGGCAGTGGGCTCGTTTCTACATCAAGATCTATCGAGCAGAGGGGCTGCCCCGTATGAACACCAGCATCATGGCCAACGTGAAGAAGGCTCTCATTGGGGAGAACAAGGACTTGGTAGACCCTTATGTGCAGGTGGTCTTTGCAGGGCAGAAGGTGAGCAAGCTGCATGTGGTACCAGGGTGACCCTGGGAGGTAACATGGGCAGGACCAGCCCTTGTGTAGGTGGCCAGAGATGATATCAGTTGTCCTGGCAGGTAGATGCTGAGATGCATGGCAAAGCCGCCTTGTTCGTTATATTTCCCCTCTCTTGTGCAGACTATGATGGATTTGCAGCACTCTCCAGTTGAGGACAGGAGCTTAGAATCATAGAATCATGGAATTGTTATGGTTGGAAGAGACCTTTGACATAATCCAACTGTTAACCCAGTGCTGCCAAGTCCATCACTAAACCATGTTCCTCAGCATTACATCTATGTGTCTTTTAAATACCTCCAGGGACAGTGACTCCACCACTGCCCTGGGCAGACTGTTCCAATGGTTGACAACCCTTTTAGTGAAGAAATTTCTCCTCATATCTACCTTGAACCTCCCCTGGCACAACCTGGGGCCGTTTTCTCTTGTCCCATCACTTGTTACCTGGGAGAGGAGAGTCACAAGACAGAATACCTGTTTCAGTGGTCATTAGCAAGGGATCGGTTCAGGTTGTGAGGGATGGCTTGGGAGCTCAAACACTTGTCAAACATCTATCTCCTCCTACTCGGCAGGGGAAGACATCTGTACAAAAAAGCAGCTATGAGCCTCTCTGGAACGAGCAAATAGTTTTCACAGAGATGTTCCCCCCATTGTGCAAGCGGATAAAGATCCAGATCCGAGACTCGGACAAAGTCAATGATGTGGCCATTGGTACCCATTTCATTGATTTGCGGAAGATCTCTAACGAAGGAGACAAAGGTAAAGCCAAGGTGGGGGCAGACAGAGCTACCTTCTTCACAGTAGAGAGACATCCCTTTGGCAGAGAGTTAGCAAAATAGCCTAGGCTCCTTCCACACCCTTGAAGATAGCTGCTTCTTGGTGCGCAGCTGGAGAGACTCTGATTCATTGCAGTGGTCTTCTGAGGTCACTGGACACACACTCTTTGAAAACCAAGCCCCATCACAAGCCTTCAGTCCAATACCTGAAAGCAAAGACACCCCAGAACAACTTGCCCTTCCAAAAAATTCATTGCCATGAATGGATGAATATCTGACAGGCTTCCCCTTTCACGCACGCAGGAACACACCAGCGCACGTGGGCAGGACCAATGTGAAACCAAAGATGGCTCTAGAAAGGGGCTAATGGGGTGCTGTTTTGTCTTGACTCTCACATTGGGTAACTTGCCCAGTGGGAGACTCACCTCTGTCTTTGGGCTGGTGCACCACAAAGTCCCCATCACTGCCTCCACTGCAAAACTGTCTCCATGCGTGGCTGCAAGCATGCATTTCCATGCACACACATGTACATATTGAAGCCCGCATCACTGTACACAGACCAGGAAAGTGATGTCAGTCCATGAGTGAGTTTGAATCCTGAGGCAAAGACATGCCCTCCTCCTTGCACATCCCCTTCCCAACGTGCATGTTCGCTCTGCTGCAGGCTTCCTGCCCACCTTCGGCCCTGCGTGGGTGAACATGTACGGCTCCACTCGGAACTACACCCTGATGGACGAGCACCAAGAGCTGAACGAGGGTCTAGGTGAAGGCGTCTCCTTCCGGGCCAGGCTTTTGATGAGTCTTGCTGTGGAGATCTTGGACACCACCAATCCGGAGATCAACAGCTCCACCGAGGTGCAAGTCGAGCAGGCCACATCAGTTGCCGATGTAAGTCACCCCTAGCCCTACAGCTGCCAGTGGTGAGTCCTGGGTCTCAGGGCCTCTTGGTTTTTTATCTTTGATCTCACAAACCAAGGATTTGATGTAGTGTTGTCCTAAATGTTCTGGATCCAGCAGCACAATGAAAGCAAATCTTGCAAGTATTTCAGATGTTCTGGTCATTCAAATGCTCACCTCTCTTAGGAGTACTGGGCAGAAGAAACAACTGAGTGAGGGACAATCCTAAACTTTGAAATATTTCTCCAGTTGGGAGCTAGACAAGGACAGAGAGACCCATCTCCTAATGCCAGCTCTCACTCCTATCCTGAAGATGGATTTCAGACAGAAGCCAAGAATCTAATCTATCTCCCAACCAATTCTGTCAGGGTGAAACTGGTCAGAGAAATTGCAGGGCTGTTTCTTGACAGGCGAAGCCCCACAGCTTTAGTCCTGATGTGTAGAGCCTGCAAGGCTGCTGTCTGTTCTCCGCATAAACAGACCCATCCAGGCTTGTCCTACCTGAGGATGCCCACATACATCAATCCATATAAGCCAATGGTGTGAAGAAGAAATGGAGAAGTCGGGTGGCAGTGCACCCTCTGTGCAAAAGCTCTCCTTCAGAAGTAAAGTGGCCGTAATTCACCTCCAGGGGAAATGAAGCCACTTGGAAATAAAGCCATTCTAGTTCTGAAAGAGCATCCAGGCGGATGGTTCTGTGTGCTTTGATTAGTTCAATTTGTGACTAAACTCAGGCTCATACTCCCGTATGTCCCTTAGACAGGCCCTCACGAGCAAGGGGTGACTGGTCTCAACACACTTGAAAGTTAGGCTAAAATCTTTAACTAAACTCTCTCTGCAACAAGCCTAGAGATGGCTCAGGCTGGGTGAGAGAAAACCCTCGTGGTCACCTTGAAAGCCTGAGCAGTGATATCTCACCTTCAAAAAGTCCATGAGGGTGCTCAGAGGTGCCGATGATGCACCCCTCTGCCCAAGGGGACCCATCCTCCTTGGTGTCCCTCCAGCTGACCTCAACTCCGATCCCCACGATTTCTCCTGCAGAATTGCA
This sequence comes from Himantopus leucocephalus, assembly GCA_003993805.1. Taxonomy (NCBI): domain Eukaryota; kingdom Metazoa; phylum Chordata; class Aves; order Charadriiformes; family Recurvirostridae; genus Himantopus; species Himantopus leucocephalus. The sequence continues at coordinate 114,242,812 of RSEF01000003.1, forward strand.
CTGGGAAGATGGAGGAGTTCTTTCTCTTTGGAGCCTTCCTGGAAGCTACCATGATCGACAGGAAGATTGGTGACAAACCCATCAACTTCGAGGTCACAATAGGTTGGTTGCTTTTTGGGGAGGGTGGTTTTGAAGCATGCCTGGTTGGGAATGCAGGATCCAAGGCTGAGAGCAGGGTTGATTCCCCATTTTCCATACAAACACATGCTAGAGCATGCAGGGCTCTCAGTTTAGGGAGAAGGTGATGGCTCCTTTGCTGACACAAGCTACACGGGGCCCCAAATCATCTGTTGTGTGCATGCTGTGCTGCGGCCAGTGGAGGTGCTCCCTCTCTCACCCTGGCTTTGTGCCTCCTGAGGCTGGCCACCAAAGGGAGGGCGTGTATTCCTACTGGCTCAAGAGGGGACATGAGCAGCGGACAGACACCCATCACTAATTCATGGTTCCTGGGCATGGTTTCAGAGAGTTGAATTCCACTGTCCCCCATGATTCCTGCACAGAAAACTTCTCCCCAACCTGAATCAAAGCCAAGAGACTGAGCCCGATGGTGTGGCTTTATTTCACCTTTTTTTCTTGAGGTAACTATGGCAACCAGGTTGACGGTATGACCAAACCCATCCTACGGAGGAAGAAAGAAGGAGGGGATGGGGAGGAGGAGGAGTCCGAGCTGCTCCAGAACTCAAGTGAGGATGAAGGTGATGAGGATGGAGAGCTGGTCTCTGTTTCCTCGTCTCAACCCGTGAAGCCCCTGGTCACAGACAGGTAAGCGTGCCCGCCTGGCCACTGAAGTGCCACCAGGCAGAGATGTGCCTCTCAATTCAGCCATGGTCTGGAAGTGTTCCCACATGCACTGGCTGTCTGAGCTCCCGCTGCTCCCTGCAGAGATGAAGTCAGAGGTGAAGTCAGTGCGCTCACAGGGCCTGCAGTCGTTCCGTCAAAGAGACCTGGGAGCAGCAGGGGGGACCAGATCTCCGTGCCCTGTAAAGGGAGATTAAATTCCACCTGTAGATGCCTTGTCTTAGATACTACAGTCTGCCAGGTGAACCCCCACCCCATTCCCTACGGTTCTGTGCATTCTTGTGGATTCTCTGATGTCCAATAAGGGCTGAATTTACCTCCCAGGCTGCCCCACAAAGGACATCCTCCATCCACCTGTCCGGATGTGCAGCCAAGCTCATGGCTATCTGATACCTTCAGTGCTCTTCCCCTATGGCAAATAGGGATGGAGTTAACCAGTGTATTCAAAAAATCGTTGGTGGGCACTGAATAAACAGGTTCACTCCTGTACATATAAGTTTTGTACATTTAAAAAACCAGTCTAAAAACAGGTCCTTCCCTCGGATCACTGCCGCCCTTCATGGCACAACCCAGCACTGCACATCAGGGAGGAGAGGTCTGGGCTTTGCATCTGTGCGCTCTCTAGCTGCCCGACATTTAAGGACATCGGGGGCACCATGTGGAGACGGGCAAAGTCCACCTAGAGATAAGATATCGTTTGCAGTAGCGAAGGTAATTTGCACTGAGACAAGGTACATTTCTTCATCCCTTGGGATCTTAAAAGCTAGACGAGGTCACAGACACGCAGAGGGGAGAGGATGCAAAAAACTGCTGGAAAAAGTTCTTGAGAAGGTGTTAGGCAGGAGATTGGGGTAAAAGACTTTAAGTCCTCTCAGCCTCCCTAGTTTGCAGTATTTCTCTCTTGGGCACCCTGCCCATCCCCATTGCTCGCAGTCACTGACAACCATAATCTGGTGTTTAACTGGACCAGGACTCGGGAAACCGGGTCCTACCCTGGCTCTGTCGATGCACAGCTGGTTGTCAGTGGACAAATTGCTTCTATTCTCTCTGCTTCGGTTTGCCCAGCTGTAAAATTAAGACAATTTTTTGTGTCCGCTTTACAAATTGCTTTGTGATGTGCAGGTCACCCTAAAATGCGGACAAGATCCAGACCGCTGCAAGTGTGATTCTGGTGGGGGCTTTCTGTCCCAAACAGCTGGATCAGAAAGCCCCAAACTGAACGGGATCAGCGCAGGCGTCTTGGGATGGCTGGGCAGGGCTTCAGCCACAGCCTGGATTTGAATACAAAGGACTAGCACCAAGGAAAGCTAATTGGATTTAACCTGATGAGATATGCTTAAAGTGGATTTTAACTGTGTTATACCAGTAGATAGATGTTAATAGAATTAACTGGCTGACTTAATTCAATTGGGAACTGAAACAAACCAGGCTGAATTGCTGGTATTTGAGCCACAGATAGAAGCGTCTACCTGGGGTTCCCGCTCTTGTTCACCAGCTCCTTGTCAAGGTGAATGCCGAACCCAGAGGAGAAGCACCGATGTGTTTTGGGCCAGTCCCCAGGGCTCTGCCTCTCATGCTCTCTCCCCCATGTCTCCACCTCCTGGGTGCCAGGAGCCTCTCGCTCAACCATGGGGCTCTGCTGACCTCTCCTGGCTGGAAGTATCCTGATGGCTTCAGAAGGATGAGCTGAAGCTGATTTTTAACTAAGGGTGACCCCAGCTGCAGGAGGAGTCATTGAATCATAGACTCGTCTAGGTTGGAAGGGACCTTTATGATCATGAAGTCCAACCATTAACCCAACACTGCCCAACCCAACACTAACCCACGTCCCTCAGCACCACGTCTGCCCGGCTTTTAAACACCCCCAGGGATGGCGACTCCACCACTGCCCTGGGCAGCCTCTCCCAGTGCTTGACAGCCCTTTCAGTAAAGAAATGTTTCCCAATATTCATCCTACACCTCCCCTGGCACAACTTGAGGCTGTTTCCTCTTGTCCCATCTCCTGTTCCTGGGGAAAAGAGACCGACCCCCCCTCACTACCCCCTCCTTTCAGGGAGTTGTAGAGAGCGATAAGGTCTCCCCTCAGCCTCCTCTTCTCCAGGCTGAACACCCCCAGGTCCCTCAGCCGCTCCTCATCAGCCGTGTGCTCCAGACCCCTCACCAGCTCTGGTGCCCTTCTCTGGACAGTGGAGTTCAGGATCTGCAGTGGATGGATTGCAGCTCATAGCCAGTGCTCATGCAACCCATTCTTCAGCCTCATCCTCCCTTTAACTGTACCATGACCATTACTGCTCCGTCCCACCAGCATATGGAAACCTGTCAGCTCTGCAAAGGGCAGAGACCTGCTGTGAAAGCCAGGGGACTATAGGAGATGTTCGGCAGCATTCAGAAGAAGGGTGTTGGTGGGAGCTGGGACCACTACCACCATGGAGCATCTCATCTACCTCCTCTTGCAGGAACTACTTCCACCTTCCATACTTTGAGAAGAAGCCCTGCATCTACATCAAGAGCTGGTGGCAGGACCAGCGCCGCAGATTGTATAACGCCAACATCATGGACAAGATTGCAGACAAGCTGGTCAGTACGTGCTGGGGAGGGAGGGAGACAGCTTGGGGCATGAAGTTGGCATGAGGTACCTCCAGGCTCCCTGCGCATCTCTGCAGCTTGTCACAAAGCAGGGACAAACGGTGCAAGCACCTACTACCAAACTTGTGCCAGAAAGGGGGGAGTTTCACAGTGCTAAATGCTCCACAATTTGAATGTCCAAATCCTAAGAGCTCATCGACTTTTCTGTGGGTCGGGCCCAGGTGTCCCCACCGAAGGGAGGAGGAACAGGAAGGCTTTGTCCTCCTGGACAGCAGGGAAGAACAGCTTGTGTGGCAAACCCTCCTTAATAGTCTCAGCTAATTCCCAAGGAGCCTTTGTGACAGCTCCATGTTTGCAGGGTCACAGCAGGATCTGTAAAGGGACAGCCTGGCAGGTCCAGCCAAGACGGTGTGGACCTTGGCCAACTAGTTTCATGGAGGGCGGGGGAGCCGTTCCCATCACCCAAAGCCAGGTCCCCGCAGCCAAACGTGTGCCAGACCTGAGCCCTGAGGCCAGCAGGTCTGGAGAAGCAGCAGAAGTTTCCCACTGGCAGCCCCCACAGGGCTGCTCTGTGCGGGGTTGGACCTCAGGGGGGACCTTGCCCCACGGCGGGACTCTGCCCCACCACCCCCTCACCGCTTCCCCCGTTGATGCTGCAGGAGGAAGGGCTCAACGACGTGCAGGAAATGATCAAGACGGAGAAGCCGCACCCGGAGCGCCGGCTCCGAGGGGTCCTGGAGGAGCTGAGCAGTGGGTGCTTGTGAGTAAAAGATGGGCAGAGGTGGCACACTGCAGACCACTGCTCTCGGCGGGGCTGTGGGCAAGGTTGTGGGTGTAAGCCCACCTTGCCTTACCCGCTGGATGACGGGCAAGCATTTCATCGCATTGATACAATGCCGTATCAGCTGCCTTCTGGCTTGGAGTACGGGTGAGGGGGTGCTTACATCTGCACTCCAAAGACCCCAGACCAGTGGTGAAAGCCTCAGTCTTGTGGCCTCCACCTGATCGACACCTACTCCCCATGCATGATGCTCAGCATTGGGTGCAAACAGGCCACTTGGCCATGATTGCGTTGCAGCCTCGGGGAGGAACGAGGGCATTTTCCTCCAGTGAGGTGCTCTCCTGCTGGCAGAGGTCCAGCCAGCCACAGGTCCTTGGGGAGAGCCCGTGGGCTCCCACAGGATTCATGCTGCCAACCTTTTCCACCAGGCGCTTTGTGACGTTGGCTGACAAGGACCAGCACCACTCTTCCCGCACGAGGCTGGACCGGGAGAGGCTCAAGTCCTGCATGAGGGAGCTGGTGAGTGGGATTCAGCTGGGCAGGGAGGAGGATTTGTGAGCTGGACCTTGTCAATGCAGTGGGGAAGTTTGGTCCATAGGCATGCTGATTTCCAGCCTCTGCGGATTGAGGGTTTGAGGTTTATTTCTGAAAAGAGGAGCCCAAGACCATGTGGGTCTTAGAATCGTCTAAGTTGGAAGGGAGCTTTAAGATCATTGAGTCCAACCATCAACATCACACTGCCCAGCCCACCACTAAGCCATGTCCCTCAGCACCACATCTACACATCT
>RSEF01000003.1:114253435-114269910 GCA_003993805.1 Himantopus leucocephalus
CTGTTTGTGCATCTCTTCACTCCCAGCCCAGGCAGGTGTAACTCTTTTCAGGAGGAAGAGGAACAGCCCTGGGGTTGGGGTGCGTTGGTGGGCTGAGAAGTTTGCTTTGCTGCTGGGTTTGTCCTGTGTGGAAGCACAGCACTGCCCAGCACCTTCTGCTGATGTGTACACCTTTTCCCAAAGTACCTGCACTGCACAATCAGCTGGGTGCCCACCTACCCTTGTTGCTCCTGCACCCTCTGAGACAACACAGACCCAACGCAGGAGACCAGGGTGTGCCAGTTACAGCTGAGACTGACAAAAACCTGCTTCCCAGCAGCTGAGCACCAGCTCAGAGGAACACCTCCTAACCCATGCTGCGTCTCTTCCAGATCGGCCCTGGGGGCAAGTCAGACCTGCCCCCAATCGACGGCCCCACAGACATGGACCGGGGCCCCATCCTGCCGGTGCCACTGGGGATTCGGCCGGTGCTGAGTAAATACAGAGTGGAGGTAATTGCCTTGGAGCAGCAGATTTTAATGTTGAGCATTGTGTGGGGCAGGAGAGCCTGTCCGTGGGTGTTTGAAGGTCGGGAGGGTCTTTGAGGCTCTGATGACTAGCTGGGCACTAAGTCCGGGTGTCTGGGCTGTAGGATCTGTCTGTACTGGCTGCACAGGGAGCGGGGCTGCAGCAGCCCTAAAAGAACGGGGAATTGGATCACTCCTTGGTGCCTTAAATGTGGGCACCGTAGCACGTAAATGGCACTTGGGCTGAGACGCAACGCAGGGCACGCTAGGGATACACACGCAGTACATCTCCACCCGGAGCAGTCACATAGGTCAGGTGAGCTGCATCCCACCAACCTCAGGCATCAAGGGCAGGATGCCTCTCATGTATCTGTAGATACCTAAAGGGTGATGCATCCAATCAAGGTCTCTCTCCCTTGGTTGTCTCGGTAGACGGTGGTGATCCAGGCAATACAGCCAGTGACGTTCCATGCACAATTCAGCCGTGGTTGTAGGTATCTCTGCTCAGGTGAGATGCTGCTGACCAGATCTCCAGGTCTCTAAAGGGATCGTAGCTCCTGGTCTTCCAGACAGTTGCATCTGGTTAAATAACACATATTCCTCTGATGTGCAAAGTGAATACAGCCATGGGGAATCAGGAGGTGGAAAAATCTCAGTTCAGGGGAACTTTTGATCATGGTGACGGTCTGTTATCCCAAGAAGGGAGAGACAAGTTTCCCCAGTGATATGGATACCATCTTGACAAAATGGTGCCAGTACTGAATCAAGAGCCACTGTGGATGGACAAAGCTGGTCTGGTCCAGCTCTGTGGAGTCCCATGGAAGAAAAAGACTAGAAAGGGAGAAAGGCAGAAAAGGGAGTCGAGGGCAGCAGGTTGGAGATCTTAGCCTGGTGCAGATAAGGCATGGGGCGGAGTATGTGGGGTGTCAGAGTGAGAATGTGCTGCAGCCCTGAGCCACGTGGAGGACGAGAAGATACCTCAGGGATCCACCACTGCGCAGGTGATGACATTTGCAGTTGGGTCTGTGCTCCTGGGGGATATGGAGAACCAACTCCTTTGACTCCAGCCTAGCTCCAGCCAGGGGCAGTCCCTCTCACATTCATGTTCTTCCTTCTCCTCCTCCTGCTCTAGATCTTGTTTTGGGGGCTGAGGGATCTGAAGAGAGTGAACCTGGCCCAGGTGGACCGGCCCCGTGTGGACATTGAGTGTGCTGGGAAGGGCGTCCAGTCAGCCCTCATCCAGAACTACAAGAAAAACCCCAACTTCAGCACCTTGGTCAAGTGGTTCGAAGTGGTGAGTGTTTCCTCTTCCCCCTGAACCCTCAGCTGAAACTCACATTTTCTGGAGCCCAAACCATGGTTTCTCGCCCTTTGCTTCAGTTTTCCCACAGCAATGGAGGACGTGAGCTCCATCCCAGTTGGTGATGGCCTTTCTCTGAGGGCTCCCAAGCCATGCTGAAGCTGCTCCAGACCTCTTCCTCCACCCCAATCCCTGTTTTAGTCCTTACTGGCCTTTCTAACCACCAAATAAGGCATCCCACAGCCCACACCCAGCCCTTGATAACCAGCACACCTTTGCTTCCCAGGACCTGCCTGAGAATGAGCTGCTCCATCCACCCCTCAACATCCGTGTGGTGGACTGCCGGGCTTTCGGGCGTTACACCCTGGTGGGGTCCCACGCTGTCAGCTCCCTCCGAAAGTTCATCTATCGCCCACCAGATAAGAAAGCCCAGCACTGGAATATGACAGGTACCAGGCTTGGACCAGGAGGACCTGGCTGGTATGGTTCATCGGTGGGGCCTTGCACATGGAGAAGAGAGAGATGGGTAGAGGGTTGTAAGGACTACGGGATATCACCTACTTGTTGGTTAAGCAAGCAGCGATTCAGGGTTTGGGTCAAGGGGGTGTGAAGGCACAGGTTGAGGCCATGATTCCCCTTTGATTTTTTGATCTGTGGGTCTCACTGCAATACCTGGTGCTCCCCCTGATACCTGTAAGAGAAGAAAGGCTGCTTCACCTCTAACGCCTCTGAGGCTTCATGGCCCTACACTCCTCAAATGCTCCTCAAGACTGCGAGATGAATTTGCCTTGCTCCGTGCCTGCTGCGCTATCATTTGGGTAAAGAGTAAAAAAGTAAAAGCTACAGATTGAGGCCACCCCCTCAGTCCCAACCACCACTCCATCTACCAGCACCCACCGCAAAAACCATCACAAACCCACTTTCCCTGCACCCAGCACAACAGCCAAGGGCTTGGTGAGCCACAGGAATTGCTCGTCTCCTTCCAGCCCTTGGTGGAAGTGGAGGAACCCTTGGCTGGGCAGAGACAGGAGGTCCAAGGAGGGGAGTGCCAAGGGCCAATCCCTGGTTCCAGCCAGAGGTCTGGACCCGTGGTTGCGTCCATGCCAGCTGATACTTTCAGGGCAATCATCTTCTCTGCATCTTCTCCTCTGGAGGCTGCTGCAGGTGCAAAAAAAACGCAATCTTTTCTCATCATCTGCTTTCCTTTGCTATGGAAGGGGGTTTAAATCATGCTCTAAGGGTCTGTGCTCATTTCCTCCACTCTTCTTCTCTGACTGAGGCAGTCACACATCACTCCTGCATGAATCCTGTAGGATCTCGCGTGGGCTCTCAGTTTCTCCTCTACACTATCCTCCTCTCTTTTTCTTTCTCTTTCTCTGTCCTCTGTCCAGCTAAATACCTCAACGGCTATCTGGCAATCGCCAACGGGGCCCATCGCTCTCGCCCCACAGGGGAGATTGTTGTCAATATGGAACCTGAGGTTCCCATCAAGAAGATGGAGACGATGGTGAAGCTGGAAGCTGTGAGTATCCGTATATCAGCACCACTTTAGCATCTCTTTCCTCACTGAATTGCCAATCTTTGAGGGATTACACCCAAACAGAGGCTGCCTTGTCCTCTTGAACATGGAGTTGGGCTGATGCCTGGAATGAAGGGAGAGGGACTTTTTGCAAGGGCATGTAGTGACTGGACAAGGGGGAACGGCTTCAAACTGGAAGAGGGGAGATTAAGATTAGATATTAGGAAGAAATTTTTGACTGTGAGGGTGGTGCAGGTTGCCCCAAGAAGCTGTGGCTGCCCCATCCCAGGAGGTGTTCAAGGCCAGGTTGGACGGGGCTTGGAGCAAGCTGGGCTGGTGGGAGGTGTCCCTGCCCAGGGCAGGAGAGTGGAACGAAATGATCTTCAAGGTTCCTTCTAACCCAAACCATTCTGTGATTCTGTGAAGTGCTTTGGGTCATTGTCACTCCTACAAACTGGCCTCTTTCTGCCCTCTCTGAAATTAGCTGGTACTTGCTGCCCAGAAAAGAACTGTCCTGGGCTGTGCAAATTGGACAGCTTTGTGTTTTCCTTCAAAATCAGTCGGATGGGAACAAGCACCCACAAGCACGACGCCTGTCCCTGTCTGTGACCAATGCAGACACAAGCGACCCATCAGAAATCCCCCACCCGCACTGCTGCACCGACCCTGTCCTTTCAAAGCACTGCACGCCGCGCAGTCACTGCAAGCCGCCAGGGTCACGCAGATTTCCCCAGTATTTTTTTTTTCCTTTCTACAATGGTTTCGAGACATTCACATGGCTGCGTCAGCTCTTTGAAATGCCCGTTCAGCAGTCTGGGTGGGCGGTCAACGCGGTCTCGCTGCACGACCACGGTACAGCACGTCTGAGCCATAGAGGACACCCAGCAGACGCGCAGGGCACAGAGCTGGTCCAGGCACACAGGGTCCGTCTGAGGCAGCCAAAGCTCTTCAGCCCTCTTGTGCTTGCCCTGAAAATTTGGCGCTGCACGCATTGGACAGGCGGCGTGTCCCAGAGGCATCAAGCTTTGTTCACACACTGAATGTGCCTGCGCCCATCTTCTTGCCCAGAACAGGAATTTCAGCTTCTTCTCATACTGTTCTGCTCCAGAGCTTCTTCCACAAAAAGAAACAGGTTTCTTTTGGCAGGGAGCCCTTTGCAGCAACATAGAATCACAGAATGGTTTAGGTGGGAAGGGACCATAAAGACCATCTTGTCCAACCCCCTGCCCTGGGCACGGACACCTTCCAGTAGACCAGGTTGCTCCAAGCCCCATCCAACCTGGTCTTGAAGACCTCTGGGGATGGGGCAGCTACAGCTTCTCTGGGGAGCCAACACGCACACACAGCACCCCAGACAAGCAGCACGCGTGCCTACAGGCGTGCTGCGGGCTGCGAACATGCACGGCCCCTCACATATGCGCATTTACAGGAAGGCTATGGCACATACAAAGCCCCACAAGCACACGTGTACATACATGTACGCACACCCTGCAAGGTCCCTGGTGCATTCACGTGTATGCCCCTGTACGTGGAGTTCCTCATATGTGCGCAAGAAGCTGTATCATGTACGTTGGCTCACACAGCTCCATGCAAGAGGAGCGTCAGGGTGTGTGTCCATGCGTATGTCTGGAACACCCCAGCACCCACGTGCTTCTTGAAATCTACCGCAATAGCTTGCAGACCTTCCTAGAGAGACAAGAAAAGCTCCAAGAGTGCCACGCTGAACGCCAAGGTGTCTTTCCAGACCCAGTCCCTCGTGGTCAGGGACTCTGGGTCTCCCTTAGCAGAGCGCGAGAGACGTCTCCCACGCGGAGCTGGGTTTGGTGTTTGGTCACAGCAGACATCTCCCCTGCATGCACAGCTTTTCCAGCCAGGGCTCTTCATTCAAGGCATTCGGTTCCTTCATCCTTGGGGAGCTGCCTGGGACTTCTAATGCATGCGTGTTCCAGTGTGTATGCGTACTCAGCTGAGGCTGCGCTGCTAACCTGCTCTCCCTCTCCCTGTTCCCTTCCACCCCCGGGCGGCAGAACTCCGATGCAGTGGTGAAGGTGGACGTGGTAAGTGGTGGATCTGCTCTACATCCCTGCTCCCAACCCTCCGCACCCCATCCCCACGCTCCCGTGTGGCTTTCAATGGACCATGCGTCCTCACCAACCCCAAGAGAGGCGAGGACCAGCACCCCTTCATCCCAGGACAGGAGCAGAGCAGCGTTGTCTCATCAGTAAATGTGGCAGTGGCCTGGTTCCTGCAGCTTGGGAAGTTGTTCTGGGCCATCCCTTCTCAGCCCAGCTGTGCCAGGAGCAGCAGGGCAGGCAGCACCCTGTGGGAGAGATGCTGGTTATTCCCACCACAACCAGAAACCAGGTTGTTGTGGGAGAAACCAGAAGCAAAAGGCTTCATTGCAGCACTGAGCGGACCCCGGGGTACTTTGCCGGGAAGAGGGAGGATGGCTACCGTGTAAGGTTCTGGTGCTGTAGCATGGGAAACGCGTGGATGAAAGGGATGATGGAAAGGATGGGGACGCTGACACTGTGTCCCTCTGGAGCCTTGGGCATCTTGCTCTGCTCCGTGCCGCAGTGTCTGCGGCTGTAAATGGGGGAAAGCGCTAATGGGACCACCCAGCCTGGAGGGTTCTGCCTTCTCCGGTGCTTCACCCACCACCTTTGTTCTTCAGGAGACATTTCGCTTTCATCTGATCGCTCTCCCTCTCTTGCTTCCCTTGTCCCTGCAGTCTGAGGAAGAGAAGGAGAAAAAGAAAAAGAAGAAGAAAGGAGGAGGAGGAGAGGAAGTAGAAGAGGAGGAGCCGGACGAGAGCATGCTGGACTGGTGGTCCAAGTATTTTGCTTCAATCGAGACTATGAAGGAGGTGGGTGCAGAGCAGAGGAGGGGCTTATGGAGGGGGGGAAGAGGAAAATGTTTCCTGCCTGTGAGGTCTCACCTATTTCCAGCTGCTTCCAAAGCCTTGGCGATGTGCTGCTCTCCTCGATGACCTTGCCTGACTCTCCGCAAGGCTTTTTTTAACCCGTCGGAGCTGAGCCGGATTCCCCCTTTCTTGGGTTGCGCTCTGGGTGGGCTGGTTTGTTCTCAGGCGCAGGTATTTACCAGCACGGGTACTGGAGGCTGCACTCAGCAACTGTGGTTCCTCCAGCACTGCCAGAAACTCGCTGGCAGCTCAGATGGGAGGAGCGAGCTGTGCCCCCGAGTTGGGCATGTCCAGTGAGCACAGAGACCTCAGCACAAGCACCCACTCCCTCTTCACTTCATTTCTCCCCCCCCCCCCGAAACTCCGGAAGCAANACTCCGGCAGCAAGAAGCAGCCGCAGCGGAAGCGGAGGAGAAGGAAGAGATGGAGATTGCGGAGGGTAAGTGGGTTGCGAACGAGAGAGGGAGCATGGCAGGGAAAGGAAGGGCCAGGACTCCTTCTGGTGTTTGAGCATCCCTTTGGGACCCCACCGCTGCTCTTCTGCCGAACCAGATGTTCCCAGCACGTTGTATATCCCCATGCAGGATGGGTTTTCTTGAAACGCAAGCCTGGCATGGGCTGTGTTGGGCTGACATGCCAACGCCAGGTGAATCCTAATCAGAGGAGGGTATCGTGGCAGCCTCCAACCCATCCGTGCTGGGAGTGTGCAAGTAATGCAGACCAGTGACCAGGGTCCGTGTCATTGTCCGAGGACATTTCTGTGCAACCGCAAGTCAGTATGTCAATAAAAGTCCTGTGGCTTTGGCCATGCGTTAGCTATAGGCCTGGGTGCTTGAAGTCTGTTGAGCACACCGAGTAATAGGTACTTCTCGATGACCTTCCTGGGGTTTTCCATCTTCGTTTTGCAGGAGGCTTAATTTTATTTTTTTATTATTTTGCACCAGTTTTACAAGGGAAGTTTCAAGCGGACAAAAGGTCTGGGATTCATCTAATCTGACTGCTTTTACCTGCACGTAGAGGCCTCCTTGTCTGTTGTTCTAGCACAGGCAGTGAAGAAAAATATGCAGTCTTAGGGCAAGTTCTCTGACCTATTTTCAATACTATGTTACGATAAGATGAGTTGTGCCCTAAGTGCATTTTTCACTGAAGGAAGTCAGGGGTCTGTAGCTCAGATGGGGCCTTGCAGGTGTCTAAAGTTGGATGAGATGAATTTTGTACCGCAAGTGATGTGGTCCAAGAACACTGGTGAGCTGGGGTGTGTTGGTCTAGGGTGACTTTGTCCATTTGCAGCCCGGAGGGTCTTTGCCAGTCCCACTAGCAGGGCCTGGAGGGGTCTCCCTGAGGACTTTCACCCATGCTTTCCGTATGTTCCATGTCCTCACAACAGTGGGCTGCTGTCATGCCCGGGCAATGCAAAATCCATTAGCTGAGACAAATACAGAGCCTGGTTTCTTTTGGAAGACTAGTCTTCATATCACAAAAAAGATGAGACCGGGTCTTGCTGAGCTTGGAGACAACTCTGAATGACTTCTTCCTGGGCTTGCTGTCACAGCAGGGTTACTGGGGGGTGTCTTGTATCCCCCACTGNGTGTCTTGTGTCCCCCACAGTTTTCTTTCTGTCTGTCTTCTGAGAAGGATCCATTTCCCTTTGGCACTCCCATTCCTTCCTCCTCTCCCACATTAAGTCTTTGTCATCTGTCTGTCCCCATCTGCATTGCCCAGCAGTCATGAAAGCTGGCAGAGGCAGTCAGGGATGGGGATTGTAGAGGAGTGCAAGAAGTTTTCTTTGAACATGCCCTTCCAGGCAGCCTGTTCCCAGTGTAGCTGATGTCCCCAGTCGGTGGTTGCTCTGAATAGAGACCCTAACAGCCTGCCATTGCAGCTGGTCATGGGCAACACCTCTTGAAGGGCAGCAGCCTGTGCTCTGGTGCTGAGCATCAAGCACTGTCCCCTCTGTGATACCTAGGCTGGGGTTTTATTGTCCAGGCTGCACGCAGCAGGAAAAGTCTCCAGTAGAAGGAAGAAAAGGAGATGCTGTGGGCAAGATCAGGTCTTCTCACCGCCATTGAAGCTAACCAGAGCCTAGCACTCTCAGTCCATATTTTGTAGTCCTCCAAATTACTTCTGCTCAGGTCAGCTTTGGAAGCTCCCTGGGCTCCTGGAGATCCTGTGACCAGAGCAGCGGTGGGCAGAGTCATGGAAACAGGAGAGGGCTGCGGTGGGAGTTGCAGGCAGTAGCAGCTGTCAGCTTTCATGCTCGTCCTGTTTGAAGGACTTTGATCAAGTCCCCCCTCCCTGTCTTCACCACCCCTCCTCACCCTCATTTCCATCTCCTCCCTCCCCGCCGCTTCCCCTCGGACTCAGAAATCAAACTTGATGACTCTCCCATGAAAGGCTCCAAGGGTCAGGGGAAGAACAAGGAGAAGTCCAAGGCACCCAAAGATGATAAGAAAAAGAAGCAACAGTCAGCCCCTGAGCTTCCTGAGAAGAAGAACAAGCAGAAGATTGATGAACTGAAGGTGCGTGTGTCATCAGCAGAGGAGGAGAGATTGCCTGCTCGGTGGGAGGCTGGAAGTCTGGCAGGATGGCAGTCCCAGCCATCTGGAGATCAGAGCAGCATGGATCAACCCGGCCTGAGGCACCTTGCCTATCTGAGGGGTATCTAACCATAGGTGGGGTGTGCCTTGGGACTGGCGGCTTCTCTCCGTAGTTTGAAGGAGTCAGAGCATTACAGAACGTTACAAGCGTTACAGAAAAGGGTTTGCCCTGAGATAGGATCATCCTTGGGTTGGCCAGGATGCTGGGTCATCTTGCCTAGACTGTGCTTTTGCCAAGAAGGGTTGGACCAGATGATTCTTGAGGTGCTTTCCAACCTGGTATTCTATGATAGGGGCAGCTTGGATGTGCCCTGGCTGGAGGGGAGAGCTTTCCAGCCTGGCTATGGCTGGCCCAGCCAGGACTCAGGGCAGGGATGGGCTCTGGTTCAATGTACTGGCCCGTGGTGTTTATTAGGATTAAGGTAGTCCGTGATTCTGGGGTTCAGAAGGGGGTTGAACCTGAGTCTTGCATAGAGCGGGGAAAGCCACCTCACCCGTGCAGCTCAGCTTCCTTCTTGTAGGGTATCAGTTCAGGGAGGTGCTTGTGGCATCAAGGTCCAACCCAATGACCCTAGAGATCCTTTCCCTTCCCAGACAACTGGGTATTCAGAGCTGAGGTGTCCGTGTTCCCTCTGAGTTGACTTGAGTAGTCACCGTATCTTTTCCTCACCTTTTTCTTTTTTTTTCTTTTAACCTAATTCACCTCCTTTAACTTTCTGTCATCTCAGGTCTTCAACAAAGAGCTGGAAACAGAGTTTGATAACTTTGAGGACTGGCTGCACACTTTCAACCTGCTCCGTGGGAAGATTGGGGACAATGATGACAATGCAACAGAAGAGGAGCGGATAGTGGGGAGGTTCAAAGTGAGTTTGGTTGCTGAGTCAGGCCAGGGCAGGGGCAGCTTGGAAAGCCCTTGCCAACAGGTTTCTCTGCTGAAGCTCGTTCAGCAGGAAGGGGTTGGATGCAACAGAAACCATTTTACATTGACCCAGCTGCAGACACCTTGCAAGGAGGGAAAGCTTCCAAGGATAGCCCCAGAAATCAGGTGGCTTCAAAGAGCGCATCCACAGAGGTGGCGATATTCAGCCAAACTGACCCCTGATGATTCTTACAGAAGGCCAAGGGAAAAGCAGATCCTCTTTCTTGCCCACTGTGGAAATAAGTCATGCCCTGGGTTATCTCTGTGAACCATTTTTCATCAATACCCATCACCTGGGCTCACGGCCGCGTTGCACCGTTGCGAGGACGCAGGCAATGTAGGAGCACATCTGTCAGCTATAAGGCTCTTGAACAAGAACCTTTCTGAGAGTGTGACCCTGGCCAGATGAAGCCTGTTGATGTCAGTTTTGCCCTTTGTTTGCTTAGCAGAGGAGATGAGCAGGCAGTTCCCCACATTAGTTAGGGTCAGAAGTTTAGAGAGCACAGAAATCAGCAGTATTTCATGTGGTAGTTCCTACATTTTCCAGCCCATCCCTCATCAACTCTTTTATTCCCATTGCTTTTGTCCTCCTGTCAGTTTTACTCTTGGAAATCCCCACACCATGACCACCTTGCTTGGTTCCTCTGCAGGCCTCCTTCCCTTTGTCCAATTTCTCTGCTCATGGTTGCAACCCCTGAAGCCGTGCTTGTGCAGTGGAGGAATTTTCCAGGTCTGGCCTGTCTGCTCCAGCACGTGGCTAGAAACAAGGATATTGACCAGATCCTCAGGGAGGGTGGTTTGGGGTGGGTCTGCCTACCCCGAGCCCCTGGACAGCAGGACTCTCACCGGGCTGTGCACTCCCTCACACTAGGGCTCCATGTGTGTCTACAAAGTGCCACTCCCTGATGATATCACCAAGGAGGCAGGATACGACCCCAGCTTCGGCATGTTCCAGGGGATCCCCAGCAATGACCCCATCAATGTGCTGGTCCGAGTCTATATCGTGCGGGTGAGTATAACTGTGGGGCGTGGTAAGTCATGATCACAGAATGGTCAGGGTTGGAAGGGACCTTTGGAGATCATCTAGTCCAACCCAGTCCATCCTGCGCTCCCTTCCATGGCGCACACCCAGGAGCTGGTCCCAAAGCTGTAGGGATGTTGGGTTTCAGCTCTCAGTGCATCAGGGCCACGGGCACAGCATGAGGCCTGAAGCAACTCATTGATGGGGACTTGAATGGTGTCTCCATAACTGTGTGCTCCAAGCACTGGGAGCAAGCCAGATCCAAGCTCCTGCCAGATCCAGAGACCTTTCTTCTGGTATGTAGGATGGACCGGCCTATCTGTCCTAGTGCTTAACTCAAGTTGAATAATTTGGGCCAGCCTGGACTGTGAGATGCTGGTTCCTTACATAGCCATGACACCTCAGTGTAGCACATGCAGAGCCAAGTGGGAGCTGGCAGGGTCTAGTGGAGCTGGCAGGGTCTAGTAGACCTGGTTGAAGGTCATGGCACATCCATGAACACGCGCTGATCTAATGCAAGTGTCTTTATATGGAGTGTGCTCTGGAAAAAGTCTTTTCCTGACCCCTAAACTAGTCATCCTCGTGTCCCCAAGCATGTGAGTGAGGTACAGTAGCCAGGAACTTGAAAGGGATCTCAGTCCTACCAGAAGCATGTCGGCTGCTCTTTGTCACCACCTTGTCCAGGTGTTTTACAAATGCAATCTACTTTCAGCTACACTTCCCACTACCCTGATCCTCCGTCTAGTGCTGCATCCCATTGCCCAATGGGGTAACGGGTCCCCCATCCATCACCAGCAGACTGAGGCTGCAATGGTAGACACCAGCCTGGTCAGCACCGCCAACAAGCAGGACTGGGTGAATGTGTCCCAGCATGGCCATCTGCTGTTCTGTGTTGAGGTTGGCACTGAAGAGTTTGGGGATACTCACCCCCTTCGTGGGGAGAAGCCCTTGGCCCTAACGTGGTGAGTGGAGAGAACAACAGGGGAAGGGGACAGTCTTCTTGACATCTTGGTCAGGTTCTTGCTCTGGGTATTTCTTTAGAGGAGCCTGTTTCTTTCCACTGATGAAAGAGATGCCAAAGGAGACTATGGTTATGTCTCTCTGAGGGGACCCCAACCTCTGAGGGAGCCCCAACCCCTCCCCAAACCGGGACAGGGATTAACACAAGGCAGGATTTATCCCCAGTTTAAGACAAGACACTCTGTCTGGGGGATCAAAGTGCTTAGCCACATGCCTATGGCCAGGCAAGGCCAGATGGTCTCAGGGATGGAGAATGGGGCCATCCCTGAATTCTTCGCTCCTGTGAACAGCACTGGTATGTCTCATCTGTTCGCTGCAGGCCACGGACCTTCACCCGGCTGACATCAATGGGAAAGCTGACCCCTATATTGCCATCAAGCTGGGGAAGACGGACATCAAGGACAAGGAGAACTACATCTCCAAGCAGTTGAACCCTGTCTTCGGAAAGTGAGTTGCCCCAGCCCTGTTACCTGTCTGCACCTGGAAGGGGTGAGCTAAGCCTGAGCCAACCTTGCCAGCCCTTGGACCTGCACCCTAGCTGTCCCAGAGCTGCTTCTTGAGCTCAAAAGACGGGACTCATCACACAGAACTTTCCTTGCGAGCAGTGTGGGCATCCTCATTTCAGCCATCTGTCCTTCTTTGCCAGCCATATGGTCAATAGAGTAAAGGGTGTTTAAGAGACATCCATATCTGATCAAGATTAAACACCTATTTTAGGAATCATTAGGCCTCAACTCCGGTGAGAGTATGGCCGGGCTCTCCAGTGACACACAAACTTAGTTTCAGGGCTATTGAGACATCCAGGTCAAGCAATCACCCTGTGCCACCTCCTGTCTAGGGCTGCTGGATCTGAAACAACCCGTGCAGAGATTTAGTTAAACCCCTACCTTGAATGTCCTGCAGTGGTAGATGCAAATTAAACACTGTCCACAGACTGGAGCAGACCCACCTCACCCATGTATCTGTCCTGAGTAGCAGCCAAAACCTTCAACAGCTTTTCTCTTTCCCCTCACCTGCTTTCCCCTGGCCTAGATCCTTTGACATCGAGGCCACCTTCCCCATGGAGTCCATGCTGACAGTGGCGGTGTACGACTGGGACTTGGTGGGGACTGATGACCTCATTGGAGAGACCAAGATTGATCTGGAGAACCGCTACTACAGCAAGCACCGAGCTACTTGTGGAGTGTCACAGACTTATTCCATGTATGAGCAAAGCTCCCTCTGCCCAACCTTCTGCCTGAACGCCTGCCTGTCTCATCTTCTGCACCAAGCCTAGACCTCCTGCAGGAATCTCCCTCCTTTATTGCCTGATAGTGGAGGAGTCTGTGCCGTACCCTCAGTCTTAAGACAGGTTTTGTGACCGGCACAGCAGGGCAGCAGTGGGGTGGGTTGTAAGGAGCCCAGGGCAGGGAGGAAGGGACCGAGGAGCACTGGGGGGACTGGGTAGAGGGGTGAGACCAGAGCTGAAATAGCAGCAGGACCAAAGGAGCAGTGCTGAGTCAAGTGGGGTGCGCTGGGAAAGTCAGGTTGAGTCAGCACATGGGGGCTGGGGTGGAAGGGTGTTAGCAAGGTGTAGATTTGGGGCACAGAGGGACCTAGTCTGCTCTGAAGGTTCATGCTTTCTGCCTCAGATCCTTCCCCTGTGTATCCTGGGTCCTTCATGGCAGTAGCATTTCTTTTGCCGTCAGAGGGGAACAAAATTGCGTTTTCCTCCATATCTTGCTACTACTTCACTGACCTTGCCCTCCTGTTCACAGACATGGTTATAACACCTGGCGTGACCCCATGAAGCCCTCCCAAATCCTGTCCAAGCTGTGCAAAGAGGGCAAGGTGGATGGGCCGCACTTTGGGCCAGGAGGAAGAGTGAAAGTTGCCAACAGGGTCTTCACCGGCCCCACGGAGATTGAGGACGAAAATGGTACCTGCCCCATGGGATGAAGGTTGTGGAGGGGACCAGGGGTCTGGGGTGTCCCCTCATCATCCAGGATTGGAGACAGATGTAGTGGACCTATCACCCTAAAGCAGCACTGCAATCACTCTCCATCCACCACCTTAAATGGACCTTTCAGTATGTGACCAGTTAGACAGGGTCTTACAGGCCTCCCAGGCCAGTGGGTTGCTCTTAGAATCACTCATGCGTGTCTGTGGTACAGCATCACCAAAGCTGCCTTTGAAAACTTCCTTCTGGAAGTGTATGCCCAAGGAGCCATGAAGACAGCCCACCTTGGCCTTTCCAGGGTTTAGGAGGCCATTCTCCATGTAACTGCATCCCCAAACAATGTTTGTGTCCCAACACACTCACCTGTGCTCAAGAAAGGTGGAGGCATGCCAGGAGGGGCGCAGAAGAGGAGGAGAACATGGTCAATGGATATGGAGCTTGTTCAGCCTGGGAAAATGCAGACTGGCCGGGGACCTGGGCCTTCTGTAAATGACGTGGGTTAGAGAGAGGAGAAAGAGACGAGTTAGGAAGTGTTGGCTGAAGGACAAAGTGTACGCGAGGAAATGGAGAGGAGTAGCTAGTAGGCAGTTCTGCCCCCTTGGAGCAGGGGTAGAGGAACAGGGTTGTTTGCTGTCCCCAGTGCTTCTCTGTCCAGTTCTCCAAGCTCAGCCCTCCCTTTGCCCATGCAGGTCAGAAGAAGCAGACAGATGAACACCTGGCCCTGACTGTGCTGCGCCACTGGGAGGACATCCCACGGGCAGGCTGCAAGCTGGTCCCCGAGCACGTGGAGACGCGTCCGCTGCTGAACCCCGACAAGCCGGGCATCGAGCAGGTCCTCAAAGTCCCAGAGCAGGAGTGGAGGCAGCCCACGCTGCCGAGCCTGCCGAGCCTCCAAGCAGGGAGCTGAGATGTCAACTGGGCAGAACAGCCATAACCCACCTTGTCATGGGCAGCGGAGGTGGGGGAGGCATCCTGCAAAGAGTGGCACTTGGGCATCAACAGCCCTTTACAGTCACCTGTTGACCCCAGCAGACTAAATTTTCCATGCCCCTCCTGCTCCAGCCTGCATCCATGTCATACCCCCACGTGCCTCGGTCCCCCGACTCCCCACGCCTGTGCACCTCGCCACCACACCATGCCATGAGACATGGGGGCGGAAAAGGACTCGTGGCATGGGGGAGCCCTGCTTTGCCCCGTATCTGGCAGGGTTCAGTGCTGCAGGCCCTGCCCCACGTCTGGCACGGCCAGACTGATGTTGGAGGACAAGAGGAGCTGGGAGGGACACTGCTGGGTGTGGGGGGATAAGGAGGGTCCAGGGGAGCTGACGGCACCTTTTCAACCTTGCAGGGTCGCCTGGAGATGTGGGTGGACATGTTCCCCATGGACATGCCGGCGCCCGGCCCTGCCACTGATATTTCCCCCAGGAAACCAAAGAAGTAAGAACCCTCCCAGCCCACCACCCCCAGGGAAAACTGGAGGCTGGGGATGGAGCCCTGCTTCTCCCCTCTCCTGCTGCTGCTCCATGGCCCAGCCCAGCCCTCTGCCGGGTCCCTCTTCCATGCCAGCATTTCCAGAGGCATCGAGAGGTCTTCCCCTTCCAGAGCAGCTCCTGAAGGGTGGTATCCCGCCTGTTCCATCCCCTGCAGCTCCCGGTCTCTCTTGTCTGTGTAGACTAGGAAACTAAATCGTTACCCAGTGCGCCCAGCCCTGGTCCCCTCCCGGGAGGTGAAGGATGGAGCCCGGGGCAAGGATGGTTGCTGGAACAGAGTTGGTCAATCCAATCAGGACAGAGCAGGCAACAGGCAGTGTGATAAAGAGTCCTTCTCTCCCCACCCTGCCCTCTCCCAACTCATTTAGAGAGAAGAAAGACATTTCTTCCCTCGACATCCCTCCTAGCCCTGCCTCACCCCGCTAGACTGTGTCCTTGGGCCCCTTTTCCCACCCCCGGGGTTGGGATATGGAGGCAGCACCAGGCATCCTGGTGGGTCTCTGGCACTCCCGTGCCCAGCAGACCATGCCTTGGGTAGAGAGAATGTCCCTTGATCCCAGTGGGCTGCAGATGGGGTCTGAACTGGAGGACAGCTGAGGCCAAGAGCAAGGTCCAGACACCAGCACAGACTGGAAAAGCAGAGGGTTGTCTACAGTGCAGCCCAGGACAGCCATGCTCAGCAGTGCCCCATGGCTATCAAGCACTGGAACAGGCTGTCCAGGGACGTGGTGGAGTCACCATCCCTGGAGGGATTTAAAAGATGGTCAGATGTGGTGCTGAGGGACATGGGTTAGTGGTGGGCTTGGCAGTGGTGGGTTAACGGTTGGACTCGATGATCTTCAAGGTCTCTTCTAACCTAGATGATTCTATGAGCTGGAATTGAGATGTTCCTATTCATGGGCTGAAGAGAGGGTTTTCAGGTGGATAGCTGGTTCACGCAAGGTTGCACCTGGTTGTCATCCTAGGGGCTTAATGCAACTCCCCTGTCTTTGCTGGGAGCACCGGGCACCACCTGACACTAGCTGTAGGTGCTGGAGAGGCACAGCATGGGACAAGCTCCCACCCATGGGTGCAGACAGGAGGGGGCTGGGGCTGGAGGAGATGGCAGGAGTCCCACAGCTGGGCTCATCCAGGGCATTGCCAGAGGGAGATAACAGAGGACGTGGGTCAAAGAATCTGTACATCCCCTTCACCTCACCTGTAGGACTCCCTGGTACTTCTTCAGGCTGAGAGAGTTGGGGG
>RSEF01000003.1:114276486-114295138 GCA_003993805.1 Himantopus leucocephalus
ACGCTCCAGCACCTCAATGTCTTTCTTGTCGTGAGGGGCCAAAGGCTGCCAGGACCAGTGCTGCTTTCCAGCACTGGGCTGCCTTGAAAGACACGTGCACGAAGGCAGCTGGTTCCTCAGGAGTGTGGGGGGCAGAGGGGCGGTTTTCCAGCCTGCTCTGCAGGGCAATTCTCCATGCGCGACCTTGCTTTGGGCTGGCCGAAGGAGCTGTGATGGTGGGAGGAAGCTGTGGCCATTGATGGACGAGGTTCTCCTTTTTCCCGCAGCTGGAATACCTGCGTGCCCGCATGAAGAAGGTGGAAGAGTTTGAGAAACAGCTGAATCAGCTGCGGTTGCAGGATGAGGAGGAGTATAACAGCATGAAGATCCAGCTGGAGAACGATGTGCAGGTACAGCAAAGGCTGGTGTGTGCTGTGCGGGGAGGCAGTGGATCAGCTCTTCCTGAGCTTTTCCATGTGTAGCCGGCTCCGTGGGGCAGCTAGACGGTGTGAAAGCTGCAGCTGATATCTGGTCACCTATTTTCACCGTGCACCGTCCAGCCCCGTGTCAACAGGGTGATGGAGCTGTTGTTCTCTCCTCTCCATGGGTCCTACACCACAGTGTCTGTCTGCCCTTGGCTCTCAGCGGTCTGTAGCACGTGGAACTGTAGCTTTAGGACGTATGAAGCACGTGGGAAGGTCGAGGGGTTTGCTACTTCTGCCATCATGATAGAAGGATTGAATAGCGGGAGTGTCCTGACACCAGATCATTTCAGACCAGTCCAATTTCTTCCTTTGTTAGGGTCTTGGCCTAGGAGGTGTTGCGTTAAAGGGCAAAATAATTTGGCAGAAATAACCCCCCTTGCGTTCCAGCCTGTATATCAGCGTGGCTGGGGGCGACTGGGCTTAGATTCTGAGTGATGCCCAACTCGGCGTTAAAAGTCTGGTCGCATTCAATATGTATATTGAACTATCACGATTACAGATGCACTAATAACATCATACACAATTCGATCGAGCGGCGTTCCATGAACTAGCACGGCCACACTTAAGGAGTTGGGTCACGTTTGCTGAACTCTCGCGGCTAGATTGATGAAAAGTGTAGTTTATTGAAGCAACAGACGCACAAGTTCTTTTGGATTGCTGGTGATAGTTACGGTCTGCAAAGCACATGCAAATACTAAGGCTGTTAGTAATACAGCCTGGCTACCAACGCGTTGAGTTATAAAACAACTCTATAGAGACTTCTAAGTTTCCCGGGGAATTACTTTGTATAGCCAAGTGTTCGAACCTTCCCCACAAGCGTCCTTATGGGGGGGAAGAGAGGCTCAGCCCGTCGACGGATCCCAGAGGTCAGGGGTGGTCAGCGATAGTATTTCCCTGATCACGTTAGTATCTTCCCTCACATCCCGCCTCTCTTAAGCTATTTTTGTACTATTTTTTTACCTTTCAGGTGGAGCTTGAGAGACTCTAGTCATACATACTTGTGTTATAATTGGTGTAAAATTCTCTTGCTTCGCTTTTAAAGGTATAGACTATGAAAAATTCAGAGTGCAGGCTCTGTGAGGAGTGGTCGCACTTTGGAGGCGGGTAACTGTTGGGATGGAGGTGTGTTTTGGTATTGTACTGACATTATAATGAGCAAAGTTCACCCAAAGGATAGCATTTTGTCAAAAAATGACAGATCATTGGCTCAGGGTAACAATTAGGCAGCTTATCAGTTCCACAAGACCTTCAAGGGTTCCATTTGACCCTCAAATTCCTATTTTATCACAGAGTTTGGCCGCTTTGTCTCCACTCCGCTCCATCCTCCGCACTGTTTTGCTTAGAGTTAGCGCATCGGACTCCCCCGATGTTGTTAACATCTCAGGTTGCCTCGGGAACCTTTGTGAAACGTGTCCTTTGCGCACCAGCTGCACTCTGCCCCTGAGAAGTTTCATCGATGCTGTACTTTTCTTCAAAATGTGAATATAACAATTTCTAAGTCTCCTCCAGCAATTATCCCACAGGAGGTGTGAGTTTTTTCCTCTGACATCTGTCTATAGAGCCAGGATTTCTCTAATGCCCGTGAAGTCCACTTGGTGTGAGAACTATCATGAGTTTGCCCTTACTCAGGTAGGAGGGTGTGCAGTGGAGAGCACAGCCCTGACACGCCGCTGGCTCCCACTGCAGATCCCAACCTTGTAGCCGTGGTTTCCCCGAGATACAGACACCTTTTAATCCACTGCATTCTCTGTGAGCAGCGGTGTCAGCAAAGCAGTGCATCTGTGGCTCTCTGCGATCCTGTCGGTCCGCTGGACGGCGTCAGCCCCGGCGTTGGTCCTGAGCCTGTCAGGTTTGGCTTAGCCCAGGATAATTCATCCTCCTCTGCTCAGCTGACGCCTTCTCTGCTGGTTGTCGTGTGTTGCTTCCTGGGCTGCACAGTAGAAATGGGACACATTGCACTGGGACTTTAGAGAGGCTCATTGTTTGTCCCATGGAATGTCCTCCTGGGAAGCCCAGTGAAATACGGGCTAGGGCCGATGTCTAGAAGGTTTTGCACAACTTCAGGTGAAATATTACTGTTGCAAGGTCCCTGTCAGCCTGAAAGGGCAAGTCCAGGGAGGGCAGTCTGGACTCTGCGGTTTCTTCACCTTCATATTGATAACCTGGAAGGTGACACGTGTGTGTGTAACATTCACAGACGGCTCCGAGCCATTAGGGGAGGGAAGCAGCAGCACGCTGGAGATCTGGGTTCACAGGCAGCAGTGTGGGGCTGTTGTAAAAATGCATCTGCTGCTTTTAGCTGTAGTTGTGGGAGGGTTTATATATAAGGGGAGGTAATTATTCCTCTCTACCTTATACCTACATGTCCTTGTCCAGGTTTGGCATCAGGCTTGGGAACAGGGGAGGGAGTCTAGAGCAGACCAAGTAGACAAATGACCTATAAGAAAAGGTTGGAAGGCTGGGGCTGCTTAGAGCAGGGAAGAGATTTTTGGAGGGAGGTGATAAGTCTACAATTATGCACAGTTCTGTACGATGGAGAATGACTTCTTCTCTGTGTCCACTGTAGATGCAAGAAAAAATCATGAGGTTGAGTTTCGGTAGAAAAGATTTAAATTGGCCTTCATATTTAAGGTTGAAATTTCAAGCTGGGAAAGCCTAGAAATAGCAAGGACTTGCTTGATGGTTCGCTAGAGTGACTGTGCCCTTGGTTTGCTGCTCTTTGACACAGGATTTTGAGAGTAACATAAAACAGCTTCTGCTGGGGCTGATTTGGTGAAGTCGTTCCCTCAGCGGGACAGATGAGTTAGATGTCCTTCTGGTTCCCTTTAGCACTGCAGTTGTGTAACTCTGTAGCACAGACTTCACCCTTCAAGTTCAGGGAGAATAAGAGAAGAGAAGTTGGAAACACCTATTTTCCTGGTTAACCTGTGATATCGTCGTCCTGAGGTATCTCAGGAGCTTAGCCAAGACCTAAAGATGAAGTCTATGGTTTGGGGGTTATTGAATACTCCCCAGTTTGACTAGATGGGAATCAGCATTTTAAATATGGGGGTTGGGCCATGGCTTTCCTCCATCTGCTGTAAGGAGAAGGTCCCCTGGCCCTGCTGGGATTTACCTCCATCTTTTTTTCAGTCAGGCTTTGATCCTAGCCAGGTGGGACTGCTTCTGGGTGTCTTCCCAGGTTGGCTGTACACTCCCTGTTGTACGTAGGGCTACCCAGGAGAGCTCTGAGCCAGCTAACTTGGGTATCCACGTCTTCCCAGCTTCTAGCCTACAGCTCGGGACTCTTTACCCGCCCCCGGAGATCGCCCTGGGCCGAGAGCAAGCCTCAGCCCCTGATGGAGACTCCACAGGGTCTCTCTGCTGAGCCTGTGGCTGATGCTGTAATTTGGGGCCACGCAGCAGCTTAATTCCAATCACTTCCTATCGTGGAAGAAGTCTTTATAGGCCTCCCCTTATGATTTTTTTTCAGTATCGGTTTTCTGCCTCCTTTTGGACACGGAAAACACTTATACTAATGAATTAAACCATGCCAGGCCCCAACACCGCCTCTCACCCCTCCACGCAGTCACGCTGCCTGCTCCCGGAGTGTCCATGCCACTGTCCACCCCTGAGCTCGTTCCCAGATGAGCTGTAGGGCTGACAGAGAGCAGCTCATCGGTAGCGTGTGATGCCTCCCAGCCCAGAGCAGCAGCCGCAGGAGACTGGGGCAATCAGCCTGGGAATCGGCTCTTCCTTTCCACCTGCTGTCGAGTAAACGGGACGCTGGGGAGCTGAGAGAGGTGTCTCCATTGCAGATGTCTCCTCCACTGCAGCTGTGGGACAAAGGGAAGAACTCGCTGCCTCTCTCCTGTCCCCCAGGCTGTGCAGCAAGATGCTGCTGTCACAAATGCTTCAGTTATTTGTTTTGTCCTGGTTTCCTTTAGACCTGGAGTTTGTGCAGTCGCTCCTGTGTGTCCTCCCTCCCTTCCTCCAGCTCGCCAAGTAACTCCTGAGCCTCTTGGTTAATTCAGAGACATGCAATTCCCAATACTGACGTGAAAATCAGCAGCTAGGTTGAGGAGAGAAGCCCAAATTAGTGCCCCACTGAGTGAAAGTAGGGTACAACTTCAGTCTGTTCTCCCTTCCCCAGACACGGCCCCGTAGCATGTACTTACGGCCAACCAGCCTCTCCATCACTCACCCCGAGTGATGCCATGTGGCCGGGCTTAGCTGGGGAGATGTGCCTGGGAAGATGGGGTTTAGAGATGCAGGATCTGTAGGATCCAGCCTTCAGTGGGGCCTTTGCTCATGGCACGGCTTGGTTTTGTGTTTTTCGAAATGCCAGAACCTGGAGAGGCAGCTCCAGCGGTTGAAAGCCACCTATCAGCTGAACCAGGAGAAGCTGGAGTACGGCCTTCAGGTGCTTAAGAAGCAGGACGAGGAGAACACCATCATCAGATCCCAGCAGAGGAGGAAGCTCAACCGGTAAAAATGCATCCCTGGAAGATGGGCTCTGCCTTAACTGCCATCACCTCCCATACGCCGTTTTTTGCGGAGCCCATCACCTAGCACAGGCCAACGAGCCGTGTTCCAACCCGTCCCTGGGCAGGCGTTAGCCCAGGGCTGGGCCGTCCCCAGAGCACTTTGAAGAGGCTGGCCACGGCCAACCTGTGCCAGCTGCATCCGCGTCAGGCAGGCCTTGGCATAGAGTAGTCAGTAGCAGATAAGCAGCCCCAAGTCCCAGAGTCTTCATACAAGCTGGGTTTGCCCGAAGGTGCCTCTTCGGGGGTGCTCAGCTTTGCTGTCCCTCCCCAGGCTCCACGGCTTGCTCAATAACCTCAGAACAAAACTCTCCAAACAAGAGAAGCAGTTCGGAGAGGAGAACCAGAGCCTGGCAGCCGACTGCGAGCGCATCGCGGGGCAGTGCAAGGAGGTGCAGAGGAGCATGAGGTGGGGTGTGCGTGGGGATTCATCCCTGATGAGGCCTCGGAGCACCTAAGTGAGGTGCGGGGGGAGCTGACTTGTCGTTTCGGGGCACGGAGCCTCCTTCCCTGGGCCATCTCCCTTCTGCGCAGGCACTTTGCTGTCAGCGACGCTGAGAAGTTCACAGAGGTGTGGCTTATGAACGAGGAGGAAGCCAAAGGGCTGATGCGGAAAGCCCTCGATGCAGATCGCATCATTCACACCCAGCAACTGGGGCTGCCCTGGGAAGAGCCTCGTTACTGGTTCCTGAACAATGTCGGCCCTCTCGGCCGTTACACAGCAAAGAGGATGGCGACCAAGCTGGCTGCGGAGGTCCTGACAGGTGGGATGCGCAGTGTCCTTGTCACCCTTGTGGCACTGGGAGACCCTCACCTTCCTCTGTGACAGCCCCTACTGTCCCTCCTGTCCTTGCCATTGCAAGGTGGGATCTTACAGGGGTGACATTGCGAGCCCAGGCAGGGGCTGTCCCCAACCCTGAGCTGGCTCATGCCAAGCCAGCTTGGGGATCTTTGCACTGTACTTTGCCCAGTGCTCCCAGTTCTGGACAAGCTGACCAAGAGCCAGCTTGTGTCCCAAGGTCTTCAGGTGGCTTTCCAGGTTTCAAGGAACAATTGTGATTTCCCTGGTGGCTCCTGCAGTGATGGGACCGGGGAGCAGAGCCTGGGCAGCACAGTCAAAGCACAAAGGCTTTTGCTCACCCTTCTTTCTCCATGTTTCAGAGAGCAGCTCTGGGGGACAGGAGGAGGAAGGGAGAGAGAAGGAGAAGGAAGAAGCGGGCAGTGTAGAAGGAGGAAAAGAAAACACAGCGAAGGTTGAGGAGAGAGTCCCACGTCTGCGAAATATCTCCAAGAAGACTGCCAAGAGGATCCTGGAGCTTGTGAGCGATGAGTCGGTGCGTGACGATGTAGCACATGATCGGGGAGCGGGCGTGCTGTCCCCTGGTTGCTCCATCTTGTAGTGGATCTCTTCCAAGCTCCACGTCTTGGGGTGAAGGCTTCTGCATGGCACTGCCTTGCTCTGCCAGGCAGCCTGTTGTCAGAGAGCTGCCCCAGGGGCCGGGAGAGGATCTCCAGGTCTTTCCACTGTGTGTCGCACATATATGATGCTAATAAAAGGTATTGGTGGGTACGGTTGCCCAAATCCACGGCTCCCCAGACCAGAATAAGCACAGGCAAACCTGCTGCATCTGATGCTCCAGGCTGTTCCCCGTCTCTGGGGACAGTCAGCAAGAGCTTCAGATCATGAGGTCCTTTTGGCATCACCGTGCTGATGACTCTTGTCTTCCCTGTCTGCTGCGTGGCTGGTCCAGAGCCTCCTGGCCCTGCCAGCCTCACGCTGCCCGGCCGCTGCCCGCCCTCCCCGCTCAGCCTGCTGTCGCAGGGTGGCACGGCCGTAGCATGACACGGGCTGGCTTCTGGGGGACGCTATTTCCCTGCACCTTCTTCTCTGCTTGTCTCCCAAGGGTTTCCTCATTGAGAGCAAGCTGCTGAGGCCCCTGCAGGCGCTGGGGAGGCACGAGCGAACCCTGATGAAGCTCGACTCCATCTTTGCGGTAAGTTGTGGCTTGGTGCATCGGGGGCTGCCGGGAAGGCTGGAGGTCACCAGGGAAAGCTCTCTGCTCCGTGTCTGCGTGGCGTAGGACTGGGCCAACCCAGGGAGGTGCGGCTGGGCTGCTGGAGGGACTCTGGGGCAACAAGGGGAGAGGAACGCTGCGAGAGGGTGTGAAGCACTGTGGTCAGATGCTTCTGAGCTCAAGGACGTCCTGCTGAGGAATTAAACATCTCCAGGGCCCCTCCAGCCTGTTCTCAGACTCTCCCAGCCACAGATAGCCCTGGCTGTCCCACACTAGCCACTTCTTACCACCCACTCCCGCCTTGTGTGGCATTGCCAGAGGGGCACTCTCTGCTCCTGGGAAATGCTCTTCTTTTTGCTCCTCCTCCTTTGACGTCTCTGAGGGATGCTCACCTGGTTCCTCTATTCCCCAGGCCCTCAAGATCGACAGCGAGGATGACCTGTACCAGCTGGTGGATTTTTTCCTGAAGTACAAAGCCCGGGAGGTGGCTGCCAGCCAGGTGGGACCACCAGGGACAGCAGTGGGGAGAGCCCAGCAGAGCCAGGGGTCCGGGGAAAGGGGAGCAGAACATCTCCTGAACACCCAGGGAAGGCAGAGAGGGGGACCAGCGTGTTAACCCTGAAATGTTTCCCTGTGACCGGGTAAGGGAGGTGAACGTGCCAGGGCTGAGGGGTTGCAATCTTCTGCCGTGGCTGAACAGAGCCTCCTGCACATGATTTTTTTACCTCAGCTCCCTAAATTTGCCAAGGGAGAAGGCTGCGGGCAGCTGGAAGCGCCCAGGGGGAAGGTGTCCCTTGGGGAGGAGGAGGTGGTGGGGGACACAGTGCCCAGCTTGCTGGCCGTCCCTGCAGAGCCGGGGCAGCCCAGGTGGAGAAGATGTCACGGATCCGGCTGAGGACAGAGAGGACGGTGGATCCGGTGCTCAGAGACCTGAGCTCAAACCCCCTCGGAGCTCGCTGGGCTCCCTTCCATCTGCGTACGTCCACTCTGATGATGTCCTAAAGATCCTGAAAGCGTTTGTGCGGGATTTTGACAAGCTGAGGTAGGACTAGGGGCAGAGCGGGGCTGTTGTCACCGGGAGGGAGCCAGACTGGGGCGCAGAGGGGGCTATGGGGGTCCCACCAGGGCAAGGGGGTACAGACAGTGCCTGAGTGAGGGATGGCTGGGGACAACAAGGCAGGAGATGACCAGCAGCCCCGGGGAGGGAAGCAAAGCCATGGTGCAAGCAGCTGTGCCAGCTGTGGGGTCATGCTCATTCGTGTGACGATGGGGTTGGACTAGATGATCTCGGAAGGTCCCTTCCAACCCCGACTATTCCGTGATTCTGTGATGGTGCTCAGTGCGGCTGAGCTGAGTACGGGGATGTTCCTCACCCGTGAAGAACTGAGCCCCGGGGCTTTGTTCTCTGTCCCCCAGGGAGAAGGACGGATCAGCAAAGGAGTTGCTACAGGTACGGGACAGCTCTGAGGACAGGGAGTACTGGGAAGCCCTGGCACGCGTTATCCCTGAGCCGACGTTGAAGCTGTGGGACGCGCTGGCGGTGGCACTGGAGGAATATTAGTGAGTGCCTGGCAGCGCTGCTGGGGACAGGGCAGGCTGGGGGAACCGCAGCGGGGCTGGCACCCGCTAGCCGTGTCAACCCTCTGCCCTTCTTGCCCAGCGAGGTCCTCACGCGGAGAGCCAGCCTGCTGGCCGAAGCGGCCGTCCTGCGACAGCAGAACTCGGAGCTGTACCTGCTGCTGGAGGAGTACGTCAGCTCCGGGGTGAGCGTGGCATCGTCCTCCGCTGCAGCCTGGGGACGTTCCACCACACGCAGAGGTCCCAGACGCGGAGGGGCTTTGGAGCCCATCGCTCTCGGGCTCAGGGTGCTTCTCCCCGCAGGTGAACAGCAAGCTGCTCTCCCCTCCCACCCAGTGGATGGACCTGAACCTGCCCTGCGCCGGGGACACGCGGTGAGTGCCCAGGGCCAGGACACGGCTGTCCTCTGCCCTGAGCTGAAGCTGTGACTGGAGCCAGGACACCCTGGCAGGGACTAATAAACCTTTCCCAAACCTGAGCCGGGAGTGTGCGTGTGGCCTGCGAGGAGCACCCCTCTCGCCTCTGAAGATGCTGGGGAGCCTCAGCCCGCCCCAAAGCAGGGGACTCACGGCGCTGTGGGGAAGCATTTCCCCCCTCGTGCTGCAAAGCCGTGTGGTCTGTGTCCTCCCTTCCTTTCCCTCCGTGGAGCCGAAGCCGGGCAGGAGCCTTCACCTCCCTCAGCTCAGCGTCCTCACTGTCCCCGGGCGTCCTGGCTTCGAGAGAGCCCACCCTTCTTTACCTGATTTTACACCTCATTCCCCCTTTTCCCTTCTCCGCCCCAACACCTTTTCTCCCCCCTGGGCGCCTCCCAAACAACCCGCACCCAATTACTTTTCCCTCATCGCTCCCGGTGCTGCTAAATCTGTACCTAAATTGTACATTTCCGAGGCAATATCAGCCCAAAGTGGTGCTACCGGCAGAGTTGTCTCCAGGAGGGCCACGTCGCACCCGTGACTCCCTTCCACCCCTCTGGTTCACACCAGTTATATCTCGTTCCCAGTACAGGCTTCCTGGCCAGTTTTATCTTTAGCCTTGACTCCCCTGCCTGACGCTAACGCAGCCCGAGCAGTTTCTCATACCAGAGGAGAATAACACCATTTTTTTGCTCAATGGGTATCTGTGCCCTTGAATACTTTTGACTTTTCTCCCAGTCCCCGTCAGGGACTCTGGCCAGCTTCGAGGGCGGGCGATCCCGCGGGATGGCTTGCTCGCCATACCCCTGGGCTACGGCGGGATCCACTGGGCAGAAAGGCGAACAAAAAGCCCCAAGACTGAGAGGGCGGAAGGCAGGGGAAAGGTTTCGGGGCAGGGATGGAGCGGGCTGCCTGGGACGGGAGAGCGGCAGACACTGCCCAAAGCCCAACGCATCCCAGCTCGCTCTGGCTCTGCCGGGCTCCCGGGGTCCGGGGATCTTACCAATACTTATCAATACTCCAAGGGAGGTGCCAGGGGGATGGGAACAGTCTGTTTTCAGTGGTGCCCAGTGACAGGACAAGAGGGAATGGGCACAAACTTGAACATAGGAAGTTCCATCTAAACCTGAGGAGGGACTTCTTTGCTGTGAGGGCGGCAGAGCAGTGGCACAGGCTGCCCAGAGAGGTGGGGGAGTCTCCCACTCTGGAGCCATTCCAAAGCCGCCTGGACGCCGTCCTGTGCCACTGCTGGAGGTGCCCCTGCTCTGGCAGGGGGTGGCACTGGGTGAGCTCCAGAGGGCCCTTCCAACCCTCACCAGTCTGGGATTCTGGGATGCTGTGACGGCCGAGGCGCCAGCTCCTGGAGTCAGGGGATGTTTGGGAACCCGGCACCGAGCAGCCGCCAGCTCCTGGAATCGCAGAGGGAAACCAACAAGCGGGTGTCAACGGTCCCAGCCCCACCTTGGGGGGCGGTGGGGAGGGGGCAGGAGAGCCCTAACCCCCCCCCACCCGGGACAAGCGGGGGTGTGGGTGGTGGTCGTGAACCGGTGAAGGTGCCCCCCCAGCAGCAGGAGGAGGGCTGAAGTCCCGGGGGGACCGGGCCGGGAGAGCCTCCGGAGCGGGGGCGGTGGGGCGGGGGGGGCCGTGCCCGGCCGAGGGCCCTCCCCGGCGGCTGCAAACCGCACCCCCCCCCCCCGCTCCGCCCCGTTCCGCCCCTCCGGGCGACCTCTCCGCCGCCGGCACCGGACGAGTCCCCGCTCCAGGATGCCGCTGGCGCCCACCCGTGCCCCCCTCCGCTCGTCGCGGCGGAGGAGCCGCTGCAGGCTCTGCCCCTCGCCCTCGGCAAGGTAGGACACCCCCCCCCCGGGTGCACGGCTCTGGGCATCCCCCGCCATGCGCGGGCACCGGGGAGCACCGGGGTTCGGACACCGGGGCTGCCCCGTGGGCTGGGGTCCGGGTACCGGAGCGTCCCCGGGGGTGGGGGTCCCGGTCCGGGCACCGGAGCATCCCCGGGAGTGGGGGTCCAGGGCTGCCCGGGGAGCTGGGGGGGTCCCGGTCCCGGTACTAGGGGGTGAGGGTCCCGGTCCGCGCACCGGGGGAGAGCACCGGGGCTGCCCCGTGGGCTGGGGTCCGGGCACCGGAGCAGCCCTGGAGGTGGGGGGCCCGGTATGGACAGCGGAGCACCCCCGGGGGTGGGGGTCCGGGATTGGGGTTCCAGGTCCGGGCACGGGAGCACCCCCGGGGGTGATGATCCCGGTCCCGGTCCCGGTCCCGGTCCCAGGGGGTGAGGGTCCCGGTCCGGGCACCGGGGTATAGAGCACCGGGGGTGGGGGTCCGGGCACCGGAGCGACCCTGGAGGTGGGGGTCCCGATCAGGGCACCGGAGCAGCACCGAGGTTGGGGCACAGGGGCCGCCCCGGGGCTGCGGGTCCGGGTCCGGGCACCGGAGCATCCCCGGGGATGGGGGTCCGGGGCTGCCCCGGGGGCTGGGGGGTCCCGCTCCCGGCACCGGGGGGGGGTTAAAGGTGCCGGTCGGGGTACCGGGGGAGAGCACCGGGGGTGGGGGGCCGGGCACCGGGGCTGCCCCGGGGGGGTTGGGGTACGGGGACAAGCACAAGTCCCGCGCAGGGTCCCGCCGCCCCCGTTCCCGTTTCCCGCGGACCCGCCGCATCCCGGCGCGGTGGCCGGAGCCCGCCCGCCCTTGGCGGCTGCCAGTGGCCCGGGACGGTGTCACTCAGGCGGGTGAGTGCCCGGGGAGGGAGCTGCGGGGGTGAGTCACCGGCAGGAAACCGATTGCATCAGGAACGGGGCTTGTTGTTCCAGCCGGGGCTCCCGGAAAGCCCCGCTCCGGCCTCCCCCCATCCCTCCATCCCTCCCTCTCTCCCCAGCGCCATGGAGAAGGAAGCCAGACCCTCAGCCAGCAGCTCGGTGGCCTTGGCCTCGTCCTCCACGGCCACCTTCAAGGAAGAACTGCTGTGTCCCATCTGCTACGAGCCTTTCCGGGAGGCCGTGACGCTTTGCTGCGGCCACAACTTCTGCAAGGGCTGCGTGAGCCGTTCCTGGGAGCACCGGCACCACGTGTGCCCCGTCTGCAAGGAGACCTCCTCCTTCGAAGACCTTCGCGTCAACCACACGCTCAACAACCTGGTGGAGATGATCCTCAAAGAGGAAGGACAGTTGCGGGGCCGGGGGGCCGCCCTCTGCCCCCTGCACCAAGAAGAAGCCAAACTCTTCTGCCTTCAGGACAAGGAGCTGGCGTGCTTCGTCTGCCAGAGCTCCAAGCAGCACGAAGGGCACAAGATGCGGCTGGTGCAGGAGGTGGCGGCGGATTTCAGGGTGAGGGATGCTCCTGGAAAGGCAGGGGGGGGTGTGGAATGACGGTCCAGAGAGGCACCCCGGCGTCTGGAGGGGCGCAGCCCACCCATGCCCTGCCACAAACTTGCCAACGCACGGCTTTGGCTGGTGCACGGCGTGGTTGTAACCCCCCGGCATGAGAGGTGCCACGCTGCGAGGGTGGGTCCCCACGGGAGTGCCCCTGCCGCATCGCATCGCTGCCCAACGCTCTCCCTGCCTAATAATTACCCAGTGCCACCCTGTCCCCCAGGGCACGGCCCTTCGCCCTGCGGGAAAGGGGAGGGGGGTGATGCTCCGAGGGGTTTGGCCCCGTCCACGCGTTTCCTCGGCTCCCTCCTCCTCCGCCGCGCCGGGCTGGATTCGGCCACGCCGGTTATTGCGGCAGCCGGTTATTGCAGCAGCGCCTCGGGGTTGGGAACGTGTTTGGGATGGAGGTTGCACAATTCTGGGGAGGGATGCGGGACGGGGAGACAGCCCCGAGCCCCGCGGGAGCCAGGACGGGCCATGGCTGTGCAAGGAGGAGGAAGAGGAGGAGACGGGCTCCGGCCGGCAGCCGGGCACGGTGCCAGGACCCGCCGTGCTCGCCGGCCGTTGCCGCCCTGACTCAGCCCGCGGGGAAGGAGCCGGATTTCAAATGTCGCGGGGCGGCCGTGGGGCTGCCGTTTGGCGAGGCTTGGCGGGCTGCCCGCGGCAGCGGGGCCGGCGGCGGCTCGGCGGCGCATCGGTAGAAGGGCTTAAAAACAAGGAGGGGAGGATTCGCCGCGGAGCGAAGCTCCTCTGCCTTCGCGTGGCCCCACGCGGGGCTGAGCCCAGACCTCGGCCGCGGGTGGGGAAAGGGTGGATTGAGCAAGGGATCCTGCTTAACATCGTCCTGCTGGGTTTGGGGCTCTTGTCTTTCTGCGCTGGGAACACTGGGCGTAGGTTTGCGAGGGCGCTGAAGGCGTCTCCTCCCCCCAGGCCAAGCTGAAGAACATGGAGACCTCCCTGCGGGATAAGGCGAAGGATTTCTGGGCCGTGCATCGCTCCTACGAGTCCATTTCCAAACACAACCAGGTGCGTGGTACCTTCCTGGCAGGGGGGCAACGGGCCCCATCCTGACACACGCGTGGACGTGTATGCACACGCGTGCACATGCACGCACACACCCCGGGCAGGAATGCGGCCGGGGCGGAGCGCTGCGCCCGTCCTGGGCCGCTCCATCCCTGAGCGAGGAGGGATGCTGGGGGGAGGAAGGGCTCGGATGGGGAATTGGGGACCAGGGTGATGGGGCTGTGCCGGGACGTTGATTCTGGGAGGGCAGCGTGGTCCCAGTGGGATCTCGGCAAGTCCCAGAGCACTGGAGCTTGTCGGAGGGCTCCGGAAGAGCGTTTAGGGGGAGGATGGGGTGAGCCCAGGGGAGCTGGGTGCTCCGGAGGGAGGTGGTGATGTCCCCGTACGGGGCAGGTGGAAGCGGCACGGTTGGAGGAGCAGATCGGGAAGGAGTTTGAGAAGCTGCACGAGTTCCTGCGGGGCGAGGAGAAGGCGCTGCTGGCCCAGCTGCAGGAGGAGACGCGGCGCAAGCACGGCCTCGTCGAGGGCAAGATGAAGCGGCTGGCGAAGGAGAGGCAGACCCTGCTCAACGAAGCCTTCCAGCTCCAGGCGGACCTCAAGGAGGACGACTACACCTTCCTCATGGTAAAGCCCCGCCGGGGTGCTGCCCCGTGCCCTGCGGGGGGTGTCACCCTCGCTGTGACACCCTCCCGCCTCCGCCGGGGTGCGGGGGGGGGGCGTTGGGCAACGCTGTGGGGGGTTTGCCAGCCCCCGCGACCCCTCACAAGCGGGGAGCTGATGCTCGGTGTCTCCTTCTCTTTCAGAGCCACAAGAACCGCAAGCGCAGGTAAGTCCCGGTCCTCGCCGCGTCCCCTGCCCGGTGACACGGGGTGCTCGGGGTGGCTGAGCCCCCGCACCCCCTCCCTGGGGCTGAATGGGGTCTCTACCCCAAGCGAGTTCCCGGACCTGCGTGTCGCCTCCGGGTCCGGCTGCTCCGGCAGAAGGTGTTGGGAGTCCCCAAGGCCTGGCTGCACCCCTGGGTGCCTCCGGGCAGGATGGGGGGAGGTGGGGGTGGGCTGGCACGCATGCAGGCACGAAGCAGCATTGCAGGTCTTGGGGGAAACATTAAAACCCTGAGGTTGGGGAGATGTGGGGCTGGGACCCTCCTGGGGGAAATCAGGACCCTCCTGGGGGGGATTCACCACCCCCATGGGGTGGGAGCGTGGTGGGGGCAAAGCCCAGGAGGAGATGTGGGATGCTGGTGGGGAAGTCCCTGCCAAAACACAGGGTGCCAGGAGACCCAGCCCAGTCCCTTCCGCCATCCTTGACCCGTCTCCATCCTCTGCCCCTGCCCTAGGATCGCCTGCACGGCCGAGGAGCCGGAGGCTGTGCCCTCGGGGATGCTCCTCGATGTCGCCAAGTACCTGGGCTCGCTGCAGTACAACGTGTGGAAGAAGATGCTGGACACCATCACTGTTGGTGAGGTGCTGGGCCTGGGTGACACGTGGGTCCCCCTCGAAGGGTGGTTGTCCCAGGGTTGGTGGGTGAGAAGCTCAACATGAGGCGGCAACGTGCGCCGGCAGCCCAGCGAGCCCCCAGCATCCCGGGCTGCACCCCCAGCAGCGTGGCCAGCAGGGCGAGGGGGGGGATTGTGCCCCTCTGCTGCGCTCTGGGGAGACCCCCCTGCAGTGCTGCCTCCAGCTCGGGGGCCTCAGCACAGCAGAGACATGGAGCTGGTGGAGCGGGGCCAGAGGAGGCCACCGAGATGCTGCGAGGGCTGGAGCCCCTCTGCTGGGAGGACAGGCTGGGAGAGTTGGGGGGGTTCAGCCTGGAGAAGAGAAGGCTGCGGGGAGACCTCAGAGCCCCTTCCAGTGCCTAAAGGGGCTCCAGGAGAGCTGGGGGGGGACTCTGGATCAGGGAGGGGAGCCATGGGATGAGGGGCGATGATTTTAAGATGAAAGAGGGGAGATTGAGATGAGATATTGGGAAGAAATGGTTCCCTGTGCGGGTGGTGAGACACCGGTGCAGGTTGCCCAGAAAGATGGTGGCTGTCCCATCCCTGGAGGTGTTCCAGGTCAGGTTGGACGGGGCTCTGAGCAACCTGGTCTAGTTGAAGATGTCCCTGCCCATGGCAGGGGGTTGCACTAGATGGCCTTTAAAGGTGCCTTCCCACCCAAACCATTCTGTGATTCTATGGCTAAAGCAGCCTTTGCCTGGGGCAGTCCCAGGGGCGGTGGGTGCTGGAGAGAAGAGGAGCGTGGAGCAATCATGGGCTGATGGCCCTGGGGAAGGGGGTTGGAGAGCATAAAGGCTGCTCTGGGGCACTTGCACCCAAAAGAGAAGCGCTGGAGGGTTCATTTCTCCATGGTGAGCTGGGTTAGGAAAGGATGGGTGGATGGATGGATGGATGGATGGATAGATACCTGCAGGGCTGTGGTCCCCCCATAAGCTCATCCCTGCGGCAAGCCAGGCTCCTAACACGTATGTCCCCACCACAGTCCCTTTCAGCTTCGACCCGAACTCCGCGGGGTGCTGGCTCTCGGTGTCTGAGGACCTCACCAGCGTCACCAACGGGGGCTACAAGCCACTGGTGGAGAACCCCGAGCGCTTCACCTCGGCCCCCTGCATCCTGGGCTCCCACGGCTTCTCCACGGGCTTCCACACTTGGGAGGTGGACCTGGGCAGCATCATGAACTGGCGGGTGGGGGTGGCCCGGCCATGCGGTGGCACCCATTGGACCTTACACCACGATGCCCGTTCCGGCTTCTGGTACATCTACCGCCTGCCTGGGAAGGACGGCGAGACGTGCCGAGCATCCAACACGGCGCGTTCCGAGGCGGTGGTGGGCGACCTGAGACGGATCCGGGTGGAGCTGGACTGCAACGAAGGGGAGCTCTCCTTCTACGACGCCGACCGCAAGAGCCACATCTACACCTTCCACGAGAAGTTCGGCGGCACCGTCTTCCCCTATTTTTACGTGGGGGGCAGGCCGGAGGGCGCGCTGCCCGAAGCGCTCCGCATCTGTCCCCTCCAGGTCCACGTCCACGAGGATGTCCCCGTCTAGCGGCCACCGTCTCCTGCCGCCACGGCCTCCCCCTGCTTTTGGGGTTCTCCAGATGTTTTTTTCAGCTTTCCTTAGGAGAAAAAAAAAAAGGGAAAAAAAGTATATATGTATGTACTGCTTCTTTTTTTTAATCATTAATAAACATTCTGCTTTTCCGATACGGCTCTGCACCTCTCTGCCTAAATCGCCCCAGCTCCTTTCCCGCCCCTCTCCAGCACAGACCGAAGCTGAGAAGGTCTCGGGGAGAAGGTGTCTCCCTGCCAGGGGGGTTGTAAATAGTAAATTAATCCATCTGGGGGCTTTCCAAGCTTGTACAAGTGTTGCGGCTTGCAGGGCTCCAAGTCTCCCTAGGGTGGATAAAGCAGGGGACGGTGACATTTGCCCACAGACCTCGGGGACGGGGAAGTCCCCCGTGGCCGGATAGATGCAGGCAGAAGTGTGTGTTTGCCCTCTACGAGAAAAAAACCATTAAGGGAGACATCCCTGAGAGTAACAACCTGTCTCCTCCGACCCTTCTCCCTCTGACTTTTACCCCTCTGAGGGGCTTTTCCCTAAATCCCCAGCTCCGGGAGTCAGGTGATGATGTGCGCTTGGTGTTTGGAGGTGGAGGAGGTTCGGAGGAGGGATGAAGGGACACAAACCCACCCCGTGCTGGGTCTGGCTGCTATTAATCCTGCCAAAAAAAGCTTTTTTCCTCCATCCTGGGCAGCGCTTGGGGTTTCAAGGTGATGCCGTGGGGAAGGGGAGGGTGCCTGGCGGTGCTGCCAGGCTGGCCGGTACCTCGCTGGCGGGATGCTGATATCACCGGCTGGTTTCCATGGTTTCCCACCATTCGCATAGGATGCTCCTTAGGAACAAGAGCCGGTGGCGGAAAAACAAAAGGGAGATAGATGTTGGAGGCGTGCGGTGCGGGGGCGACCCCGGGGGTCCTCCGCCTTCCTTACGTCGGCTGACGTTATCTATTTCCAGCCGAGCATCCCTGGATACAGGGAAAGGAGGAACATCGGCCTCGAGCATCCTTTCTCCCTCCGTGCACTGTATCCTGGCGCTGCACATCACCTCCCAAAAAACCGGCAGTGCCTGGGAATTTGGACATCCCGCACAAGCAAGGTGTTATTTGGGAACAATAAAAAGGCGGCAAAGGTCTTGGAGTTGCCGGGGCTGGAGCAGGACGAGGCGTTTCTCCTTGTCAGGTCCGACGGGAGCATTTCCCTCCCGCGGCTGCCAGTGCCAGAGCAGGTGGGGGCGTAAAAATGGCAATAAGGGGTGAAATGAGGCAGCGCTTCACCCGGTAAAACTGAACCGGTTTGACTTTTTTTCTGAATCATTTCGTGAAAAATCGGTTTGCAGGAAACAACGTGAGTTAAGGAACTGTTTGGCTCTCTCAGACTCTGCGGTTTTCAGCGTAATAAACGGTGCCTGCACCTTCCCCTGAGCCTAATTTCATTCCCACCCAGGCAGAGACATGGGTGATGTCTCCCCGGGACTGAACATTTGCTCGCACATCCGACGTCGGAGGGCAAATTTGGGGAAACCTCCGGTAAGGGGCAGGCGGGTTTTGCCTGGGACGCTCCTCTGCAGCCGTCGCATCCTTCCCCGACGCCTGAGATCCCGCCTGGGACACGCTGGGCACTTGCAGGACCTTTTGCGAGCTCAAACCTTCCTCCTTGCAGCAATTAGAAGGACCTCATTAGTGATAATAATAACAATAATTAGTAGCAGTACTAGCAGCATTATTTTAGCATCATTTTTGGCTGTTCCTGCTGAGGATGGGGAGTGACGGTCCCGCTCCAGCCTGTGGGATCCCCGGGATCCCCATCCCCATCCCCATCCCCGTCCATGCCGGCACCGCTGGTCCACGGGTGGGCGTGGGGTGGGGGTGGGGCTCCCCGGGTGGGGAAGGGGGCGGGAATCCAACCGGGGGGGAGGGCCGGGGTTGCTGCAGTGAAGCCCCCCCACCCCATCAAGCTGTATTGTCACCCGCCCCCCCACCCCCGCAGCATCCCACACCCCCCGCAGCATCCCGCATCCCACACCGCCCGCAGCATCCCACACCCCATTTATATCTCCCCCCCCCACATTTATAGGGACGGGCGATATTTGGGCGAAGCAGGCGGCTCTCCCATTGGCTCACAGCACGGCGATGATGTCATTGGTGCCCAATCCGAGGGAGGACAGCACCTTTTCCCCGCCCCCCCCCTCCCCCCCCCCCG
>RSEF01000003.1:114324628-114335887 GCA_003993805.1 Himantopus leucocephalus
GTCCCTTCCAACCTCAACAATTCTGTGATTCTGTGATTCTATGTCCCGTCTGCTCTAAGCTATGGGACATGAGCACCCAGGAGTCCAGGCTTAACCTTCCCTTTCTGCAGCAGAGCTGCTTTTGCAGACGCTGGCCCCTCTTCCTTCCTCACTGGGAGGAACTCAGGCACCCTCTGGCTGGATTTGGGGCTTGCAGTGATGAGTCTCAGGCTGTTCTTAGCCCTGCTGGCGTA
The DNA here is from genome assembly GCA_003993805.1 of Himantopus leucocephalus. Lineage (NCBI taxonomy): Eukaryota > Metazoa > Chordata > Aves > Charadriiformes > Recurvirostridae > Himantopus > Himantopus leucocephalus. Next base: position 114,324,862 of record RSEF01000003.1, read on the forward strand.
CGCAGAGCCATTTGAGATGCTGCCAAGGTTTCCCACCGGGTTCCCAAGGGCGCTGTGTCCTCTAGGTCCCATGTCACCTCTGCCCACCCCATGTGCCGGCCTCGGATAGCCCACTGGACTCAAATGGCAGGAGACACCCACAGCTGGGTGAGGGATTGGAGCTCAGACCCTCACACCTGGGCATCCTGCACCAAACACTGGAGAGCAGATGATGGAGAGCAGGTCCTTGCCTACATGGTGGAGTCCTCTCCTGAAGCACCATCCCGCAGGCACAGCCAGGACATAGAATCATAGAATGGTTTAGGTTGGAAGGGACCTTAAAGATCATCGAGTTCCAACCCCCCTACCCTGGGCAGGGACACCTCCCACTAGACCAGGCTGCTCAAAGCCCCATCCAACCTGGCCTTGAACACTTCCAAGGACATACAAAGGGAAAGTACAAAACAGAGGTTTGGTGCCTTCAAGGAACCTTCCAAGGAGACATTTCATGGCTGAGATCTGGACAGACCTTCTGCACCTGATCCCACCTCTCCTGTTTGAAAAGCCAGATACAATCCCATCCCTAAATCCCAACCCCAGCAAGACCAGTGCTATGAGTTACACCTCCTGAACATCAGAGGATGCCTGGGTGTCCTTCAGAGCAGACATGGCAGATGCTGCTCAGTTGCTGACCTGCGCGTGGGGAACAAGTGCCCATCGCTGCACAGTGACACATGATAGATCAAAGCACCTACAGAAACGGCATCTTAGAATTGCCTCCAGGAGGCCAGGAGAAGAGGTAGATCTTCTTGCCACCAACCCACTGCTGGGCTCTGGGAGCTTTTCCTGGCTTGCGCGTCATCGACACTGTGCAGGGACAGTTCTGCTGTTTGATGTCCTTCCTCCAGTCCGTAGCCTCGTTCTGGTTTCTCAGAAATCATAAATTTGGGTGAGGTACCAGCCATTCGTTCATGGGAAGCTGGCACTGGTGAGCCATGGGTGCGGCTTGAGCATTGGGCATCATAGCTAGGTAGGGCTTCTGCGGGGAACCAGGGGAGTGATTAAAACCGTTCAGGAGCAAGGATGCTGTGTGAGCTCCAAAACAGTATGAAAACCACATTCTTCTGTTTGCTCCTCCAGCATGGAGAAGCTGTTTGAGCAAGGTGAAGGAGTCACGCCTGAAGCAAAACGATTGTGTACATGGCACTCATCATGTGTCCAGTATGAAGTCTGTAACTATAGGGAAGTTTTGGGGTGCAGAGTCTTGCAAAACCACCTGTACACAGGCAACCATATCAGCAATGCCACAGAAGACCAGGATTGCCTCAATAATGACATCAGATATGACAAATATGAGTATGGGTGTAGCAGAATCAGGACGAATAAGGAAAACAAAAAGTAACTAGGGGAAGACTGGGCAGAAGAAAAGAGATGCTAAGGCAGAAATAGGAAAACAAAAACAAAACAAAACCAAAAAAAGAGTAATAAGGTATGAAACCAGGTAAGGAACACAGGAGGATGGGATCTTGTGGTGGTCAGAGGATGGGTGGCTGCTGACGGTGGTGACACTGACCTGGGGACGCAATCACACGGGATGCCCTTGGACACCTTGCTGGACTCTCCATTGGGGCTATGTCCAAAAGACTTTGTGCAAGAGGGTAAAAAGGGAAACACTTGCACTCGGGTATGAAGAGCTCCAAGGAGGGAAGGATGGTGAAACGAATTCAGCATTAGCAGTATGTGATTCGTAAGAGTGATACCTTTATCGTTGTGTTTAATAATGTGCAAAATCAGATCGTAGATTAATAATGATAATGCGATCCTTAGGTAATTAGGTTGTTGCTTATTCAATTGATTTATTAGTCTCTTAGTAGGGTATTGCTTAGCCAGGGGACATCATGGCCTTTTGAACGCCTGCAGTCTAAAGAGGGAAGGTCAGACCCTGAAGGAATGGTGTTCTATCTGAGAGGTGTGTGGTACGAGGCAAGAAAGCTCTCCTCCCACCGCCGGTAGTGCCCAAGTGTTCACGGCAAATAATGATATAACCGCAGCGTAGACCAACCCATTGCGACTCCCAGACACCATCTGATGTGAGTTGGGAACACCACTCAAGGAAGACTACAAGGCAAACCTAGAAGGGGGAAAGACAAATAACACCATTTCGTAATCTTAGGGATATTAGTTTGTAAGATGCTTGGAAGGTAACTTCTCTGCTTGATTGGATCGAGAACAGCCCTGAGGAGAAGGACCTGGGGGTGCTGATTGACGAGAAGCTCAACATGAGCCGGCAATGCGCGATCGCAAGCCCAGAAGGCCAACTGTATCCTGGGCTGCATCAGAAGAAGTGTAGCCAGCAGAGCGAGGGAGGGGATTCTGCCCCTCTACTCTGCTCTCATGAGACCCCACCTGAAGTACTGCCTCCATCTCTGGAGCCCCCAAACATAGGAAAGACATGGACCTGTTGGAGCGGGGCCAGAGCAGGGCCACAAAGATGATCCAAGGGCTGGAGCCCCTCTGCTGGAAGGACAGGCTGAGAGTTGGGGGTCTTGAGCCTGGAGAAGAGAAGGCTCCAGGGAGACCTTATTGTGGCCTTCAGTCCCTAAAGGGGGCCTAGAGGAGAGCTGGGGAAGGACTTTTTACAAGGGCATCTCATGACAGGACAAGGGGGAATGGCTTCAAACTGGAAGAGCAGAGATTTAGATTAGATATTAGGAAGAAATTCTTCACTTTGAGCGTGGTGAGGCACTGGCCCAGGTTGGCCAGAGCGGTTGTGGAAGCTCTGTCCCTGGAGGTGTTCAAGGCCAGGTTGGACGGGGCTTGGAGCAACCTGGGCTGGTGGGAGGTGTTCCTGCCTATGGCAGGGGCATTGGAACTGGATGATCTTCAAGGTCCCTTCCAACCTAAACCATTCTGTGATTATGATTCTATGATTTGCCCATGAAAAATGAGGTTCCAGGCAAAATGTCAGTCCAGAACAGCATAAAAGCTACAGAAACCATCAGGGAGCCAGCAGAGCATCAGGCAGGAGACAAGTAGTTGGGAGGAATAGTGCTTTGTCTCTAACGCATCTTCCTTTCCCCTTTGCTGAACCCTCTTTGAACTCATCTGCGCACATGAAACAGGAAAAAGATAATCTAATTAAATATTCGTCACCAAAGACAATCAGGGCTGAGGCCAAGTCCCAGCCTCCATCTCTTGATCCTGCGAGAAGGCAAAGTCAGGACAAAAGGAGAGTCTCTCACTCCAACTACAAAAGGGAAATTAAAAGGCAGCAATAACAAATTTTTTTATCCACATTAAGGCAGTAAAAAAGACTTAAAATCATGTCTGATCATTCCCACAGACCACTTTCAGGGTGGATAGAAAATTCATTCGAAGTTCTTGGCCAGAGAGAGGACAGAAAGGAGAAAATGGAAAAACTTCCGCACTTTTTATTTTTAAATCTTTTCATTTGGAGTATTATTATTGCAGCTAGCTAATGTCCATGTGTGTAACACAATCCCTGCCAGAGAAGGTAAGACCTTCCTCCTCATTTGCCCATGACACCGTCCCTGGGCATTGCACGCTGGCTCTCCTGGCTTTCTTTAGGGCCACCTCAGCACCTTGGAGCCACCCTAGCACATCCCTGGGGTGGTGGACCTGCAGACGCGGTTATGTGAACAGAGAAACTCTGCCAAGACTGGAGAGGTGCTCCTCTTACGGCACAAGAACTGGTCCTTCCCATCCCATGTGGAAAACTCATACCGGATTTCTGGTTCTTTGCTTCCCTCTAAAATACCGCTGGGTTGGTAGGCAGACCACTCAATGCCATCATTCAACATAAGGTCCAGCCTTAACATGTGGCTGATCCCCATCACCCAGTCAACTGGATTAAGTCTCAAGCCATGGGGGTGACCAAGCCCACCAAGGAATGCTGCTACCTGGTGAACCCGCAAGCCACATGCTTGTCTTTGCAAAGCCCTTCTCATCAATCACCTCCATGTTTTTAGGAGAGCTTTCACCACCCAAACACTCATTGAAGGTCTTGACACCTCTGCTGTTGGTTCAATTCTTGCAAAAGCAAACAGGCAACAACAGGCATGGTGGCTCGGTCCCTCTGGGATCTCCAGCATCAGTTTTTGCTGACAGCAAACTATTTCCAGCCCTCTGTTCCCAACGTTCAATGTGAGGTGAAACGAAGAACGTCCCAGGCTCCTTCATGGGGAGAGGTGGGGCCGGAAAGTGCGTGGTCGAATCATCATGACCACCTTCCTCAGGGAGTAGTAGTCTGTGTCCTTCCACGAGTACCACACGATACCATCCGGCCCCAGGATCTTGCGGTTTTTAATGGAGTATCGGCCACCCTGTGATGCAGAGAAAGAAGGATGGTCAGGCATGGGAAACGCATGGAAGCCTCATCCAGGTAGGAGCAGCGGAAAACCAATTGCTCTGAAACACTGGAGCAAAGAGCTTAATGATGATACGGTGAAAAGAGCATGTAAAGCCCAGCAATTTTCAAATGGTCCCAATGGAGCTGGCGTCCATCCGTCTCAGGCTGCGTGAGTCACCCGTACCACAAGTGTCCACCATGCAGTCCCAAACCCCAGGGCGCAGAGGTGTCTCAGTACTCATCTCTGGCCCATGGCACTGCCTTGGTGCTCAGCACTCACTTCGTTCCCTCCCTGGAGAGCAAAAGCTGGTCAAGCCAGGAAGGACTCCTATGACATGAGGACCAGTAGCCTCCTCCCATCGCTGGACCTCATGTGCTAACATCCATATCCTCATTCCTCCACCTTTCCTTGTAGTACTCCCCATTGGGGTTGGAGAAAAAGCACTGATTGGAGAAAAAGCACCTTGCACCCTCATCCCTCCACCTTACCTTGTAGTACACCCCGTTGAGGTTGGAGAAAAAGCACTGGTGGTACCACCAGCCTCCGTGGGAAATCTCAGCACAGATGTTCCCCGAGTCGGGTGTGCTGAAGCTCCTCTTGTTGTGGTACCAGGCAAAGGAATCCTCCACCGTCCCGCTGAACCCATCCACGTGCAGGCGGTAGTAGTTTGCCTCATCCTCAATGCTGCAAGCAACAAAGGTGGGACTATTTAATGGGGAGTGTTTGAGTCTCCTTTCCGACCTGGATACTGCATTCCTGGTGTGGACACCTAGCAATCATGGAGCTGCTCTGGCCAGCCTCCTTGCTATGATTCATCACCTCTAGAAGCCCAAGATGTTGTATTTTTCCCTTCTGCGGAAAGTGCATGATTTTGTCATGACTCAGGGCACTTGTTATAGGGCTGAACTGGGCAGACCGTGACTCTGAAACCACAATAAAGGACTGCGGCAGCTTTGGCAAGACAGTCCCTCTAATTACACAGCACTGCCTCCTCTCCACGTCACAAGCACCCTGCTCTTCACCTAGACTGAGCTAATTAGTAATCTGCCCCTGGGCTAGCAAAGGCTGAAGGTCACAGCCATTGCACGTGATGTCTGATGAGAAAAGTCGGAGTGACCACTCAGAGCACACATTTGCTGGTGGAGCACATCCATGGCACATTCAGGCAATGGGAATTCTTTTTTTTTTCCCCCAGCAGTTTCAGTAGTTTTAGGGTCTACTCAAAGCCCTCAAGCTTCAAGTGTGCATAAGGCGCCATGCTCCCTCGGACATCCTCCCATGGTGGATTACTCCACAGTCACCCACAAGCATTTCCAGTAGAGACAGGGAAGGAGCTCATCTGGGACAGTCTAGACAGACCTGGTCACCCCTGATTAAGAAAGGATGTGGCTGATGTGGTATGGATAAATAAAACACCAGAGGAGGGGAAGGGCTATAGACACCAAAGGGCATTACATCAGGCCCAGCAAGTAAAAACCATGAGTAGAGAGGGTAAAAATGATTCTATGAAATCAAAACATGACTCTAAACCAGGGAGATGCTGGAGGACCTGCCCAGCAAAACCACAGGATTCAAAACCCTGTATTTGACACAGAGCTCAATAATTTTGGCAGAAAAAATACCCCTTACAGCTGGGGACTGTCCGTTGGGTCCTACAGCTCCCTTGCCCTGGGGCTGTGGATGTTGGCCATGGATGAATGACACTGCACATTTGCTAGCTCACACGCAGGCTTCAACCCGGAGCAAAAATTGGTGGTCAAATCCAGGTGGGGAAGAAAGGATAGACAGCCTGGGCCCAGTCTGAAGAGGTCTCTAGACAGAGTCACTCCGACCTCAATGGGGTTCCCATGCCTGAAGGTCTCCCAGCATTGAACCAGCTACGTCTATGAGAACCAGAGAAGGCCATCCCACTTTCTACCTGAAGACCTGGTAGAAGGCGTGCTTGTGTTTGTTGTTCCAGTCCTCCAGGTCGATGCGCAGAGAGTAGTCCCCTTGGCTCGTCATCTTGTGGATGTTCTCATTGCCCAGCCAGAATTCACCATTGAGGTCCCCAAAGCCCTCCCTGTACTCGTTCCAGGTCCGGTTGAAGTCAACTGAGCCATCCTGACGCCTCTGGATGACTGTCCAGCCCCCACCTGCCAGGAGAGAGATAACATGAAATGGGAGTCTCCAGAGAGTGTCCAAGGGTCCCAGACAGACCCCTTACTGGTGTCACCTCTGAGGATCTATCTGCAGCTCAGCGAGGGGTCTCCTTGTCATGTGTCCTCCCTCCAACCGGCAAAGCACAAGTGTTGGTTGCTGCACGGGGTTGCTGCCCGTCATAGCTCGTGGGAAGAGGGTCCCACCTCTCCCATATTGGTTCACGATGGTGTTACCCCATTGGCTGTCAGAGGGTCATTCCAGATCTTAAGGTGGTTTTAAATGAGGGAGACATGGTAGTTGTCGGGCTGCAAATGTTTTGGGACTGGAACAAACTAGAGATCCTGGAGTTTGGAGATTATTATGTACTGTTCCTGCAGCACCACAGAGGCACACGAGCTCTCCCAGTATTGTGTCACTGTCTCCATCTGCTCTCCCATCTGTCCAAATCGCTCTCTTCTCTCTCATTTTATTCCAATACTGTACACTTGGGNGGGGGGGGGGGGGAACGACGGACAGGACTGAGGCCATATTTTTATTTGCTGTTTGTACAGCCTGTCACTCTACAGTGTCCAAGACTGTTGATGGTCATGCAAATAATAGTAATGACATAACAGAGACCACATTGTCTGAACAGCTTGTTTCTTAATGAGCACGTGCATCCCAAAGCTGCAATCACCTGTAGATCCTCCAGCAGGCGACATGCCTACATTGGGGAGCTGAACCCCTTTCTCCAGCATGGGATGTGCGCATGTGACACATCCATCCGGGATGCAGTAGATCCGCGGGGCAAGGAACTGACAATGCACCGCCCCATTTCCCTGACGATTGCCATTATTCTTCCAAAACTCAAGTGTCGCAAACTAATTTTGTTAGTAAGTTTGTGCCTTGGGGTGACACTAGGGTGGTCCATATGGATATTTAGACAGCAAGGGTGTGGGAGGTCACCTGCTCCCTCATTTACACTCCAAAATACCTGTGGGAGAGGATCTACCTCCTCCGTCTTCAATTCAGCACAGCTAGAATTAGTGGTTGCCCACACATAGCCTTCGACTACCCAGAGATGCTCCATATACCCCCCGGTGACCAGCTGCTACTCCAGAAGGGCTTCTTTTTCCAGAAGCCCTCTGTCATATCCACTAGTCTGTTGCAAATATCTTGGATGCCTGAGAACATCTCAAAGAGCATTAAATGTCTGTGTTTAGGCAACTGAATCCCAGCCATAATGTCTGGTTTGAACTGTTCTTCCAAACCCCTTCTACAGCCAGCAGAGAGGACGAGTCCTCTGTCCCTGGAGAAGAGTCCTTCTGGAGATGCTGCTCTCACTGACTATAACGTAGCTTAAAAACAGCTCAGATGAGATACAACCCTCAGGTTAGACAAATCCCACCCAAAGCTCTGCTGGAAGTTGTTGTAGATGCTTCCTGCAGTACCTTCGGTGTCCATCTCACACAGCACTTCAATAGGCATCCCTCCGACCGAGGGCATGATGCTGTAGACCCCAGACCGCCGGAGCCCGTTGTAGTACACAGAAGCACAATCGATGGGGCAGTTCCTGGCATGCTTCACCTCTGAGCGAGAGAGCAGAGAGAGACGGTGTTTAGCGCACAGCGTGGAGGAACGGGCACGCAACCAAAACCAGCGCGGTTTTCATGCAATCGTAACGCAGAGTCGGAAAAATAACGATAGATCCAGAGCCGCTCCTGAGGCTGAAAACCTCTGCAGCACTCTGCCTTTACGCCGGAGTGCAGTGGCTTATTCAGAATAAGGTTCGTTAGCACAGATCTGCACTTAAGGTGCTGTGGCTGAGGAACGGTCTTCAGTTCAACTGTGGGTTTTTTTAATGGCAACACAGAAATGATATGCAGTTTGCCAGGCTCAAGTTAGATTATATCTCACACCAAAAACGCCCTATACGTTGATAAGGGATAGGCTGGTTCTCCAGCAATGGGTGGTGTAGATAACAATGGAAGGATTTTCTTCTCCCAAACTGCTGCTGTGGGGTTTGTCTTACAAGGAAAGGGCATCAAAATCATTCTGGAGAACCTAAAGATGTCTTTAACTGGGATATGTCTGGTGGGATTTATTTCGCCTGGCACCAGCCATCAGGCAGGTGGTCTCCGCTAGTCCTCAGAGACTTCTGCAGAGGGCAGTTCATCCTGGTTTTACCTGGGAGAGGAGCGAAGATCCACTCTCCCCATCTCCCTCCCTCACCTACCAAAGGGGCTCAGCAGAGTTGTCTGCACAGAGCTCCACAGTGACAGCTGAAAGCACCTTGCCTGGCTTTCAGGTGTCCTGTGTAAGTCCTCTCGTGTATCTACCAGGCTTACGTGGACGTCTCGGATGCTCCAGAGTGTTGTGGGTGACACTAGGCATCAGCTGAACTGAGACCCTAGTCTAGCAGTGGAAAGAGCACAGTGAATTGCTCTTGGTCCATGCACTGTTTGCCTCGTTGTCTTAAATATACAACTGACGTGAGGACATGTGTGTGTAGACACCCAAAATGAAGCATCGTCATCTGTCAGCTGAGCTTCCCTGGTGGGATGAATCCCATCCTCAGAAAGAAAGGCACAAAGGCAACTCACAGAGTTGGTTTCCCCTCCTTTTACACACATAGCTAGACCTGCCTGAAGCACAGCGTGGCCTGAATACCAGACTGGGATCACTGGGAGAACCAGGAGCCTGAGGGAGGGCAGAAAGCATGCTTGGGAGATTGGCCTTCCATGAGGCACACAGAAAGGATGAGACCACAGGACTGGCAGACGATGAAAGCTCCTTGTGGATGGAAAAGTAAATCCGGTGGAGAATGATGGATGAAGAATTGCAACATCCCAGCCCACCAACTGGAGAGCGTGGTGGCTGGGAGGTCTCATGCAGGCTTCAGGCTGGTGGCAGACTGGGGACATCCTTTGAGATTGGCACCCACCGGCAGTGTTGCTGCAGGGGAGCGTGTGGTAGAAACCAGTTGTGTGCAGCAAGCAGAGGTCAGGGAGAGGCAATCTAGACCAGTAAGAATCTGGGACAGCAGGCAGAGCCCGATCCCACCTAAAGTTAATCAGCAAGAAGTGCTGCATCAGCTGGCTGCACGTGGGCTTGCGTTCTTCAGGCCAGAGACGTCACCATCGCAGTCACGTCAAGTTATTGAGATGAATCCCACCTCTTCCTTGCAGGTGGTGGTGATGGGCGTAGAGATCAACTCTGACATTAGAGCATTTCTTGATCAGGGCTCAGAGGCACCTGGAAGCAGGTATCAGTGGAGCTGCTCATGCTAACCCCACCGTGACATGGATGGCCAAAAGAGCTTTAAATAAGCGCAATGGAAAAGACTTAGACTAGTTGGCTCAGGGGAGAAGTAACATGACTTTCCCCACCCCAGATATCACCAGCACAAATCAGATCCAGGTTGGTAGGTGAAAGCCATTAGAAGTTCAGCTGTGTGTGCTGCCGGAGTCATCTCACCCAGCCTGCCCCTCGATGGTGAAGATAGATGCTGTCTCTACAAGTCCCTCAACCAGAGTTCCCCAAAGTCTGGAATATTATTCGGGACAAGTATCTCTTTGTCCGTCTCCAATGTTCCTCCTGGACACCTGCTTTGGGAGATGGGATTTGGGGCATGAGGACCAGACCAGCACATCTGGTCTTGTCTTCTCAAAGACCACAACGCCCTTGCCATGGACCCAGAGACTTGAAAGGGTTGCAAAAGCAACTCGGTTTCCCTTCCAGCACCTCAAGGTTGAGCTTTGCAGACCCTGGCTCAGGTAGGCCCTCATCAAAATGTTTTCACAGCAGTGGGTTCTTTGGCAGAAAACGGGGTTTTAGTTAACATGAACTTTGAATTCTTTAATTGAAAGTATCCATGTTTGATAAAAAAANCTTTAATTGAAAGTATCCATGTTTAATAAAAAAAAAAAAAGCCAAAACCAAAGAAAACATTCCAGGGACTAACAAGGAAAACAATCAAAAACCTGGCAAAAATCTAAACGCACTCATTAAAAAAAGAACATGTGAGAAATAACAGAAAATAGTTGTTTTTCAAAGTTGAAGAGTTTCACCAAAGCTCTAATTTCACGCTGTGAATTTTTGAACAAAAATTAAAAAAAAAAAAAANAAAAAAAAATAAAAAAAAAAAAAATTCCTGGCTTTTTTTTTTTTTTTGGTGGGGATTTTTCAGATGGAAAAGCAGTCCCTGGAGCTGGGAGGAAGGCTCACACAGCTGACTGCAGGTGAGGTGATGGTGGGAGCAATGCCAGCCTGGTTGTCAGAGCCTGACCTGGTCCCTGAGACCGTCTCACACCATCCATGAAGAGAAAAATGATCCACCAAGGGACAGGACCCCTCTCCTTCACAGCATGCAAACCATCCCCAGAGGTGTCCATTGCTCTTAGGAGCCCTCCTGGCTGCCCTGCAAAGGCAGGTTGGGTGACATCAGACTCCTGGCCAATGGAAAGGGGATTTAAAGCAGTTTTCCCACAGCCTTTCCCTACAACCCTGGCCCAAGTGTGGCCAGCAGGGCGAGGGAGGGGATTGTGCCCCTCTGC
>RSEF01000003.1:114342097-114353657 GCA_003993805.1 Himantopus leucocephalus
GAGGGCCCTTCCAACCCTCACCAGTCTGGGATTCTGGGATTCAAGCTCCCTTCCAACAAAACCACTCTATGCTTCTATGATATCTGGGCTGCCACCCCCTGCTCTGCTTTCGGGGAGCTGCTGAGGGAGGAAGGGATCATCTGTGACCTGGATATTTCTCCCTGTGCCATATCCTCATTCTCAGGGCCACAGCACAGCCTCCACAGCAGCCAGGGATCCTCCCCCCGCTGTCTTCGGCTCAGGGAACGGCTGGTGGTCCAGGTGGGCTCTCGAGCATCCATCGTGCTCCCGCACACAGCAGCGAGTTCAGCATCCATGGGGCACCTCCACCCCGCTACATCCCCGTGTAAATCTGTACCAGCACTGCCCTGCCTGCCGGTTGCCGATGGATGTCTGCAGAGTTTGTTTATTTAAAAAAAGTGGGGGGGAAGAGATTTCTGGACACACTACCCTCCCCAAGGGTTTCGCGCGCCAGGATCCCTTTGCTCCAGCACAATGCATTTTTTCCCCGAGGTCCGGCGTTACTGGGATGCTGCACCCCGCGGAGGAGACTGGAGTCAGGACCCCAAAGCACCGGCCTTTACGAGCTTGGGGAAGCGTGAGTAATTTGGGGCTGGTTTTTGGCAACCGCCGCAGAGAAGTAGAAGCTGGAGGGGGGGGAAAACACAGGACACACACAAAGGCCGCGGCGGTGGGAGCCGGCGACCGCTCCCGCTGGAACGCATGAGCTCACGCCTGCTCGCGCCAACTCCCGGCACTGCTCCCTTCCTGCAACCTTCCCGCTCGCTGCCCGAGCCGTGGGTGCCCGTAGCGGCGAGCAGGGGGGGAGGCAGCCCGTGCCCCACCTGAAAGCCACCCCGTGCTTTGGGGTGCCCCTTCGGGGTCCCCAGACGCAGCACTCCCAGCGACGCCGCGGTGGCAAAGAGCTCCTTCCACCTCTCTCTGCGAAACCCCTCCGCGCCCTCCCGCTATCCCATATTTTAAGTCTCGTACCTGCCGCTCTCCCTCCTCCCTTCTCAGCCACCTCCCATCGATTTTGCTCTTTTTCCAAAGTACCTTTAATCCGGCCTCTTAATAAATTCGCATTTGCCATTCACACAAACGAGCGTCTGATGATCTCCTGAATCCTCTTAATAAATTCCCCTCGCCCGGGACGGCCGAGGCAGCGCGATTTATCTCCCTTTGCCGGGCCGCACGTCCCTGCCGGCGTCTCAGCACCGGCCACGAGCTCTCCCCGCAAAATAGCCGGAGAGTTTCCCCAGAAGCGATCCCATTAGCCAAGGACCCAGGTCCCCTCCACCTCCCGCAGCCTCCTCGGTAATTATCTCACCTCCAGAAATGCGACTTTAGAGTTTTTTCAGGATCCACGCACATTCCCAGCCCTGGGAGAGGAGCGAAGAGCCCGGCCGCGTTCCCAATCCGCCACCCCCACCCTGAGGAATGAAGCTGAAGAGCAGACACAGCACGGATCCCATCAATAATAATTGCATAATTAAATCTAACGCCTTCCTTCTCACCTAACACGACCTCTTCTTCCAGAAGTAGGAGGTTTTTAAGGCCTCACCTAAAGAAAGCAGCGGTGGGAGAGGGTGGAGAAGACCCGAAGCGCCTGCCAGGAGAGGGGACGCGGGTGACCCATCGGTGCCACGGTGTCAGGGGAGGGGGGGGCAAACACGGTCCGGACAGGGACAGCAGGAACGATGCTCAACCCAAAACCACGTCAGGGCAGGATCCCACCATGGCCCAGCAGAAGGTCAGGGCTTCCTACAGAGCAGTGCTTCCAGACGAGACTCTCTGATGTCTAGTAAGAGGGCTGAGCTCCCTGCGGCAGGGCACTGAAAGGGTCTCGCTTACTCTGCTTGTATGAAACCAAGAGAAACTTTCCTTCCCCAAAACCCTGCCTTTTCTCGGTTTTTCCCCAGCCTGGACACGCACAGGCACAGACAGGGAGACCATAAGTGCCTAAAAAAAAGCAGAGTAAAAATGACATGGTCCTTAAGGAAAGAGGAAGATTTTCCCCTTGTTTTATTTCACCGTAAAAATGACATAGACCTTGAGGAAAGAAGATTTTCCCCTTGTTTTATTTCCCCCCACCAAGAGCAACAAACCCAAGTCTGGTCCTGATGCCAGGGCTGAAATCAGCCCTGTGCTTGGTCTATACGGGAATCCCCCCGCAGACCCTCACAGCCCCAAACCCTAACGCTGGGGCTGGCAACAACCCCCCCCGCCAGCCCCCAGCCAGGCTCCTCGACGAGGGTCTCAGACAGACATTTCTTCTTCCAGACACCAGTTTCCTTTAGCACCCACCGCACCGCTCCCCGTGCCCCCTTGTACCCTTGGCACCAACCGCAGCTCCGATCCCCAACAAGGCACCGGACCAGCGGCATCCCCCATGCCGTGAGGACAAAACCCCGTAGCCGCAACGCATTCCGGCTGGCACAAGGTCTTTATAAAAAAAAAAAAAAAAAACAAAGTTTTCATCCTATATTGTGTATNAAGACGACACTGAAGGTCACCGGCAGCCACAGCGGCTTCCCCTTTCCCGGGAGATCCAACCCAACACCCTGGGGAAAAGCAGAACGGAGAGAAAGTACCTGCTCCGGCCACGTGCAGCATCTCCCAGGAGCAGGCAGGGCCGGCGGCACACAGCCGCAACGCGGGGCCGATAGCCCAGGTAGTCAAAGCCATCACGTCCGGAGCAAACCGGGGGGCTCGGGGTACCGGCTATCGCTCTCCTCCTCTTCGCCGAGCGGCGGCCGGAGCCGGCCCAGCGGCAGCATCGCTGCAGGAGATGCTCAGCCGAGCGGGGAGCAGGCGTTTAAATAAATAAGGGAGCTTTCAGCGCGGCTGCTGAGTCACCGAGGCGGCTCCGATGGCAGCTGGGAACGGCGCTGGTTTTGCTCTGCCGGCGTCTGCACCGGTACGCGGGGGCGGCCGGGGAGCTGGGCATTTCGGAGGGACCCGGAGAGGGGAGGGGTACGGGGGTGGTTTTTCAAGGTCCCTCGAGCCCAAAGCTCTCCCACTGGGTACCGTCCAGCATCGCTCGTTGGCAGGCAGCGCTAACGAGGGGGGAGGCTCAGCAGGTCGGAGCTGACCCCGAAACAGCATCCAGGGATGCGACGGACCCGCACGGGTGCGTCACGCTCTCCTCCTGCTGGCAGCCCGCCGCCGTGCGAACCGAGGACATGGCTTTTCTTAAAGATCAGGTAAACCGAGGCAGGGAGAAACGTGACTCGACCCTCTCCCTACGGAGGGGATAAGGTGGGAAACCCACGAGCAGCATCGGCTCCCGCAGCTACACACGATCCGTGCGTCACCTCCGTCTTGCGCCCGCCTGGGGCACCCCGGTGGCATTTATTGCCGCCACTCAGCCGCAGCAGGTCACATCTGCACTCTTGCCGGGGGGGGCAAAGCGAGCCAAAAGGGCCTTTTGCTTCGATAGCTCGGCTCCGAGAAAGTCGATCTAATTGGGGATAATTACAGTCTTTCAGTCCCAGCGACCGCGGCTTGCTAGCGTAACCCCCACTTAGCTGCTCCGACTCCGGCGTGAGCCCCGGGGCTCTCGGATAAATTCACTGCATGAATTTCCAGGAGGGGGGTTCACCGGTACCAGCTGTAACTGGGGTTTTTGGGGTGGTGTACAGCCAGCTGAGAACGGGACACAGGCCCTGCTCACCCCCCAAAACGACCACACGCTCTCCCACCAGCGCTCCGACCGTAAGCCTTTCCTCGTTAATCCCCTTCCCCCTCCCCATTTTAATGGCATCCCGGCAATAAGCACGGCTGGAAAACCTTATGGCCATATTATTCGAAGCCTGGAATTTAGTTAATAAGGGCACTCTGACTGATTGCAAATAAATCTTAATTAAATCACGCAAAATCCTTCATTAAACCTAATATCCCATGAAGGTCGCTCTCTTCACCCCAAGCAAAAACGGCGGACTGAAGGTAGAGGGGGGCACCGCCAGCCCAGCGTCGTCTTCCCTCGAGCCCCGCACCGAACCAGAGACCTTTCCCTAATCTGCTTAGGAAAATCTCATTTACGCAGCCGACGTGAGAGTCTCCTTCGTACCCATTCTCCGACTCCCTCAGCGCTTCAGCACGGGGTGGGTGAGCCTGCCTGGCGAAAAGGACAAAATCTCCCCGCTACACGTTAGAAATGTCACCGAGCGATATCCAAGTTGGCCCAGAGACCCGTTAGTCCTATTTTCCATCCACCCCGGGGCGGGCAGAGGGATGGAGCATGGAGGGAAGGGGGCAATAAATACCGAGGAAGGCAAGAAACAAGCGATGCCGGCGGAGAGAAGGGAAAGACTCGGTGCTGCGAGGGACGGCAGGGACGGAAAGAGATGTAGGGCACCGCTCGCAGATCCCCCTCCTCCCCAAAAGCCATTCCCAGGGGAAAGCCTGGAGTCACGAGCCAGTGTGGTTGGGAGCTCCCTGGAGGGAACGGCTCGATCCGGTGCTCCTCTGAGCTTCTGCCACCAATTTCAATGGCAGCAAAAGCTACGTTAAAAATCCAGCCAGCTTCCGTTTGCCTCCATATCCCCCCCTCCCCAAAGCCAGGGCAGATCCCGATGTAAATCGGCACGATCCCATGGGGCCGGCAGAGCTGTAAAACCGGCCAGTAAATCTCTCTCTAATCGTGTTTAAGAGAGCCAAACACACCGGGGCACCGATTAAAACCGTGGCCCAATGCCCTCCTCGCAGCAATGCCGTGCCGGGAACGGGGCGAGGAGAGCAAAGTGCCGGGGAGGGGGAAGCAATAGCAGCCCCCGAGCTGGGAGGGGAGCCGGATCGAGCGGTTCGGATCAGCCCGGCACGAAGAAGAGCCGTTGGCAAAGAGTGACCATGAAAAGATGGGGGGACCCCAGGAGGTTGCGTTAAACCTCCACCACCTTTAATGGGGGAGGCAGAGGCGGGGAGGGGACCAAACCCACCTCGCTCCCACAATTCTGTAATTTGGAGCAATGTCCTGATGTTAATTAATAATTCCTGACCTTCCTGAATAGTTTGGGCTGCGTGGCCGCGGCTTGCTCCCTTCCCCGCTCGTTAATCACCGCTCATCCAAGTGTCCTTCGGTAAGAGCATCTGCAAAGGGGTGTTATAAAAGCTGACGACAGCTCATCTGTGCGCAGAGACACTTTTGGGGACGTTGCAGAAGACCCAGACCTCCCAGGGCAGCGCCGACCGCGGGCAGCCGCGTCTCTTGACGCTGGCACAAAGGGACAGCGAAATATTTCGAGGCACCGACAGCAAAGGAAGAGCAGAGACAGCCGGGACTGGCGAGCCAAGGCTGCCACTGCCAGGACGTATTTCTCATGTCGCTGAGCGGGATGGACAAGGAACATGCCGGAGAGGGAAACGCTCTCCCAGACGTCGCCCGCAGCCTGCTCGGAGCCGTCAGCACGAAGCCTTTTAGCTCAGCAATTAAATTCGCAGCTTCCCCCTGGCACTCCTCCACGCGCCGCTTGCGCCTCGCTTCCACCGACGCAGCCGGGGCAGACACCGCGGCCGGGGAGGCGGGGGGACGAAGCACGCGGCTCTGTGCCGGTGTTCCCCTCCAGCCTGTGTCGGGACCCCCCCCTAAAGCGGAGCTGCTCCAGAGGCGGCATCCACGCTGGTGCCAGCGTGTCGGAATCCCACCTGGATTTGCCCAAACGCGCTCCCCTCCCATCTCTCCCCCACTTCCAAATGCCCACAGCTCCAGGCACGCAGGCATCAAATCCAGCTTTAACAACTCCTTGGTGGGCCGTGGGACATAAACCAGCCCCCGCTGCCACCTTACGCCAGCGATGGATTCTCCCCTCCGTTATTTACACTCCGCCACCCGGCCCCTCCGCCACCGCAGCGCGCCAGCGCAAAGCTTCGATAGGGGCCCAATTAATTAATATTTCACAGCGGTGATTAGATTCGGGCATTAAGACCGCACCAGTCCTTTTTCCGCGCAGTGCGGGGGGAAAACGACCCATTAAGGGGCAGAGCTGCGTGCCGGGAGGTTGGCGTTACGTACCTGGCACGCCGGCAGCGCCGAATCGAGGGGAGGAGAAGGGGAGTTAAGCGCCTTAATGGGTGCCTGGTTTCATTATACAACACATGGCAGAGGGAAAGCTGGGGGGAGGAAAGAGCTTAAACAGTAGGAAATTCACTTAAACTCCAGCCCTGATGCGAGATGTTCGCTGGGCGTTGCGTGGACACGGTGTGTCCGGTCCGGACCACGTCGGTGGGGAAGCTACGACGGAGGCTGAGGGTCCACGCAGCATCGGGACCGGCGTCCGGAAACCGCTTAATTAAGAGGCAGGTTCGTTTGACGAGCCCCACGCAGCGCAGAGCCGGATGCGACAGAACGGTCAAGGACACAGGAAGGGTTGCGAGTTTGAGAGGTTTTTAGAGGAAAAAAAACCAAACCCAACACAAAACACAAAACAAACGATGCAAACCCCCCACCCTGTTTTGCACGTTCAACAAAAAAACACAATAAGGACCTTTGTGAGACGCTGACCACACACGTTTCTGTGGTTTTCTATTTCCCCAAGCTACGCTACCTCAAAGCCCACAGCCAGTTGTCGTTTTTGGCAAAAAATCTGACCGAACGCCCTCATTTACAGAGACGGAAGCGTGACGGGACCGGCCACGGCCAGGCTTTCTCTCCAGCCTTTGCAGGCGGTTTGCAGTCCCCACGGAGGGGGAGCAAACCCGGTCCCCAAGGCAGAGCGACCTGCGACGCAGCCGCAGCGCTGCGACGGGCTCAGCCAGGAGCGGAGCATCCCTGGAAGCGCGTTTTCTTGTGCAATTACTGACCGCGTAAGCAATTACCAGAGCCTTTAAGCGGTGGGGCTTGATGAGGTTGGAGGCGAGCAATGCCAGCTCCTGGCCTGGCACAATCCCCTCCAGCGTTCGCTCCAGGCAGAGGAGTCCCCATCTTCACTGCAGGGGACAAATCCTGCCCGGATACGGCAATGCCATCTGGAAACGCACCAGGAAAAAAGTCCTGGACTCGGCCACAGCCATCGAGGTTTAACACAAACCCATAGGAGAACCACGGCCGGGTGGCTCGGGAAAGCTCCCAGTGCTGCCGGCACCGCAAACAGCCCCTTTTCCTCCAAGAGCACCGAATTAATTTGCAGATCATTTAGTTAAAAAGCATAGAAGTAAAAAATAAAATAATAATAATAAAAAAAAAAGCTTAATTGCATTTCACATCCCCTTGCTGAGCCATCCAGTCCCACCGAGCGCTATTTATTTAGCGCAAAACCCATCCGCTTGCGCGGCTGCTGGCTGTGACTCAGTGGCACGCTGGCAGCCCCAGACGGCTCGCAGGGACCTCGCTGGCACCCACCGGCCGCCAACGCCTCCTCCCCGGGTAGCCGACAAAAAAAAAAACCTCATTTCCCCTGTTCCAGCTGCTGAAAAAAGGAACCTTCTCTATTTCCAGCTTCGCCAGCGTGGGAGGAGACAGCTCGTACGGGCAACCAGAAAGCAAAGCGAGGGAGCGTGGAGGAAACAAACTGCGGTGAGCCGGACAGTTGGGATACGGCTCCCCGAAGGTTCGCTGCCGCAGCTCCGACACGCGCTGCCTTGCCGGCGGCTGCCAAAAAGTCTTGGAGAGGGCTGAGCCCCGCTGGGAACCCCCAATGGAAATGTTAACCCCATCCCGTCTCCGCAGCTGCCTCGCTCCCCGCTCTTCCCGCGGCCGTCCTGGACGAGCTCGCTCTGCCGCCTGCACATATTTCTGAATTAAATCCTCATCTCCCGGAGACGGGAGGGGAGAGGGAAGGTTGCTGGTGGCCATCACGCAGTCCCCAAGCGTGGGGCGACCGTGCCCTCTTGCCAGCCCAAGTCTGTTCAGCAGCACCCCAAGTCGCGCGGTGCGACTTCCATGGTGGAGCGGCCGATCCCGGAGCCTGGCTCAGGACGACGAGCTGCCACCGGCGACGGCGGGGGACACCAGCCTGACGGTTCAGCTCACGAAACCGCGGTTTGCACGACACCGGGCTGGGTTGAAGCTTGGCTCTCCCCTTTTCACCCGCGACGCAAAAGGGAACCGAACCCCGGGCTGAAAACGGGTGGCAGGTCCCCAGCAGCCCGGGCCACCGCCACGGGCGCCGAGCGCGCCGCTCTCGCCTCGCACACGCAAAGCCCAGCTCGGCACAAGGGGCCAGCGCTGCAGGATGAGAGGGGACACCAAGGGTGGCTCTGCCCCCCACCCCGGCCCCGTGCTGCCCCTCTGACCACCTCCCAGGGAGGCAGCAGGTCTCCCCCGTAGCGGAGCAAGTGTCCTGCACTGCTTCATCCCATCCCCGGAGAAAAAACCATCCCGAGACACCCCTTTAATCCTTCCCCCAGGCCAAGAGACAGTTAAAAGAGAGATTAAAAAGATACCAATAATCCTGTGCATCCCTAATGCACCTTTCATCCGAAGTATCCCACAGAGCTTTCCAGCTCCTGGATGCTTTCCAGGACCACGAGCCGCAGCAATGCTCGGCCCCGAGCGCTATCAGGGAAGGGACCAGCCTGGCTTTTGTCCTCAAAGTCACATTCAGGTCCCCAGAGACGCTCTGCCCTTGCCCACCCTAAGGAAACGCCGAGTATTTCGGAGCAGGGGCTCCCCAGGGTGCCAGCAGAGGTGCTAACCTGTGGGTAAGCGGAGCCGTGACCCGATGTGGCATTGCCATCATGGGCAGGACAGGCTGGCCACCGAGCCAGGACCCCAGGGGACAACCAGAACATGTCACACCCCTCGAGCCAGATGATTAAAGCGACACCAGGAGGGCTGGCAGGGCTCTTGGGGACCCGCAGCTCAGCTGCCCCCCCAGGTTCGCAGAGGGGTTGGGGGTCCCCTGCAGTTCCCCGGCGGAGAGGATTATTACACGCTCCAGGCTGCCGCGAATTGCTCGGATGATGACAACAGCTCCCCGCAAGTTCCCGCCTGCCAGCAGCAGAAATCGCCAAAAGAAAACTCCCCAAAAATCAGCCCCGCCGTGGATGCAAAAGCCCCGAGCGAGGCGGGGAGCTCCGATGGAAAGGGCACGGCGGGAGAGCGTTTGGGCATCGAGGCCGGCTGTCCTGCAACGAGAGCATCGCTGTCACCCCACGCCAGACAGATGGGTCCTGCGGTCAAGGGGGGCGAGGGAACCCCGGTGTGAGGGAGGGGGGTCTGCAGGGGGGCCGTGTCCCCCAGGGGCACGCAGCAGCCGTCACCACAGGCTGCCACAGGCGAGGAGGGGAGGGCAGCATCCCCCTCGTTTTGCGGGTGGAAAAATACCAGCTGGAAGACCTGAATGACTCAACGGAGGCCACGGAGGAGTCAGCGCCGTGACGAGGAACGGAACCCCCTGCGTCCTGCTTCGGCTTCCCTCCCCTGGCCCCCGCTAGGGAGAAACCCGCTCCCCAAACCCACCGTCTCCCCTCCTTTCCCCGCAGGAGGCAGGGGCTGCATCCCAACGCCTCTCAGGACCTCCCGCCTGCGTGCACCCCATTAAGCCCCAAAACGAGCACCCCATCACCTATTGGGGGGGGGGGGGGGGACAAGCCCCTTCCCCCCCNGGGGGGGGGGGGAACAGCACCTTGCCCACCCATCTCCCTCCTGCCGCGTCCCGCCGTGCACTCACCCCCAGCACCGCAGCACCCCACCGAGCGGGGGCTCGGGCCAGCAGCACCAAAGCCACCCCGCAGCGCCCGGGGTGGGCTGGGAGCCCCCGAGGACGGGCAGCAATGAGGGGTTCCTTCCTCCTGCGCTGCCAGCCCGGGGAAGGATGCTCGGGCAGCGGGCAGGGAGGATTTAAGAGCCACCCGGCCACCCCCCAGCCTTTCCCAAAAGCTCCCAGCAGCTTAGCGCGCCCGCTGCCCCGGGCGGGGGGGCGGCCAGCTGCTCCGCCAGCTGCTCCCCATTACGAACGCAGTATCATCCTGGGGGTGAGGGACCCCATATGCCCACCCCGCGCAGAGGGGTGACAACAGGGACAGCATGGGGGTCAACAGTGGGGGAGGGGGGGGGACTACAATCCCTCCAAACACCCCGGGGTGCTCAGGCCTATAGGGGTCTGTCCGATGCCAAGCTCCCCAGTATCACACAGGGTGGGGGTCATATATACAACCAAGATCCCCCTTGATCCTGGGGGGATGGGGGTGACACTTCACCCCCCCCCCAAGTAAGCAGGTGGAGCTGAAGAGCCCTATATAGCCCCAAGGCTTCCCCACCCCAAGGACTGGGTGACGCCCCGGCAGTACAGGGGTCCTTGGTCCTATAGAGGAGCAATGTCCTCCCAGCCCTGGGGAGCAGGTCACCCCAGGAACACTGGAGGGGGGGGGACACAACTGTGGTCCCCCAGGAAGGGGGCAATTCCCCAGTGATGGGGGGGGGGGGGGGGGTTTTCCGCCCTTTTTNGGGGGGGGGGGGGGGGGGGCGTTTGCAGCCCTTTATGGGACCACGGTGTGTGTCCCAGCCCCAAAGAGGGGACGCTCCCCAGAAACAGGGGGGATGCGCAGCTCTATATATGACCAAGTTCCCCCCCAAACCCAAAGAGAGGTCACCCACAGCAACTAGGGAGACGCACAGCTCTATATATGACAAAGGTCCCCCCAAATCCACAGAGGCTTCACCCCCACTAACTAGGGAGATGCACAGCTCTATATAGGACAAAGTTCCCCCCCAAACCCAAAGAGGGGATGACCCCCCAATAACTTAGGGGGTGCACTGCCCTGCAAAAGACCAAGGTCTCCTCAACCCCAAAGAGGGGTCACCCCCCGACATGCACAGCTCTATATAGGACCAGGTCCCCCCCAAACCCAAAGAGGGGTCACCCCCACTAACTAGGGAGATGCACAGCTCTACACAGGACCAAGGTCCCCCCAAACCCAAAGAGGGGGTGACCCCCCAATAACTTCGGGGGTGCACTGCCCTGCAAACGACCAAGGTCCCCTCAACCCCAAAGAGGGGTCACCTCCCGATAAACGGGGGGTGCACCGGTCTATATAGGATAGAAGTCTCCCCCCAAACCCCAAAGAGGGGACACCCCTCCGTCACTGGGGGGGTGGGGGTGCACAGCCCTACAAAGAACGAGGTCCCCCGACGCTGGAAGCGGGGAGCCCCTACCCGGGCCCGGGGGATGCACAGCCCGGCCCCGGGGCGGGGGGGGGAGCGCGGGTCCCCGGGAAGCGGGGGGACACGGCAGCGATACCGGCCCAGGCCCGTTCCCGTTCCCCCCCCCACCCCCCCGGCGGGCACTCACCGTACATGGCCGCTGTCGCCGCCCCGGCGTGGCTCGGCTCGGCCCGGCTGCAGGCGGCGGTGCCCGGCCCGGCTCTGCCCCACCGAGCGGCGCCGGCCGGGGGCGGCACCGGGGGAAAGAAGGGGGCGGGGGGGGAAGGGAGGAGGGGGGGGCGGCACCGCAGCGGCGGCTCCTCCCGCCGGTACGGCCGCAGCGCCCGCCCGCGGCACGGCCCGCTCCGCCCGGTACGGCGGGGAGACACACACACACACCCCCCCCCGGCTCTCCCGTACCCCCTCTGCATCCCCCTTCCCACCCACCCCCTACCACCTCTGCATCCCCCCACCACC
>RSEF01000003.1:114353757-114372049 GCA_003993805.1 Himantopus leucocephalus
GCTTCTCATCCACCAACACCCCCGAGTCCTTCTCCTCAGGGCTTCTCTCCATCCATTCTCCACCCAGCCTGGATTTGTGCTTGGAATGGCCCCGACCCACGTGCAGGACCTTCCACCTGGCCTTGTTGAACTTCCTGATGTTTGCACAGGCTTACCTCTACAGCCTGTCCAGGTCCCTTAGAATCATAGAACTGTCTAGGTTAGAAGGGACCTTTAAGGTCACCAAGTCCAACCATTAACCCAACACTGCCAAGCCCACCGCTAACCCATGTCCCTCAGCACCATGTCTACACATCTTTTAGATACCTCCAGGGATGGTGACTCCACCACTGCCCTGGGCAGCCTGTTCCAATGTTTGATAACCCTTTCAGTGAAGAACTTTTTCCTAATATCCAATCTAAACCTGCCCTGGCACAACTTGAGGCCATTTCCTCTTGTCCTATTGCCTGTTCCTTGGGAGAAGAGACCGACCCCCACCTCTTGCACAAAGATCCATTTCTTCCATGTGTGTGGCACAGGAGGGACAAGGCCCGGTAGAAAGGACGCTGTCACAGTGCAAGGCGATGCTGCCTGCCCGTGGATCACTTGCAGCAGCAGATGGTGGAGGATCTGTGCCAAAAATCCAGGCGATGCCTTCCCTCCGGCTCCAAGGGGTACACCTGTGGACGCCTCTACTGGGAGCACTGGTGTTTCCAGGGGTAACAGCCTGAGATGCCCCACCTCCAGAAGATGCTGCGGGCAAATCAACAGGTCACCTGAGCCTGAACTACATCTCCCCAGTGCTCTGGGTTGACCTGGGGCTGGCTCCTGCTGATGGCACCCTGCCCTGTCTCCCCAGCCCTTGCAGTGCCACAGAGAAGCTCCCCGCAGACCTTCAGGGTGGCCCCGCGCTTGTGCTGGGGGCTGTGAGGGCTACAGGACTGTCCCCAACGCCTGCCGGGGCCCAGACATTCACAGATGAGAACTGCGGTTATTCTGCCCCAACAGAAAGTCCGAGGACGGTGCTGTTACCCTGCACCACCGCACCTCCCACCCCACCAATGCACTACTCCAACACCGTGGCTCAGGGATGGGGAAACTGAGTCACGCTCATGCCCAAACACCACTGGCTTCTTCCCCAAGCCCAGTGAAACTGTGCAGGCCGCCCTGTCCCAGGAACACTCAGGGGACCCATGCAAGGTTGTCACCACCACAGCATTACATGCACACCTCATGCACGGCTGCTCCAGACCGTCAAACACAGCAGGGTGACAGTGGCAGGGCCAGTTCAGCCACAGAGGCAAAAAATCCAATCTCCGCCAGCCAGAAACGTTGGCTACACCCGCACGAGCAAGCCAGGCTCAGCACAGACAGATGGGAACATCTAAATCATGGTGACCACATGTTGTCACCCGAAGCCGTAGAGGTGACCCAAGGGAGAGTCAGCAGGGAATGAAAGGCTGGTGGTGATCAGGAGGTGCCGCAGCTTGTGTCCCTGAGCCAGGACTGGGGTTTGCGTGTGAAGGAAATCCCTTTAGAGCCTCCAAGACATATCTTAATTCCCTTGGGGGAGCCTGCCATTTCATAACGCGCCCGGTAAACATGCTGAGCCAACGCTTGAGCACAGCAGGAACGGCTGTGAACCTTCACGATCTTCATATTCTTTTGTAGATATCGACGCTACATATAACCATACTTTATCTGCATTAGTTTATCTGTGTATCTGTAACTTCACTACCCTCCCCAGGTGTGATTTTAACTATCCTGCCCCCATTATTGCTTGTCAAGTACTGTCAACTAACTATACCCCCTACCCCTAATCTCTCATGGAAGAGTTTTTGCAGCACGCAGCCTTACATCGACTATCGAAGCAGAGGAGGGAGCAGGCACAACAAACATTCATACCTGTCCACCGTGACACCACGGATCACACAAATCCTGGAATATGCTCAAAAAATAGTTGAACACGGCTGGTGGGAATCCAGGGTGGGCTCCCCCCTCGCTACGGGAATATTCAACTTCATCCTTCAGTTGTTATCCTTATTTTGAGACATTTCTTACTTGTTTTAGTCACCTCATTACATATTAGCACTAGGTTTTCAGGCTGCGCTATTCTGATGGTTTCTCGACGCACCACCATGTTGACTCAGCATAACCCTTCATCACTCCATGACCAAACTCCCCTCCGTGCCCAACACCCACAGGGATGGAGGTGGGAGGCATCGACACTGGTCTTGCCCTTACACCGCCACGACAAGATAACCACCCTTTCCCCCACCAAACAAGGGGTGAAACACGAGGTTAGCATTGTGTCACGCAGTATTTCCAGGCCCTGCGCGTGCCAAGGACAGAACCGGCACGGGAAGGGAGCAGAGGCAGGGTGTGACGATGGGTTAATAAGCCCAAACGGTGCTGCTGCAACGCAACAATTAAAAAGGGCAGTCCCATGAGGGAATCTGGGATTCCCCAAGCCTGGTCGGCTGGTCCAAGTCACTCGTCCAGAGAAGAAGCCATGCCCTGCTCCCTGCCCGCCCGATATCCACGGTTGTGTAAGTCTTTGCACACCCAGACGTTAAGCCTAGCCCCGTATTAGTGAATTACCGGATTTGCCGTCATTATGACCTGGATAATTGCACTACTGATCTGTATTTATTACTGTACCGTTATTTAGAGATAAATTGTTTATGCCTAAAGCTGCTGTTACCGTATCCCGAACCTATAAGTTGGCAGGGCTGCTGTAAGCCCTTACGCTGCCCAAACTCAATGAAGAAGCCAGCACGGTGCTAAGCTATCCCCCTCGTCCTCCTGTCCAGGCACGTAAGGGCTCTTTTCCTCCCAGCCCAGAGAAAACCCCACAGAAGGCTTTATATCTGGTAGCAAAACAAGGGAAAAAAAATGCCCTTCTTTCTTTCTTCCCTTTTCCAAATGAACTAAAGGACACGCTTGGCCCAGGATGAAATGCCCAAAGAAAACCCCAAGTTCATCTCTGTCATGCCGCTGGGATCGGGGCAGGGCAGCGCCTGCCTCCTGCATGGCAGTGGGAATTATAAGCCCATTCTTATGCTGCTACTGAGCAGGTAGGATCCCTCATGGCTCCGGAAGGGGGACAGTGCCCCGGGCCAAGGCAAGGAGCCACCCGGACATGTCCCCACCGGCATCTCAAGGAGGAAGGGTTGAATTCACCAAATCAGCTGCCAGACGGATTTGTGAGAAACAATAACACCCCTGTCACCAGAAAGCTCTGTACATGCATGCACAGGACCAGTAAAGGAAGGGTTAAAGGAATCAGCTTAAATTGGCACAGAGACATGTGCCTGGCTTCATCAAACAGCCAGACAGCGGGAAGATGAAGAACAAACCGAAGATAACAAAGAAGAACAAAGCTAAAGATAAGGTGACATGAAGATGAAGAACAGAGCTGGAGCCATAAAACACCCAGAGATGGATAATGGCAGGACTATTTTGGCAAAGATTTATGAGACCAGATAATGAGGCAGAAGATCCCAAACAGCCCATAATAGACCTGTCAAAAAGCAGCTTCTCGTTGCCAGCCAGGAGGAAGCCAGAAGACATAGGGGACAAGTCAACAGGATGAGGGGTAACGGTTTTAAACTAAAAGAGGGGAGATTCAGACTAGATAGAAGGAAGAAATATTTCACAATGAGGGCAGTGAGCCCCTGGCCCAGGTTGCCCAGAGAGGCGGTGGCTGCCCCATCCCTGGAAACGTTCCAGGCCAGGTTGGACGGGGCTCTGAGCAACCTGGTCTAGTGGAAGATGTCCCTGCTCATGGCAGGGGGGTTGGACTAGATGACCTTTAAACATCCCTTCCCACCCAAACCGTTCTGTGATTCTGTGACATGTTGAGGACTTGACAGGCAGTGTCCCTAGTCCATAGCACACACTAGTGACACCACACCACCCCCAGCACCCCTCTTCCAGACTGAACTTCTAACCAGCCAGACATGCTCCCAGCAGGACATGGAGGGAATGTGGGGGTCAACAGACCCCTAAGCTCAGGGCATCTTAACTAAGGAAACCCCCTCCCATGTCCATCTCCATCCTGATGGTGAAGTCCCCAGAGAGCCAAGAGGTGCTCAAACCACGTGAGCCCTGCCTGAGGGTCTCCTTGCCAAGAGGTGGCCACGACCCCCCTGGGAAGAGGGCCTCAAACCCCCCCAGCCGTGTGTCCCCTCCTGGTACCTTGCCTTCGAGGCATGATGCGAAGGTTCCCCTTCTCAACAGGGTCTTGCTGGGCTACAAGGAGCAAATAAGGACATTATTTACAATGGGGGTCCCCATGGACGGCCCTGTCCCAGGCTAGACCTGCACAGGGATAGGCATCTCTACTCAGACCCCGTGGGCCACGTCCCGGTGTGCCACAGGGCCACTGCTAGCTCTGGTGTCACCTAAGGCCACCTGTCTCAGCAACCAGCAACACCCTCCCCTCAAGAACCTATTTCATGCGGGGTCCACCGTCGAGAAGGTCCCATTTACCCCCCAAGAACTGATTCAACACCCACCCCAACAGCTCCTAACCAAGCCCAAACCCATCTCTTCCACCCAAACCCCCATGGAAAGGGCGTGAGCTGCCTCCTGCCCAACCTCCCCAGCCTGGCCTGTTCTCCGTCCTGCAGGGACCCAGCTGAAGCGAGAGGAGAGCAGGCTCCTAGCTGGCCATACAGCAAGCGATGGCGGACGTCTCCTGTTCTGTAACCCCCAACTGCTCTACCTGGAGCTCTCCAGGGCCACACAAAGCCACACGGCTCAGCCCGCAAGGACAGCGGGGAGCAGCCAGGGCAGGATACTCCAGTGTGGTGGTGGTGGTGCCGCGTTCCAGCCCCTGGAGATGCTGGGAGAGGGCAAGGGGGTGTCCTGCTGGAAGCAGGGGCGGAGGGCAAGCCCTGAGGGAGGGGAGCGGGCTGCCGCTCTCCCCCTGCTCCCGGGGGGCAGCCAGGGGACCAGGCCTGTCCCCTCCCTACGGCAGGTCACCGCCGACCCCCAGGGCAGGCAGGGCAGTGCAGGCAACGCAGTGAGGGCAGGGAGGTCAGTGAGGGCAGGGCAGGCAGGAAGGACAGTGCAGGCAGCGCAGTGCGGGCACTGAAGGCAGTGCAGCACAGCCAGTGAGGTCAGTGAGGGCAGTGCAGTGTAGGCAGGGCAGTGCAGGCAGGGCAGGCAGGGCAGGCAGGGCAGTGAGGGCAGTGCGGGCAGTGCAGAACCCCGCCCCCCCCCCCGCCCCCCGCTGCCGCCCCCTGGCGGTCGGTACCGGCTCCCGTCAGAGCGCCGCGCGCCACCGCTCTCGCCACATCTCGCGAGAGCTTCCGGCTGGGCGGCGGAAATCTCGCGCGAGCGGAGGCGCAGGGCGGTGAGGCGGCCCCGCCGCGCTCCCTCCCTCCTTCCTTCCGCCGCCTCAACCGGGCCCGGCCCGGGCCGCGCCGCCCGGGCCCGCCATGGAGGCGAATCCGCCGAAGCGGAAGGAGACGCGCAAGTCGCTGCGGATTAAAGTCATCTCCATGGGCAACGCGGAGGTGGGCAAGGTGAGGCGCTGCGATTGGCGGTCGGGCTGTGGCGGGCAGGCCAGTTAGCCAATGGGGGAGCCGGGAGCAGGCCGCCGCGCGGCTAGAGAGGCCGCCGATTGGTGGCTGTGCCGGCCGGCGGGAGCCAATCAGGAGCAGGCCGCGCCGTGCGGTGCGAGGCGGGAGGTTGGGGCGCGGGGAGGATTGACAGCTTCGGGGGCGGGGCGGCGCGCCGTAAAGCCGGGTTTTATTGGCTGCGGGGCAAGGGGCGGGGCCTAGGGCGGCTAGCGGCGGGTGTCATGGCGGCGCTCTGGGCCTGTGTCCGGGCTCCTCGGTACCAGCCGCATGTTCCACGGGCCCACCGGGCCCCAGAGCGTTCCCCTATCTGTGGGGCGGGTTCCTCCGTGATCCGGCTGCTCAGGAACACCCGGTCCCGTGTTCGCTCCCTTCAGAGGGAGCCCGCACGGCCGTGCTCCAGCCACGGGTACCGCCGTTTGGCGCCTGAGGGCGGCAAGTGTGGATCCAGCCCTTGGGGCCTTCCTCGGGGGTTGCTGGGGGAATGGCGCCCGTCCCCGGTTTGGCTTTAATCAGGGTTTCCTCAGGAGCCCACCTTCCTCCTCCTGTGGTGAAGGACCCCGTTCTTCTCCAGGGTGTTAATTCTTCTCCCAGCGAGGTTCTGTTGTGAAGTGCTGCCCTTGTTTTGTTTGCTAAATAAATGTAGTCCTGTTAAATTGTTGACAGCATGAGGACTCCTGTGGGGCAGACGAATGCCTCGCTGATGGCAGGAAAACCCAGAAGGATCTTACAGAACAGAGTGAATGGGCAAAGAGGTGGCAGGTGACATTTATTCTTATGGCATATATCTCTTGATGGCCAAGAGCAGCCAAATCCTCTGCTAAACAGTATCTCTGCCAGTCAGGGGCAGAACCGGGGGTGGAGGGATTTGGTGTGACCCTAAATGCTCTTCTCAGGCTGCCGAAATGTTCATTATGGCTTTTGGGGAGCTGACTGCCTCCAGGCCCCTGAACACACAGCTCCTATAGGCTGGATGTTTCCTCTAAGGGAATAAATCAATTTCTTGACACTGCTATCTCCAAACAGTTAAGGAATAACTGACACCTGGGGGCTGGGTTCCTGGGCTTTCCTTCTTTTGCAGAAAGAAAACTGCTCCTGGTAAAGTTTGATGCTTTGGTTGTGGGTTAATTAGTTAGTCTAGGGACTTAGGGCAGAGTTGATGACTCTGCAGCCATCCAGCTGGCTGGGGGCTGTCAGCGGATTCCCTAACAATGTGAATATTATGGTATGCAGCGCCCTCCTGCTGAGACTCCCTTTTCCTTTCTCCCAGAGCTGCATTATAAAGCGTTACTGTGAGAAGAGGTTCGTTCCCAAATACCTGGCGACTATTGGTATCGACTACGGTGTCACAAAGTAAGTACCTTCACGGTGAGGAGCCGCAAGTGCCAGGAGAGTGGGATGAGCCCTGCAGTTGCAGACGGCAGGTATGGGTCTGCCAGGGCCTGGTGAGGTGTCTGCTGTGGGAGGCACTGGTCTCCACAGGGGCAGAGGAAGAATGTGTGGTGGGGCTGTCCCACCTCCAGCTGCTCCTGAGTAACCACACTGCCCTGAGCCAGGCGTGCTTGGCTCTGCCAAGGCTGCTTAGTTTCCACGGCATAATCTGCATTTCTGCTTTAATAATAAGATAATCAGCATAATCAGCCTTCTTCTGGTAGCATAGCTCCCCATTACCATGTTACATCCAGAGCTGGTGCTGTCCTCCTTGTCTGACTGGTGCTAGGGGCAATTTTCTGGCCATTAAACCCCGGCACTCAGAACTTCTTACTGATTTTTCTGTCCCCCATCATCCAGCTCTTTCTCTGCAGAGGCCTGGCAGGGATAAGGCGTGTTCCTGTGCAAGTGCTGAGAAAGAACCTTCTCAGGCATTTCCCACTTCTCTTTCAGAGTGCAGGTCAGAGACCGAGAGATCAAGGTGAACATCTTTGACATGGCGGGGCACCCGTTCTTCTACGAGGTAAGGCAGACCAGGCTCCGGGCAGCGTGCTGCCAGGCTGCCCTCAGCCAGCCCATCTCAGAAGCGTTTGACACCCGTCAGCTTTCCTCAGCTCTGCCTGAAATTGGGTTTGGGGGTGGGAAACTTGAAAATGCATTAGTTACAAGCTTTCTCTGCTACCATACACCACCGTCTTTCCTGCCACGGTCACCTAATGCAGGCCAGCACTGGAAACCCTCACTGCCTGCCTGCTGCTAGGGGCTGCTGAATCCAGGAGCCTGATGGAGGTGAGGCTGCCACAGCTCCATACTCTGAGGTCCAAGCTGTAGCGAGGCTGAGTGCGTATCCCCAGTAGGCGCATACAGGCACACCTATACAAGACATATATACGTATGCACACGGTTGGCTGTGCAGATCAACACAGACAGACACAGCCAGCGCTGGCACAGACAGCGCCAGTGGCCTCATCTCGGTCTCTCTGGCTGATCAGGAGAAGGAAAACAAAATTATTAAAACTGAAACCTATAAAGCCACAGACAACTCTGACTGACAGAAAGAATAGCCCAAAAACTTTCTCAGAAACCACGAGTGTAAGGTTTGGGTTTTATAAGCTACCACTCATGTTGCTAGCCCTATTTCAAAGTGGCTCCTTGTGCTTAGGAATTTGCCCATCTTGAGGTTAAATTTAGTCAGATTAGGAGGTCTTTGGAGCATACCTTGGGCATCTGTAGCATACTGGCATCCTAATCCATGAACAAAGTGCTGTAAAACGCTTGCATTTGGACTAGATGATTGTTGTAGGTCCCAGCCAACTGAAATACTTCATTCCATTCTAAAATTATTTGCCATACCAATAATAAACAGTATTATTTACAAAAAGGAGATTGCAGGATAAAACGTCAGGATTTGAACACGTAGACTACAACATCCATTTTGGAGAGCTGGCACAAAGGGGTGGTTGTGCTTACTGCTGATTATTTAACTGCATGTTTATTTAAAATTATAAACAAAGTAATAAAGTGGGCTCACAAGTGGAAGAAAGGAACATGAAGTGTTTATCCAGTGTCATCCTATTGTTTTAACGGTGTAATGCACACTAATTCTTAATTATAAATATACTGTTGATGCTTGGCAAAGCATCACCCTGTGACTAATGAAAATGTATAGAATGTTAGGAAAGAGCCGAGTACAACAATGAGGGAGGACACAAGAGTGAGACAATAATGAGGAATGTAATGGTTTGTAGTGGCCAGGTGACTGCCTGGCTCTTGACTATTATTTATCTGGTCGCTCATAAACCTCCCATTCCTCCCTTGTGTTCTCAGCGTTTACTTATTGTGTGCTCTGAAGTTTTGGGCACAACAAGGATTCTATGTTTTTTTGTCTCTGTGTGTAGAGCTACAAGTCTTGACTGGAGTTTGTAAGTCCTGATATAGTACAAGTAACCAGTGAAATGTAATTAATGTAATCAAGAATAGCCTGGAATACAGCAGGAAGCAGGGAGACTATGGGACAGAGCTGGCACCATAAAGAAATTGCGGGACAGACTGTAAAGACCCTCATCTGATGCAGATGTGGTCAGTAGAGATCTTTGTAGCACAGTTATTGCTTACTGCTCATGTGTATTGACTTTCTGGCTATGCCATAGCCAATCCAGATGAGATAATGGAGAAGAGAAAGGCTCTGCGTCCTTGGAAAGTGTAATGGGCTTAGACTGTCAGTTTGGTGAACAAGTATGTCATAAATATTTATTGAAGAGCAACCAGACAGAAAACTGGTGCTGCTTTGCTGCTTTGTTTGGTTTTGTATTTTCAGCATTTAATGCTTGTTACTGTGTAGTATGTCTCTGATGTATAATTGGTTTTATATTAAAATATAAGTAAACGGGGAGGGGGGGTGGGAGAAAACAAGCCAGGCACAAGTATAAATGGGGAGAGGAGTGGCTGGAGAGCAGCCCTGCAGAAAGGGATCTGTGGGTGCTGGTTGGCAGTGGGCTCAGTATGAGTCGGCGGTGTGCCCTGGCAGCCAAGAGGGCAAACAGCATCCTGGGGGGCATCAAACACAGTATGACCAGCGGGTCGAGAGAGATTATCCTACTGTATTCAGTGCTGGTGCAGCCTCACCTGGAGTACTGTGTGCAGTTCTGGGCCCCACCATTGGAGAAGGATGTGAAGGTCCTTAAATGTGTCCAGAGGAGGGCAACAATGCTGGTGAAGGGGCTGGAAGGCATGTCCTGTGAGGAGCAGCTAAGGACTCTGGGTTTGTCTGGTTCGGAGAGAAGGTGGCTGAGGACAACTTCATTGCTCTCTACAGCTTCCTGAGGAGGGGACGTGGACAGGGAGGTGCTGATGTCTTCTCCCTGGGATGCAGGGACAGGATGCGTGGGAATGGTTCAAAGCTGTGCTAGGGGAGGTTTAGATGGGACACGAGGAAGCATTTCTTTACCGAGAGGGTGGTCAAACCCTGGAACAGGCTTCCTGGAGAGGTGGTCGATGCCCCAAGCCTGGCAGTGTTTAAGAGGCTTTTGGACAGTGCCCTTAATAACATGTTTTAACTTTTGGTCAGCCTTGGAGTGGTCAGGCAGTTGGACTAGGTGATCGTTGTAGGTCCCTTCCAACTGAAATAGTCTAGTCTATTCCAATATCTGTCCTGTAGCTGACCTTAGACACTAATCCAGCAGCTGTCCTGGCAATCCTTGGTCTCCCCCGTTGCTAGTACTGAGCACACAAGCCTCAGAGGCTGCAGCCCCGCTCCAGCTGCTGGTGCAGACCCCCTTAGGCACACGCACAGACAAACATCCTGATCCCTCCAGTAGCGGGGCTTGGACATGCAGTCTGTCCAGTGGCTGGCCCTGGATCCTCGCTCTCCCCTGCTGCCTCACGCACAGGAACACACACGGGGGTGTCATTGACTCCTGGGCCTCCCAGTGTCCCCAGGAGTTGGTCTGATACCTTGTCTGCCATTGTGCATCTGTGCTTTTTTGTGTGGAGGTGAGTATTCTATGGGCTGATAGCTCTCCTCTGGCAGCACAGCGAGGGTATTATTTGGGTTCCCTCATCTATCCTTTTTCTGCGATCTTCTGTTTGTGTAGAGATGAGATTTTTATCACAGAACCAAATAGGTGCCAGGTAGATGGCAATCACCCAAATCCGCTGGGCCCTGTGCTCTCTGCCTGGCTGTCACTGGTGCCAGCACCCTGCCTTTGTCCCCGCAGGTGAGGAACGAGTTTTACAAGGACACACAGGGGGTCATCCTGGTCTACGATGTCGGACAAAAGGAGTCTTTCGATGCACTGGACGCGTGGCTGGCTGAGATGAAGCAGGAGCTGGGCCCCCATGGGAACATGGAGAACATCGTCTTCGTTGTCTGTGCGAACAAGGTGGGCTGTGGCGAGGAGCCAGGCTGCGGTGCGGTCCTGACCGCTGGCCCTCGGGGCTCATTGTGTTCCCAACCTGAGCACAAGCTGTTGAGCTCCAGCTGTAGTAAGGGAAATATTATTAGGTTGTAGGGAAGACTTTCTAAGAGACAGATTGGTGTGTGAGGAGCACTGGAGACCACGTTTCAGCGGGGTTTTGAGAATGGGGTGGCCTAGCTTAGAAGCAGAGTCACTGACCAAAATACGTCCTGTTTTACCTCAAACCAGGACAGGTGGCCACACATCAGTCAGGATCAAGTAGAGGTGACATTGTCTCTGGACTAGAAAAACTCTCAAAGGGCTTTTCGATGTGCTTTTTCACTGTGCAGAATTTTCTGTGCTTTCTTTCCACGCTGCCTCGATCCCTTTGGGGTAAGCAAACAGCCTCCCCAACCAGCCAGGCCCCTTACCCGCTCTTAGGTGATCGGCCGTGGAGCTGTGTTCCTCCAGCTGTCGCTGCAGACCCTGGCTGAGCTCTGATCTCTGCCTTTTCCTCTGGTCTAGATCGACTGCACCAAGCACCGCAGCGTGGATGAAAGCGAGGGGCGGCTCTGGGCAGAGAGCCGGGGCTTTCTGTACTTTGAGACATCGGCACAAACAGGAGAAGGAATCAACGAGATGTTTCAGGTGAGGTGTAATGAAGGCGGTGAGGGCACAGACACTGCACTGAGCCAGGATTTGATGGCAGAATGTCTCCTGAGCTGCTTGGATCCCACAAAACCTGTTGGCCCTCTGCCCCAGAGGTGTCTTCCCAGTGAAATGGTGCCCTGAGAAAGCCATAGCTGTTTGGCTCATGGCCTGTATCGGTTCTCCCGGTCCTGAGCTGGCCCAAACATGGTGTTGCTCAGAGTTGATGATCCCTCTTGCTGCACTGAGAATGCGATGCAGAGGTGCCCGTGTCACCTATTCAGGTCTAGCACTGAGCTGAAGTGGGTTTGAGATAAATGTGGGGCCTGGCCTCCTCCTCAGTCTGTCCCATGGTCCTTCCAGGGACCGGATCCCTCTGACCCAGGGTATCCCAGCCCCCACAGCCCAGGCCATGGGGAATGAACATTCAGCAGTTGTCCAAATGCTCCCCCATGCTTCGGAGGATGAGCCTGCAGCCAGCGAGGGCAGTGGGGTCTCCTATGCGCTGCCACCACCTTTGGGGACCGTTCCTTCCCTCTAACTCCTCCCTGTGTCCACAGACTTTTTACTCCGCCATCATTGACCTGTGTGACAACGGCGGGAAGCGTCCCCCCTCCAGCATGGGGGTTGGCTTCACCAAAGAGCAGGCAGATGCCATTCGCAGGATCCGCAACAGCAAGGACAGCTGGGACATGCTGGGGGTCAAACCCGGAGCCACGAGGTGAGGGAGACTTCAGCATTTGCCTTGTTGTCCCTAATCTTTCTGACCCGGCAGGCTGGGTGCGTCTGTGATCTGTCACCTGCCTGCTGATAAGCTGACCTTGGTTTATTTAGTAGCCAGGCACAAGCAGTTTGTATCTACTCACAAAATTGAGGCAATGCGAAAGAAACCCTTTATCCTGAGCGCCAAATTTCCCCTTTTAACAGACAAGCTAGGCTGGAAGGAAGCGGGGAATGATGAACATGAGAACTTCAGCCCTGCCAGCTGCCTGGCCCCGCATCCTGCCTCCAGGCTGAGCTGTCTCTGGCCACTCACTTGCCAGATGTGTTTGGAGCAGCTCCAGCTTTACCTTCCTTGCTCTCCACGCCTGGAGAAGCTTTTAGGCTGCTGCCCACATTATCAAAAAGGGATTGATGTTACCGCTCTTTCACCTGGAAGCGGGACTCCCACAAGACAAGCTTTCTCTTGTCTGCCTTGGAGGACCTCTAGTCAGGTGGAATTGGTCATTGCCTGTGTAAGAGGGCGGATATTGAATCTCCCAGTTCTGCCGTATGACTTGGGCAGCTAAAACAAGCTCCTGGAGCTATGCGTTGCTTTATTCTCTCTGAACCACAAGGACTACCTTTGT
The DNA here is from genome assembly GCA_003993805.1 of Himantopus leucocephalus. Taxonomy (NCBI): domain Eukaryota; kingdom Metazoa; phylum Chordata; class Aves; order Charadriiformes; family Recurvirostridae; genus Himantopus; species Himantopus leucocephalus. The sequence continues at coordinate 114,366,649 of RSEF01000003.1, forward strand.
GTACTCCTTATGGAGGGGCTGGAGAGTGGATTTTTGGATAACATATATCGTTTGGGACTCGTACATCCTCCCGTTGGCTCTCAGAAATGTAGGTGTTGAGCCTAACCCCTTCTCCAGCCCCCTCTCATCCGCAGGGAGAGCTCAGCAGCTCTACAGGGCAGTTTGTGCTATGATCGCCAGCACGGACGGACTCACCTCCCTGAGGAGGTGCCCCCCTCTCTCCACGGCCTGCAGCTGGAGCCGAGATGTCTGCTTTGGACCAGACACAGACACCCAAGGCTTAAAGGGCTGAAGTGATGTGCAGTGTCTTTGCCCGGAGTGCGTAGGCGGTTTGATGTGAAGCTGAGTCAGGGTGCGTGTGCCCCCACGCTGTCTTCCAGCTTTCTGCTCTCGTGGTGCCAGAGGCTCGGCACACTATGGCACGTGTCGCAGGCACGTGCCTGGCATAATGGGAGCGTTCGTGCTGGCACAGTCCCGCAGTGGAGAAGGTGTATCTGCCCCAGGAGAGGGGTTCTCCCCCCTCCTCTGCTCATGCCACACCAAGAAGTGCCCTGTGTGCTTTGCTGCAACTCTTTCTCCGTAGCATCACCTCCAAAGCCTGGAGATCCTTGATGCCAGTGAGGGAAGGGTTCAAAAGGGCTGTTGGGCAGAGGAGGAGCTCCTGGCCCTGCTGCGCTCTGCCAGCTGGGGCAAGGCTGAGCCGGGCTGTGTGTCATGTGGGTCCCCTCACTCTTGTTGTATCTCCTAGGGACGAAGTGAACAAAGCCTATCGGAAACTGGCCGTGCTGCTCCACCCCGATAAGTGTGTGGCTCCCGGCAGCGAAGACGCATTCAAAGCAGTGGTGAACGCCCGGACCGCGCTTCTCAAAAACATCAAGTAGGGAACAGAGCCACTCAGAACTGAAAACCTTCCCCTCCTCCCAGCTCCCAGCTCGCTCCCAGGCAGCCATACGGCCGTGGGGCACCCCTCTCCTCCTCACGCTTACCACTGGCACGGACACGGACACTCCCAGCACCGGCTGTGGGAGCAGGACTGCATCCGACCAGAGCGTTCTTGCGATGTGCTGGAAAGGGGGCAGAGTGCTGAGGAGGGGAGAGGGACCTCAGAGCCCTCCCTGCCTCCGTGGCCCAAGGTCGTGGTTGGCTGAAAGTGCTGAAAGCAGTGAGGTGCCCACCTTCCCGGCTGCGTTACACCTCCCGGGAGTTACCAGTCGTGGAGGGGCTTGGATGTGTGGCTCTAAGCCGTGGATGCAGCAAGGGCAGAGCAAGATCTGACCCGAAAGCTGCTGCACCTGAAAGCATTGGTGTCATGGGTGGAGGATGCCCAGGAAGGGCAGTGGGTTGTCAGTCCCTTCTGGGTTATGCTGGGTTATTGCAGCTTCTGCAAGGCTGCCCGTGCCGAAAGCCACACGGGCACTGCCAAGCACCGGGGTGGTTCAGCTCCTTGGTCAAAGCTGGCTCCTTCCAGCAGCCACCCAGCAATGCTGCTTTTGGCAGTGAGGAAAAAGGTGGGTTGCTTGAGGAAACCTCTCTGATACCGCAGGGAGAAACTGGGTCCAAGAGCATCCCAGTCTTCCTTGGTCTGTCTGTCCCCTTCCTCCCCAAGCTGTCATGGTGCCAAGGACAGTCCCTTTGGCAGGACTAGGGCTCTCTCCCAGGTGCACGCCTCCTCATCACAGCACGGAGTCTCCTACCACCATCTCCTGCCATCTTCCTGAGCTCAACTTGTCGGGAAGAGCCCCTAAGGCTGCAGGTCCCCCAAGCCACTTGCTCCCCCTCTCCCAGCCCTCTGCCCACGCCATGTTGGCGAGCTCTGGGTAGGTGCCACCATCCCCCATGGGGGACTGTCCTCGGGTGTGGGTGGCCCTGGATATTTGCAGGCAAGGAGGAGGGTGCTGACCCGCGGAGGAGACAACTCGGCCCCCAACACGGCTGCCTGTCAGCTCTGCCCTTCCTCCCCTCGGCCAGCCCTGTCTCCCGAGCTTCACCCGCACCGCAGAGCTGCGTGGGTGCCTGCGGTCTGCCAGCTCGCTTCGCCCTGCGGCGCTCTCAGGTTAGGTGGGCAGCAGAGGGGACATGTTCTCCCCCAACCCTCTTTTCTCACAGCAGCAACGCGTCGCCCTGCTTTGCTGGTTGTGTTACGGGGTGCAGATCAGCAGGTGGGTGCGGGTTGCTCCCTCCTAGTCACAGCTGCTGTTTTCTTTGAACACACTGGCTGATTTAGCGGGGAGCGTTGCTGGTCACCCCAACAAGTGCTTGTAGAGGCTTAAGATCTGGCGGTTGTCTTCCTGAGGGAGGTCAGAGCCCTGATGGCTGCCAGGCTTTTAGCGGGACCAAACAGGAGATCCCTTGGGGTGCTGTGGTTTTGTCAGCACCCAGTTTTATTTCTTTGCTGTGGTGTGAGCTTGGCAGGGAAGGACAGGACACTAAGCTGTGAAATGAAAGCTGCTGAGCGTGTGTGTATGTACCCTTACCCCACAGGTATCCTCTTCGAAAGTGTTTTCTCCTGTGGTTAGTGCAATATTTATTTATTTATTTTCACTTCAAGGTAGCTTTTCTGGGTTTCCCCTTCAAAATATATCATAAATCAACAGTCGATTTCAACACCCACCCACCCCCCTTTTTGGCAGCAAGCATTAAGGGACTTTAAAGCCAGTATCATTTTGCTCTTGTTCTGGTTTCTGGTGCTGGGTTGCTGGGAAGAAGAAATAAGCTGTCCTGCTGGGAAGCACCTTTTACTCCTGCGGTGTAGAAATAACCACAGGGAGATGCTGCTACAGGAGGTTAATGCTCAAAGTAGCTCCATTTTTCCTCTCCCAGATGTATAAAAACCTGGGCTGGGGGAGATCAGCCAGGCAGGCATTGGAGCTGCGGCAAGTTACCCTGATGGGGTCTTGTTCCACACATCTTAGAACACTATGGAGTTCACTGGAAACCTCCCCACTTGTCTAAGCGGAGGAAACCACTTAATTCTGGCTTCAAAACTGTTTCTCTGTATTTCTTTTCCCTTGAGGAGGGTAAATAACCCTGTTGCTGAATGGTGCACTTCACTTTGAGGGTGAGATCTCAGTGCCTGGAGTGGTTTAAAGGCTTCCTCGGTTCCTGCTGCTCAGGGGCTCTCCAGCTCTGTTGTGCCGTGCACGGTCCCTCCTCTTTGCTCCTCAGGTGACTCTGGCCACCGGTCCCGGGGTTTCTCCTGTGTGTTTACAGCACTGACCGGATGTTTGGAGACGATTACACACGCATGTCACGTCTACCCATGCCGGTGACCTTCTAAGTTGTGTTATTTTTATAAATTAAACCCCCCTTTGGAACAAAGGAAGCCCTGTGAGCTGTCCTCCCGCGGCGACCGCCTGCTGTTAATGTTTAATTGCCCTTTGACTCATTTCTCTCCTCCCCAGCCGGGTCTGGCCGAGGCTGGTGGTGAAGAGCTGCCCTCCAGGGTGATGATGGAGATTGTGAATCAGCTCTGCGGGAGCGGGAGCTGGGTAAGGGATGGAGGGAACCGTGCAGCAGGGATGTGATGTGGGATACACCCAGCTGCGGTGGAGCCTGCATCTGGTCAGGGGACCCAGAAGGGTAGCTCCCTCCTTGCCGCATGCACACACACCTCCACACCAACAGCCCCGGCAGCGTGCTTCCTCCATCCCATCTCCATCAGCACCCTAAGTTCAGGATCCCTCCAGCAATGCTGCCACCATCCAGGCTGCATCTCTGGCCCTGTGAGTCTCGCATCCTCCTGCCTCATGCCAAGGAGCGAGTCCTGCTGCTGAAGCATCCATCCTGCGACAAAGGCTCCAGGATCTGAATCCCAAACGAAGGGACTCTCCGTTCTGCTGCCAGAAACGCAGCCAGGAGCTACCTCTGAAGATATCTGGGAAGGGAAAGCCTCCCTTGATGTGCCCCAGGCGCTGCCCTGCCTGCCTGCACTCTGCCTGCGCTCTGCCCGCGCTCTGCCTGCCTCCCAGCGCACTGTGGAGCCGGCAGGCGGGGAAGAGATGAGGATTTCTGGTCCAGCCCCGTGCCGGGCATTCCCAGGCAGGGCTCGGGGAACGAACCCTCTCCTGAGACGAGGCTACACCCATGAACCAGTGCTAGGTCCCCTTGCTGGCCTTCAGACCGGTTTTGCTGGCCTTCGGACCAGTTAACCTTCCCAAACAGGGTGCCCTACCTGTGGCCAACCTGGGATGGGTTGGCCTGGGCTCCCCGTACCGGGCCTGGCAGGACATGTCCTGGGGCAGGTGGCCAGGGCTCGATGTCCCTGTCCCATGCTGGCCAAGGCACGGACAAGGCTCACTTGCGCTCCTTTTCACCCGCAGCAGGATGGGAATAACCCTGAGCATGCCCAAAACCTCCGGGGAGCTGTGGTTTTGAAGCTCTCATTTTGATATTAATTACTTTACAGAAGCAATTCCTTCCCCTGGCAAAGCAGCCGAGCTGCCCTCTCGTTAGAGCTGCTGGGGTGGGGACACAGGAGGACATGGTGCCTCCGGCCACCGAGAGGCTCGGGGAGGCCAGAGGCTGCTCCTCGCAGCGTGGTCCGGGGCTGATCCGGGGCATCTCCGTCAGCTCTGAACCGCAGCCGGTTTTCCAGATCCAGGGGTGCTAGAGGGGAGGAGGCAGTGGGTGAAACAGGGGGAAGAGGAGGGGGGGAACTTTCTGAAGGGGTTTCGGTGGGGTATCGGTCAGTTTGGGGGGGGATTTGGGCAGCGTAGGCGAAGGGGGATGTGCTGGGGAGGGGGGGGAGACTTGGGTTTCTCTGCCCCCTTCTGGGGCCGTTGTGAGGGGGCTGTGACCCCAGAGGGGGCCGTGGGGCGAGTGGAGCTGGGTGAAGGGGTGGGCTGGCAGATTATATGGGTGCTCGTCCCCTGCGGGGTTGGGGTCCCCGGCACCCAGCGAGGCCGTAGGCACTTGGTTCAAGGTACGTGGGTCCCTATGGGGTGCAGCCCCGGGCGCTGTGGGGTCTGCGAGCTGCCGGAGAGGGGGATGATGAAGAGGATGGGGTGGGCAACGAGTGGGGCCAACCCCCCCCCCCCCNNNNCCCCCCCCCCCCCGGGAACCGGTTCCCCATCCCCGCAGCCGGCACCGAGAGGGTTACGGAAGGCGGAGACGCACCGGGGCGCTCCGGTACCGGCACTGCCGGCGGTGGCTGCCCGCCCCCGGCCCCGGGGAAGCCCTGCCCGCTCCCCCTTCGTTCCTATCCCACCACCCCCCTTCCCCGAGCTTCTACCATGCCCCCGCGGCCGGAGCCGCCGCCGCCTCCGCCGCCTCCCCCCCGGCCCCGCGGAGCCGGAGGGGGCGGCGGGGCGTAGGGAGCCGGGGGGGAGGCGGGCGGCGGGGGCCGCCGGAGGATGCTGGAGGCGACCGGGAGAAGCCAAGCTCTCCCCGGGGCGGTCCCCCA
>RSEF01000003.1:114372082-114390802 GCA_003993805.1 Himantopus leucocephalus
CCCCGTCCTTCTCCGTCCGTCCGTCCATCCATCCCCGTGGAAGGAAGCATCTGGGAAAGGGGCAAAGGCAGGAGGAGCGGAGGGGATCGCCCCCCACAACCGGCTGCCCTCGAAGGAGGGGCAGGGAGGCATCGCGACATCTTTCTGCTCCGCGTCGCTTCGGTTGCAACCTGGCAGTGCGCAAGGGCTGGGGAGAGAGCTTGGCAGGGAGCTGGGGAGGCAGCCTGGCTCGGCTCCCGGCCTCCCCGCGCCACGCCGGCCGTTATATTTATAATTATCCCCCTTCCCCTCCTTCGTCCGCTCCTCGGCACTCAGCGAGATTCGGGGTTACGGCTGCAGGAGAAGGGGAAAGGCCTCGCGGCTCGGCGGCCGGTGAGACGGGGATGCTGCGGGTGATGCCGCGGGTGATGCCCCGGTGAGCATCGGGGTGCGGAGGACCGTGGCGTTTCTGCGGGGCCGGATTAGGGAAAGGTGCCACCATGCCCAGGAACAGGGCTTTTTCAGAGCCCGAGTGCTCGGCTGAGTACTCCGCCGACTACTCGGTGAGCCTGCCGTCGGACCCCGAGCACGGCGTGGGTCGGACCCACGAGGTGACGGTGCGCAGCTCGGGACCCTGCCTCTGCCTACCCCGCTTCATGCGCCTCACCTTCGCTCCCGAGTCCTTGGAGAACCTCTACCAGACCTATTTCCGCCGCCAACGCCACGAGACCCTCCTGGTGCTGGTGGTCTTCGCCGCCCTCTTCGACTGCTACGTCCTCATCATGTGCGCCGTGGTCTACGCCGCCGACAAGCTGGCCCCGGTGCTGGCGGCGGTGGCCGGGCTGGTGGCCCATGTGCTGCTCTTCATCCTCTGCAAGTACAAGCTGCTCCCTGAGCGCGTGGCCCGCAGGTTCCTGCCCTACGTCCTCTGGGTCCTCATCTTGGCCCAGATCTTCTGCTACCTGGGTCTCAACTTCTCCCGCTCGCCCGAGGCCAGCGACACGGTGGGCTGGCAGGCTTTCTTCGTCTTCTCCTTCTTCATCACGCTGCCGCTGCGCTTGGCGCCCATCGTGCTCATCACCGCCGTCTCCTGCGGCATTCACACGCTGGTGCTCGGTGTCACCGTCGCCCAGCAGCGGCAGGACGCCCTGGACGAGGGCACGCTGCTGAGACAGGTACGGGGCTGGCAGGGGGACGTGGAGTCCCCCGGGGTGGCGGGGAGTGATGGGCAACTCATCCCCATTTGGTGTTTCCGTGAGTTACTGTGGGGTCCGTCCCCGTCCCTCTGCCCTGACCCTAAAGCCGGGTTTGATCCGGACCCTGTGAGCTGATCGTGGGCTTTGCTGGGAGGAGGGGGCTCCCCAAAACGTACCCGGGGATCGACCCGTGTGGGGAGTGGGATGCTGGGGAATGCAGGAGCACCCACCCGTGCTGGGACGAGTGGCCACAGACCTGGCCCCGCAAGCACGGATCCATCCCCAGGAGTCACCAGGGGTGCATGGACGCATGGGCTGCGGTTGGGCTGCGGGGGAAACTGAGGCACGGTGGACTGTGGGCTCCCCCGTTCACCCTGCCCGGCGGCCTTGCTTGTGCTGATTTCCCTTTGAATTGCAAAAATGGCTAAAAATGGCCAAAAATGGCCATTTTTAGCAGAAACATGGCAGGAACCCAGCTTCCGGGCTCGCAAACAGCTTTCCCAGGAGGAAGGAGCCGGCCGGCCGCTCAGCCCCCGCTTGGTCCCTGGGTGATGCCCATCACCCACCCCCTCACCCCCAGACCAGGGATGCTTTGGGGTGATTTTCTGCACCAGCAAAGCTGGAGAAACAACGTCCCCGGGCCCGAATGTGGCCCTAAGGATGGGCCACCAATTCACGCACGCAGCGAAGGAGGGGACGTGGGAGTCAGGTCCCCCCACCTGGTCCCTGGCTGCTCGGGTTCTTAATATTTCCTGGGAAATACCCGCTTGGAGCAGCTAGAGACTGGTTTTATTCCCTAAATCAGTGGGTTTCACCGCTTGGCCAAGTCCCTTTCCTCCCGCCGATGTCCCCACCGCCTGGCCATGCACCCATCGATCTGGGGAGCCTTTCTGGGGGTAGGGGGGGGGAGGAAAAAAGGCCAGAGCTGAAAACTGGTGTGCTGGTGGCTGCTGACGGCAGCAGGGAAAATCCCACTGGAAGCATCCGCTCTGCCCCATGGTGGTGTGGGCTCCGTGGGAGGAGGCTACGGGAATTTGGGATGCTCTGGATCAGGTCCCGGGAGACCTCCAGCTGCTCCCAGCCTAAACAGGAAGGGGGGCGTGGGGGTGGATTTCTTCACTTTTCGGGGGTTTTTGGGAGCGTTGAGCCTGTGGTCACACCAGGAGTTGGAAAATGGAGCCTGTTCTCCAAAAAGCCCAAAGATACTGGTTCTTCCCTGTCTGTGGGGTGTAGGGTTTGGGGCTGGTCCCTCAGCTTGGGACATCTCCTGGTGTCACACAGGGGTTTGCAAAGAAAGGCACTTTTTTGGGCACAGTTTCTGGAGCCTGCCGGGCTGGGTGCTGGGGCGGCAGCATGGGTGCCCTCCCAGCCATGCCCGGCCAGATGCACCGCGCCGGCGGGAGAAATCCCGGTGCAGCAGCGGCTTTCCCAGGTTTTGCTCCTTCTCTGGGATGCAAACGCTGCACGTGGCTGATCCGAAGCCAAGGAAACCTCTCACTGCCACCAGCGCCGGGATGCGGGAGGCGAGGGGGCATGCAGGCATCCCCCCCCCCCCCCANAACCCTGGCCAGCAGCGGGCATGCGCTGCCACCACCGCGTTAATCATTGCCGTGGCATGGAGAGTCCGGGGCCGGTAAAACCTTGGCAACGCGGCATGCCTCAGCCTCTGCCTGCTGCAAAAGGAGGAACATTATGTCCAGAAATAAACATCATATGCTTTATTATTATAGCCGGTGGTGCGGCTCCCGGAGGGCACTGCTATTAATAGGATGAACTGGAGGATGTCGCTTGAGCGGGGCCAGCACAGCCCGGGGGGGGTTCACGAGAGATGCCGACAGCTTCTGCCCCACTGCCGGCCGTCGAGGAGGAGCTGGAAGGCTGAATCGTGGCAGGGGGGGTCAGGGTCCGGCGGTGTTTGAGGCCAAATCTGCCGCGGTTGTGTGTGTGAACCAGCTGTGAAGCATCCTTGTGCTTTGCCCATGACCCGGTCCCGGTTCAGATGGCCCCAGCGCATCCCACCGCCACCTTTCCTGCAGGATACGGCTGTGGATGGAGGGATAAGGTTCGGTGCACTGGTGATGCACGCTCCTGCACGTCTTGCTCTCGCTGCCCCCAAATTACTGAGTGTAAATGATAACAAGTGGCCACGCCGGGAGCAGGGTCTCCTCCGTGTCGGGGCTTTCCCCACGGTGTTTGGGATGCCAGGAGGTGTTTTGCGACTCGGGGCATGTGGGCACCCGCTGGGGGAGGTTTGGAGGGCTGAGCATCCGTTGCACGGCTGTAGGATGCAGCTGGAAGATGCTCGGCGTGGGATGCGGCTGTGCCATGCGAGCGGGTCCCGGGGGTTTCCAGCGGCCCCGGTGTGCCGAGCTGTGCCGAGCTGTGCCAAGCTGTGCCGAGCTGCCCCGTGCCCATCCAGCCCCGGTAGAGTTGCCCGTTGTTATGACAACCGAAGAGGCAGGTTAAAAATAGCAAGTGGCTGCTTGTTTTGGGGGTTTCTTCTCCGTACCCACCTCCAGACGGCTCCTCGCTCGCCGTCTGCTGCGCCGTGGGTGCAGGGGCTTCCCGGGGATCCCCCGGCTGCAGCGGTGGGGTCTGGGGTGGGATGCGGCCCTGGGGCACCAGCTGGGGGTCCCATGTACTCTCCCTGCTCCTCATGCTCTTTCCCCCCCCCAAAAAAAAATGTTTCCCTGCTGTAAATAAGTTTTTCAGCCCCGGGATGGTGCCACGCCAGCACCTGAACCCCCCGCCAGCGCCCTGTGTTTGTTGCTGCGCGTGGCCTGTTTCATCCGTGCCTCAGTTTCCCCCTGCGAGGAAAGGGTTGGCAGCTCCTCCCTGTTGCCACCGGACTGCTCAGGTCTCGATGTAGGGTAGTAAAACCTCCAAGGACAGGGACAGCCAGGGACTGGGATCACATTAGGGTTTTCCTCGGACTGAGCTGGGCTATGGGGTACGGGGACGAGGGATGGGACAGGGTCGGTACCAGGGAGTTGGAGAAGGGTGCCGAGCGCGGCAGCACATCCCTGATGGAGATGAGCCCCGGTGGGAACGGCTCTGTGCTCTTCCCGCTGCCTTCTCCGCACTGGCTGTGACACAGTCCATGGCCCGCGGGGTGGGAGGACGTCTCCATGATGTCCCCATCAGCCCTTCGGCATAGCTGGAGCCTGTTATCACATCCTCCCCGGCGCTCTTCCCCTTTCTAGACTAAACAAACTGAATTCTTTCAACTTTCCCTCATTGGTCATATTTTCCACGAAGGGCTCGTTGCTCCCATCTGCAAACCTGCTCAGTCCCCTCCTGGGCTGTGGGGACACACGGGGACCAGCCGGTGGGGTGGGATGGGTCCAGCCCATGGGGACAGGATCCAGCCCGGAGGATGGGGTCCAGCCTGTGGGATGGGACAGGGTCCGGTTCACGGCAACAGGGTCCTGCCCATTGGGATGAGGTCCAGCCCACGGGGACGAGGTCCAGCCCAGGGATGGGACACGTCCAGCCTTTGGGACAAGGCAGCGAGCCTCCATGCCGTGCTCCCTTGAAACCCCAAGGAAAACGGGATGGGTTGTCACAGCCAGCAACACCCAGGGGCATCCATCCCCGGTGCTGCAGGCTCACACCCATCGCTTTGGCTCTCTGGAGGGCTGTAGATGAGCAGGAGCTTGAGTAAATACACGATTTTAAGGTTTGGCTGTGTTTTTATTAACTTTTTCTGCACAAAGGGGTGCAAATCCCATGGCGGGGACGTGGGGAGCGAACGGCACGTGAGCCGCCGAGAGCCGCTCGCCTTCAGCAGCGCCTTCCCCTGGGGCTGCGCCCGGCCCCTGCCAGCCTGCTGCCTTTTTCCAAAACATCTCTGCAAGTTTTAATGAAGCAGAGTCGGCCCACGGGGACCACGAGGGCTCCTGAGATGCTCGGGGTGTGATCCCCGACTGGACTCCTCCTGCGGAGCCACCGTGACGGTCCCCAGTGTGTCCCCGCAGCAGCTAACGGTGGCCGTGGCTCGGTGATTTACCCCCAGGGTGTATTTTATGTCCTCCTCCAGCATTTGAATATTTTTTTCCACTCTCGCCGATCGGGCTCTGCTGCGCAAACAGGGACTTGCAGTGACACCGGTGCTGTCCCCAGGGCACCCACAGGCTTCCCCATGGCTCGGCTCACCCCCTTCTCCTTTTCTCTGTCCCCCTAAGATCCTGTCCAATGTTGCCATCTACCTTTGTGCCATCACGGTGGGCACCATGTCCTACTACATGGCCGACCGCAAGCACCGCAAAGCCTTCCTCGAAGCGCGCCAGTCCCTCGAGGTCAAGCTCAACCTGGAGGAGCAGAGCCAGCAGCAGGTAGGAGCCACGGCTGGGCAAGGGGACAGCGTGGGGACAGGGCAGGGGACGGCTATGGGACACTGGTGCAGCTTTGGGACGTGGCTGAGGCACCCACAACCCACACCCTGCCTGGCGCAGAGGGACCGTGGCAGGTGGCGCTGGGGACAGGAGGCCATGTATTTGCAGTTTTGTGCCCAGTTTGGGGACTCTGCGTGTGACCATCCTCTTCCAGGACCTCCCAGTTCCTGCCATGGCCACCACTAAGCTGTCCCCATCCCTGAGCACAGCCAGGCAGCAGGTCCCTGGGTATTGCCATGTGGCAGGTCCTTGTCCCCATGCATGGCCATGTGACAGGTCCCCAGGTGCGGCCACACGGCAGGTCCCCAGGGTCCCCATCCCTGTGCACAGCCGCGTGGCAGGTCCCAAGGCTTGGCCTTGCAGCATGTCCCTGTCCCCAGGCACAACCACATGGCAGGTCCCCATCCCTGAGCATGGTCACGCAGCAGGTCCCCATCCTCAGGCATGGTCACACAGCCATTCCTTGTCCCCATACACGGGCAGGTGGCAGGTCCCCAGCCATGCAGCGTGTCCCTGGGCACAGCCACACAGCGTGTCCCTCTCCCCAGGCATGGCCACGCAGCAGGTCCCTGTGCACAGCCACATGGCAGGTGCCTGTCCCCGCGCAGAGCCACACAGCAGGTCCCCTTTCCCAGACACAGCCATGCAGCAGGTCCTCGTCCCCAGGCAGGACCATGCAGCACGTCCCCATCCCGCACAACAAGTCCCCAACCCTGAGCATGACCACGCAGCATGTCCCCATCCCCAGGGACAACCACATGGTAGGTCCCCATCCCCAGGCACGGCCACCAGCAGGTCCCCATCCCTGAGCATGGCCACACAGCAGGTCCCCATCCCCAGGCACAGCCACCAGCAGGTCCCCAACCCTGACCATGGCCACGCAGCATGTCCCCATCCCCAGGCATGGCCACCAGCAGGTCCCCATCCCCAGGCACAGCCACCAGCAGGTCCCCATCCCTGAGCATGGCCACACAGCAGGTCCCCATCCCCAGGCATGGCCACCAGCAGGTCCCCAGCCATCTCATGGGCCGGTCCTGCAGCAGACCGTGACGGGGAAGGGAGAGCTGGCAGCCAGCACAGCCAGCCGCTCTCCGCTCATCCCTCGAGCGATACCTGCCGTGGCGGAGCCCCGCACATGCGGCTGTGCCGGCTCCGTGCCGTGGTGGCCCGGCAAGAGGAGCGGTCGGAGGGGAACGGGTGTCGTGGTGGCGGCCGGCTGTTTCAAAGCCCTGTTGTCTCCAGCCGCCGTCCGGTGACGAGCTGGGCTAATTTTAGCACCTTATCTGGGGCCTCTCTCCCCGTCTCCCATCGCTTATCTGGTTGATCCGCTGCCAGCAATTTGCTCCCAATGGCAACAAGAGACACGTGGCGGGGCCGGGCCAGCGCCACCGGCGTCCTCTTTGCTGCAAAACCTGGGTGGATGCTCTGGTGTCTAGTAAAGGGTTAGGGCCAGGGAGGGATTTGGGTGATGGGGGACGATGCTCCGAGTGAGAGCGCCTTCGAGGTCCTAGCCCGTGGATTCAGAGGGATACAGGAAGGGACACGGGGTTTATTATCACATGAGCTCCATTTCCTTAGGGAATTGAGCTAAAAAAAGCCCGTGATCTTGCAGGAAAGGCTGCTGGCATGCGGCTGAGTGGCTCAGGGCAGGGGGGCCGCAGGGCAGGGAGCGATGCTGGTGGCCGGATCTATCCCTCCTCCCTCCAGACCACCAGTGGTGGCTGCACCGGCAGCCCCGCGGGCAGAGCTAAGGTTAACGGGAGCCGAGAGAAGCCAAGGAGCCCCCGCACGCCTCCCCGCCGGCAGCCCCCGGGGACAGGGGTGGGGACACGGTGCCGTTCCTCCAGCAACAGCCCCGCCACGGCTGCGCACAGAGACACCCCCGTCCCGGGGGAAAAACCGCTTCGTTAACAGAGTTACTTACATTTAGTGCAAATCCCCACGTGCAGCCGGGAAGAGGTATCCGTTCTCCAGCTCTGGGGCTGCAGGAACAGCGGGGACAGCAATGAGTACAATGTCCCCAGGGGGGTTTGATCCTCCTGAGGGATCTTGGTTGAGTCCTACATGTGGATTTTGGGTACCCACCATGCTTTTAAATTGATAAATCCTCCTTGGCGTGGTCTAACCCAGGTCCATACACCCCGCCCCGATCCACCCCTAGGGCAGGACACCCTGGGACAGCTCGTAAGGACCTTGGGGGACATCGGTGCAGACCCTGAGGTCCCTCCCAGCACCATGTCCCAGGTTTATCTGGGCTGATAAAACCTTGGCCAACCCAATGCATTTTAATTCTCAAGCTCCCGGTGAGGGGGTGGGCTCTGCATCGCACCTGCAGGAGGGATCTGGGGGGCACAAGGAAACTTTGCAGCTCATCAGCCGGTGTGCAAAGAAGTCTGCGGGACTGTCCCTTCTTCCCACGGCTCTGGGGACAAGGAGGCTGGTGGCTGCAGTGCCCCAAAACCGTCACCCTCCCATCCTTCCCTGCCTGGGATTTATTCCCACTTGCAAAAATCTTGATGAGAACTTGTAAAATAGGGAGGAAAATGGTAAAAGCAGCAGTTGGCATCCCTGGCAGAGTATCACCAAGGGGGACCTGCCACCCATGGGTGCATCCCCTCCACCCGTGGGTGCGGGTTTGGGGTCAGGGTGATGGGTCCCAGCGCCCTGGGGTGCCTGGGACACCCCACTCTCACCTTCCTCATCCTGCCTGGAGGAAAAGCTCCTTTTCCACCCATGGTTTGATCCACCCACTCCTTCCCCACGTGTGGCTGAGAAGGTGGGCTAAAGACCTGGCTGGTCCCTGGGATCCTCTGGGGACAGCCCAGGAGCTTGGGAATGTCACTTTGATGCACTCTGTCCCCACGGAGAGGGAAGCGCTCGGCCCGCAGATCGTGCGCCGTGCATTTGCGCCACGGATTTGCACTACGGATTTGCACCATGTGTTGCTGGCCTTGGCTTCACGTCATGGTGAACTCCCGTCCCTGCCCCGTCCCCCAGGAGCGGCTGATGCTCTCCATCCTGCCCAAGCACGTGGCCGACGAGATGCTGAAGGACATGAAGAAGGACCCAAGCCAGAAGGAGATGCAGCAGTTCAACACCATGTACATGTACCGTCACGAGAACGTCAGGTAGGACCGGCCCTTCACTATGTGGGGGGAAAAAAAAACCCTGTAATTTTTTGGCAGAAATGTGTATTTTGCCATCCTGGCTAGAAAAGAGGGAGAGACCGGGGTGGTTTGCGGCTAAACTGAAGGGCGATGGGGGACGGTCGCCAACCAGACCATGGTTCAGGGCCCTTTTTTGCTCCAGCCGTGGTTTGCAGAGCATCGTTTTCAGCCGTGTTCCAAAATAGCCTTTCCTCCAGCGTGGGTGCCCCGGCGAAAAAAGGAGAGCAGGGACGGGGGCGGGACTGGGAGGGGGACACACACACGCCGGGGCTGAGCCGCTCGCCGTTGCTCCCCGCAGCATCCTCTTCGCAGACATCGTGGGCTTCACCCAGCTCTCCTCCTCCTGCAGCGCCCAGGAGCTGGTGAAGCTCCTCAACGAGCTCTTCGCCCGCTTCGACAAGCTGGCAGCCGTGAGTGCCCCCCACTCGACATCCCCCGCCTGGCATGTAACGAGCGGGGCAGGTCTCAGCCCCAACCTCGCCCCGGCCCCAGCTGAAAGCTGCATCCCGGGATGGGGACGAGGAGGTTAAAATATTATTGCTGTGAGATGTGGGAGACACCCTTGCAAAAATATTTTTGCGTTGCAAAAATAGAGCTGGGAAAGGGTGGGGGGGGGACGGGACGGGAGGGGACGACCCAGCCAGGGTGCCGAGCCCTCGGGGGAGGCAGGCTGGGAATGGAAAATCCGATTATTTGTGTCCCGGTTGGGCGCGGGAGACCTCTGCGTGGGTCAAGGTCAGCCTGGGAGAGGGATGGAGGGAGCTGGGGCGGGAGGGGGGAAGGTCCCAGCTGATTGAGGGGGGGGCGCTGACACCGTGGCCACCCCCCCACCCCTTCCCCAGAAATATCACCAGCTGCGCATCAAGATCCTGGGCGACTGCTACTACTGCATCTGCGGGCTGCCCGAGTACCGGGAGGACCACGCCGTCTGCTCCATCATGATGGGGCTGGCCATGGTGGAGGCCATTTCGTAAGGGTTTTCTCCTCGGGGAGGGGGGACGTTCACCCCCCAGGGAGGGGTGGCAGGGTGGGCAGGGGGACCTGGTGGGCTGGGGCCGCACCCTGGGGGCTTTGGGGGTTCAGCCGCTGCGAAATGCATTAAAATACGGAGGGGTGATAATTAATGATGGAGGGGGTCAGGATTGGGAGAGGCTGTGGGGTGGGGATGGGTTGGGGCGGGGGTCACCCCCATCCCTGGAAACATTCCAGGCCAGGTTGGACGGGCCTCTGAGCAACCTGGTCTAGTGGAAGATGTCCCTGCCCATGGCAGGGGGTTGGACTAGATGGCCTTTAATGGTCCCTTCCCACCCAAACCAGTCTGTGATTCGATGATATCAGCCTTGTCTTCCCACCCCCAGCTACGTGCGGGAGAAGACAAAGACAGCGGTGGACATGCGGGTGGGGGTGCACAGCGGGACAGTGCTGGGGGGCGTGCTGGGCCAAAAGCGCTGGCAGTACGACGTGTGGTCCACCGACGTCACCGTGGCCAACAAGATGGAGGCGGGGGGCATCCCCGGGTGAGCATCTCCCGAGGGGAGGTGGGGGACGGGGACGGGGTGTCCTGCACCCAAGGGTGACGGCTGGTGCCCGGTGCTGGCAGGCGGGTGCACATCTCGCAGAGCACCATGGATTGCCTGAAGGGCGAGTTTGAGGTGGAGCCGGGTGAAGGTGGCTCACGCTGTGAGTACCTGAAGGAGAAGGGCATCGTCACCTACCTTGTCGTGGTCCCCAAGCAGCCCCTGCGCAATGGCATCAATGGGGTGGTGAGTGGCAGCAGCACTGCGATGAGCCGGGGTTGGGGGGGGGACAACACCCCCACCATGACCCACCACCTTCCACCTTGCAGAAGCTGTCGCTGACCTCATCCCATGGTGGTTCCCCACCGTTGGTCAACACCAAGGAGCGCAATGGCAGCCTCAGCCTGGCCTGCGCCAGCCCCGAGGAGCCCGAGGAGCCCGACGCCAGGGTGAGGGGCACCCTGGAGAGCGGGGAGGAGGATGGAGAGGTACAGCCCATGCAACGCATCCCCCTTCCAGCAGCTCACCTGCGTTTGGGGGGGGTTGTTGATAGCCACACTAGGGTGGCCAACCCCCCTGGTGCCAGCACGGTCTTGCTGATGCCTCGGCTGTGCCGGCGCAGGCGGTGAACCCCTCCTTCCCCAACCCTCGGCGGCGGCTGCGGCTGCGGGACTTGGCCGAGCGGGTGATCGACGCTTCGCAGAACGAGCAGGAGCTCAACAAGCTGCTAAATGAAGCTTTGCTGGAGCGGGAGTCTATCCAGGCGTGAGTTCCCCCAGCCGGTGGCGTGTCCTGGCACAGCTCGGCAGGTCCGTGGCGCTGACGGGCGGTGTCACTGGCAGGCTGAAGGGGAAGAGCACCTTCCGGCTCTCCATGCGCTTCATTGACCCCGAAATGGAGACGCGCTACTCGGTGGAGAAGGAGAAGCAGAGTGGGGCCGCCTTCAGCTGCTCCTGCGTTGTCCTCTTCTTCACCGCCTTGGTGGAGGTCTTCATCGACCCCTGGTAGGGCAGGGAGGTGGTGGGGGTGGGTAGTCCCAAGCGATGCTTGGCCCCAGCCGGGCATTGAACCCATTCCCTCTTGGCCTTTTTGGCAGGTTGGTGGCCAACTATGTGACCTTCGTGGTGGGGGAGATCCTGCTGCTCATCCTCACCCTCTGCTCGCTGGCTGCCATCTTCCCCCGGGTGAGACGGGACAGGCTCACCACTCATGGTGATGGGACACCATGATGTTTCATCACCATGTCCTGCCTGGGTGAACCCCTCCCCACCTTCCTCTCTCCACAGGTCTTCCCAAAAAAGCTCGTGGCCTTCTCCACCTGGATTGACAGGACCCGCTGGGCACGCAACACCTGGGCCATGGCCGCCATCATCATCGTCACCATGGCTGACATCGTGGACATGGTGAGCTACCAGCGCAAATGCTAGTGGGGCTGAGCCTGCTCCAGCCTCCCTGCAGGCAACCCATAATTGTGCACGGCCCCGTGCAGGGCCGATCGTTAAAGCAATTAGCAGGGCTGCACTGTCAAGGGGGAAATTAGGTCGGGTGTCTACTCCTCCTTCTCTGCAAAGCACCCTGTCCCTTTGGGTGGCCATGCAGCCCTTGGAGAGGTGCACCCTGTCCCCACGTCCCCGTCCTCACCCTGCCCTTGTGCCCCCAGCTCAGCTGCCGGCAGGACCACGGTGGGATGGGCAACGTGACAGTGGGGCCACCATGGCCTGATGGCTGTGGGGAGCAGCCCAAGTACTACAGCTACATCGCCCTGTTGGCCTTGGTGGCCACCATCATGCTGGTGCAGGTCAGCCACATGGTCAAGTTGACCCTCATGGTGCTGATCACCGGGGCCACCGGCGCTGTCAACATCTATGCCTGGGAGCACATCTTCGACCAGTACGACCGCCGCCGTGGCCAGCAAAGCACGTAAGGGGTGGGAAGGGGGTGGGCATGGGGTTGGGGGGCATGGCCATGCCCACCACCCACCCAAGCCCTGCTGCCTCTGCTGGCAGGTCCTCGCTGGTCCCCTCCAAGTACTCCATGACGGCGATGATCTTCATTGTGATGCTCAGCTTCTACTACTTCTCTCGCCACGTAAGTGCCTTGCCCTCCAAGCCCGGGAAGCTCCCCTCTCCTCTGCATCTCCACCCTGAGCCCCTGCCTTTATTTCTTGCAAGCTCCAAGGCAGCAGGGTTTGTCCCAGGCTGTGAACAGCTTCTCCAGCTCTTCTCCAAGGAAGCCCACCCAAGGAAGCCCTTTCTCTCCATGACCACGTCAGTGCAGAGAACACCTCCCACTTGCCCCCACGGTTAGGGATGGGCAGCAACGTGGTGGCCCCAAGGCCCATGCCTGCACTGCAAGGGTCCCATTTGCACCTTGGAGCAGGTCTCATGTCCGCAGTTAGGGCTTCACCTTGTCCCAGAGCCTCCTTCCAGGCTGTCTCCAAGCCCAGACTGGCCCCACAGCAGCCAAGATGCTCCTGGTACTGGAGGGGACCTACGGGTGGGTGGCAACTGGGAATGCAGCCATCTCCTCCCACTCACAGGTGGAGAAGCTGGCCCGGACCCTCTTCCTCTGGAAGATCGATGTCCATGACCAGAAGGAGCGGGTCTACGAGATGCGGCGCTGGAACGAAGCCCTTGTCACTAACATGCTGCCCGAGCACGTGGCCCGGCACTTCCTGGGCTCCAAGAAGCGGGACGAGGTAAGGGGAGCCCAGGAGGGGGGATTTGCCCCACTTTTTTGGAGGGAGCTCTCTGGGTCCAAAGGCTTTGCTGAAGGCTCTGGCTGAGCATCTTTGGTTGGATGAAGGTGATGTCTTGGCCATGCAAGGCGAGGTTGCAGAGCACCCTCACCTTTTCACATGTGCCAAGGGAAGATGGCTTCACGGGAAGGGTTTGGATTTGCCAGAGGTGCTGCTGTCATGCATGGGCACGTCCTTGGCTTATGGTCACCATCCTGTCCCACCCCCAGGAGCTGTACAGCCAGTCCTACGATGAGATCGGTGTCATGTTCGCCTCCCTCCCCAACTTTGCTGACTTCTACACAGAGGAGAGCATCAACAACGGGGGCATTGAGTGTCTGCGGTTCCTCAACGAGATCATCTCTGACTTTGACGCGGTGAGTCAGGACGGAACCAGCCACGGGGATGGAATGGGGCTTGGTCAGACCTTCCCTTCCTGCCCCATCTGGGGGTAGAAGGACCTGCCGTGGCCCTGGGGTACCTAAGGGTCTTGTCTCCATGGCTCAGCTCCTGGACGAACCCCAATTCCGGTGCATCACCAAAATCAAAACCATTGGCAGCACCTACATGGCCGCTTCTGGAGTGACCCCCGATGCCAACGCCAACGGCTACAGCGCCAAGGTGAGGGGTCCCTGTGGTGGGGAGACAATGGGCAAGGGGTGGGCAGGCCTGACCCATGCTGCCCTTGCAGAAGGAGACCCTCTCGGATAAGGAGCGCTGGCAGCACTTGGCCGACCTGGCCGACTTTGCCTTAGCCATGAAGGTGACGCTGATGAACATCAACTACCAATCCTTCAACAACTTCATGCTCCGCATAGGCAAGTCTGGGAGCGTGGGACAGGGTCTGCCTTGGCATCCCCCATCCCTCCTTCCCCACCAGCAGGGGGAACCAGTTGTAGTTCAGCAGCTGAAGGCAGTGGGGCCGGGGTGGGACACACACCTCATTGCCCCGACCCATCCCCTAGGACACACTCTCCTGCAGACCAGGATGTCCCATGTGTGTCACCAGGCACGAAGGTGACGTCTACTCCTTGTCTTGCACAGGCATGAACAAGGGGGCCGTGCTGGCGGGTGTCATTGGCGCCCGCAAGCCACACTACGACATCTGGGGCAACACAGTGAACGTGGCCAGCAGGATGGAGTCCACCGGCGTGATGGGGAACATACAGGTGGGGTGACGAGGGTGGGGGACAAACTGGCAACCCGGGGGACGCTGCAGCCCTCAAAACCCCCCAAGCTTTGGGTAGGAGGGGGACAGCGCTGCCAGGGGCACACGGGAAGGTTGGGGCTGCCAAGGAGCTCCTCCGAGCTGGGAATGGGGCAAGGGGGTGCTCAAAGAAGGGCACCCCAAGACAATGGGGCGGGAGCCCGGCTGGTGGGTAGACCTGTTGTCCGAGTGGCATGTGGGTGTCCCTACTCCCCATGTCACGTGCCAGGCAAGGACCCGCCTGCCTCCCACCATGTCAACTTGTCCCCGCAGGTGGTGGAGGAGACCCACCTCATCCTGAAGGAGTACGGTTTCCGCTTCGTGCGCCGGGGAGCCATCTACGTCAAGGGCAAAGGGGAGCTGCTCACCTTCTTCCTCAAGGGCCGGGAGAAGCAGGGCTCCTTCATCAACGGCTCCTCCGTCACCCTGCCCCATCAGGTGGTGGACAGCTCGTGAGGGTCCGGCACCCGCCCGCCACCACAGCCACAGCCTCCCGGCGCCGAGCGGGGCGGCTCAGGGCAGGGGGGGGCCCGGCACCCACCGCCGGGGACGTCCATCCCACCGCCGTCCGGATCTACAACCAAACTCAAGAAACCAACCCCTTCGCACGACCCTTTCCGAGCCCCCGCCGGAGGTTTCCTGTGCGGAGGTTCACTCCATCGTGCCTGCGGCTGAGCAGGAGGGAGACACGGGGCCGCCTCGGCGCGCTCCTCCGGCCGTTCACGCTGGCATGCAAGCGCACGCAAGCTCGCAGCCCTCGGCGGGCACGGCGCCGGGGACACGCGCTGCCTTTCTCCGTGCGCCCCGGGCTTCACCGGGCATCCCGGGCTTCACCGGGCCGGGGGCCGCACCATCAGCCGCGCCGGGGGACAGCATGACATTAAAGTAGCATCACGGTCCCCAGCCACCGCACACTTGGCACGAGGAGATCCAAACTCAGGGCCGGATGGGAAGACACCACGTTTCTCCTGCGTGCCGGGAGCGGTAGCTACAAACCGGGAGCGTCCGGGGTTTGCTGTTAGTTCGTACCAAGTTCATCCTCGTCACAAACCGCCGTAGTTAGGAGATGGGGGAGACGGAGAGCGCGGTGCCGCCTTTGACTCGGGGAAGAAGAAAAAGGAACCAATATTGTGTATTTCAGATATATAAATATATATAATATAAGAGTACAGATTGACATATATATTTTTAACTGTGCCTGTTCCCTCCCCGCAGCGGGGCTCACGCTCGTCCAGACGCTGCCCTGCGGTCGGCTGCTGTCAATTTGCTGTCGCTTGATGGAGGAGAGGACCAGAGACTGGCCGAGGAGGGGACGGGTGTTTAACCCGGTGCTGCCAGGGCCGGGGGAGAAGGCCAGCAACCCGCAGAGTGTAATTACGCCGCTAGTTTCTTGAATAGAAGCAGTTGAATTTCAAAGCCTGATTCTGCGCCTGCTTTGTTCCTGGGGGTTGTGGATGTCGTGAAGGCTTTGCCCGCCTTCCCCGAGGGGTCCCCAAAGGGGAAGCTGGTGCCAGGGCTGAGCACCTCCCATGGGTGGCATTCGCTCCTCTCACTCGTTGGGGCTCAGCTGAGCACCTAACCACTGGGAATGAATGATATGGGAGTTTAATCCCCACCCCGCCACGAGGAAGGAAATAAAATCCCCATCCACCACCTGCGCCGCTCCGTCCCCGCCGTCACGGGGCCTGGCTGAGGGTGAAGCAGCACCCACAGGGACCCGGAGCGATGCTGGAGATGGGGACAAACCCGCCCTGCCAAAGGCAGCCCTCTGAGGGTGTCTGTACCCTGGGATACAAGCCCGGAGGTGTGACGGGTCTTATGGAATCATAGAATCAGGTTGGAAAAGATCATCAAGTCCAACCGTTAACCCAACACTGCCCAGCCCACCACTAACCCACGTCCCTCAGCACCACGTCTACACGTCTTTTAAACACCCCCAGGGATGGCGACTCCACCACGTCCCTGGGCAGCCTCTTCCAGTGCTTGACAACCCTTTGGGTGAAGAAATTTTGGCCTGGACCTTGCCCAAGACCTGGGTTGAGCCTGGCCTTGCCGCAGCTGCCTCAGTGACAAGCTGGGGCACTTGAGCCCGGCAGCCCAAGCGCCCGGTTCCCACAGATTTTCCCCCCTAAAAGCCAGACCCCGCAGCAAGGACAGAGCTCTGCCTGTCCCCACGGGAGCGGTGGAAGGACCTCAGCAGGAAGGCGCACGGGGCGAGGGCAGGGACTCACAGGTAAGTCTGTCCTCTGCAAACTCGGGGCTGCCCTCAGGCACAGGCGAGGCACTCAGCAGCGCTTTTTCCCCCCCCTTTCCAAACACTTCTCGCAGCAGAAGACACAACCACGGAATTAGAAGTGATGCGGGACAATGAAAATGCCTTTTGGTGATGCAGAGATGGCATCAGGAGCAGACAGTCAAAAGCCCGCGCCTCTCCGAACACGAGGGAGCGGGTGAGCGCTCACCCCGCAGACACCCCGCGAGCCGTCTGCTCTTCTAAAGCAGCTGCAGCTCGGGGGTGTCAGCCTGGCGGCAGGAATCGCTACCCCGAGCTACGACACTCGAAAGCCAGAGGTCACATTTAAATAGGTTGTCCAGTTCAACCTGGGCCAGAAGCTCTAATGACTAGAGAAGCAATTAAAAAAACATATTATAAAGCGCTTTCCCTGTGCCTTATCACAGGTGGGACCCGTGTAAAAGTGAGACAGGAGGAAATACTGTTATTTAAACCCCATTATATATATATATCATCATTTAAACCCCATTCTATTCTACTAAACCACACTGCAAGGCTCAAAGAAATCAACAGAAGATTTTTTTTAAACAGCGCAATTTCAGTAATGCAGAACTTTTATTAACAAGTTTAAAAAATACTGTGACAAAAGAGCAAGATCTTGAAGATCTGATCCAGACTCGAAGCACGACGACGGGACACCAGCAAAGCTGCCCCGGGCCTGAAGGGAAGGAAACAGCACCTCTAAAGCCACTGCCGGTGTGAAATTTTCCAGAAAGTTCAGTGTTTATGCTTGGGGGGGGGGCGGTTAACGCAGCCCACGCGAGGGCACGAGTTGCTGCGGGCAGTAACTAAACCTCACCTCTGTCCCTCAAACCCCTCCAGCTCCTAACCTGAAGTCCCTTCCCGGCTGTAGTAAGCGGGACACAGAGTATTCCTCTTGCTCCCCTCTTTTTGAGGTGCACTGGATACGCGCACAGTGCTGATCCGCAGTGCACTGCCCCCAAAGCACCGACATCTCGAGGTTTAAAAAAGTTTCTGATTTCAACTGTGAGACATTTCCTGAAGCTGTGGAGTTCTGTGGCACCAACGGCAGAGATCAGCGCTCAAACCAGCACGCAGCAGAGCGCCGAGGAAAGGTTACCTGCAACAACACGCACCCGAAAGCCTCAAGGAAGCATCGCTCTCGAGATTCAAACTGGGCCAGTCGCTCCTCCGGGGAGTTCCCAGCAGCAGGGCTGCGGTCCGCCGAGAACATCTGCATTTCGAGATCGCTCCCCGCAGGCGGGGGAGCTCGGGGAGGCGCATTACCGAGGAGAGCCGGGGTGGCTTATGGTGCTCCATCCACGCTTCCTTCAGCGCTGCTGAAGGAGCCGAAGACTTTGTGCAGAGCCACGCGGCGAAACAGGTCCGAGTGAGCTGCTGCCGTCTCTGCGAGAGATGCGGGAGCGTTCGCTGGCAGACAGAAGCGGACGGATCAGCGAGGAAAGGAACACCATATCGCCAGCATAAAACTATTCGCTTTTCATTCGTCCCTATTCCCCAGGGAGTTTTTCGCTCTCCCTCACCATAGTGTTTTTCTTCTCATAACCCTTCGCTCTCCTTCCTAACCCTTCGCGTCCTGCAGCTCTCCCGCGGGATTTGACGGCTGCAGAGAGCGCAGCACCTTATGAAACACCCACCGCTGAAGGGCGAGGACGAACATGGGAGTCTCAGCCACCGAGTTGCTCTCAGCTCAGAAAACACTGGAATTCATGAGCAAAGGTGGAACTTTACCTATAAAGGGCTGGCTACTGCAAGGCAAGGAGAGGAAGGACCGTCGATACAGCACACGACGACTCCTCCAGCCTACCCGCAAGCCACGGCGCTCGCAGAGCAGGCCCCAGACCGTGACTGATGGCAGAGAAGATGAGTCCCTGCTGCTCTGTTCAGAGCTCCATCTAGCTGCACCTCAGTCCATCCCCTCCGCGGCCCGGCCCAGCCAGCCCCGAGCGGGACACGGCGTGGCTGGAAACACCGGGAGACAGATGGGCAAACGATTCCTCAGCCCAGTTTGGCATTTGTAGTAAACCAGTCAGGAAACAGCGCAGATCCAGGACCGAGCCGTGCCACCGTGTTAGGGCTGCACGAGACGCTCAGCGCTGCCGTCGGTCTTCGCCGTACCAGGAGGAGGAAGCGTTACCGACACAGAGGCGGGGGGAGCAGGTGGTGTCAGGGAAAGACTCTCAGGCAGAGATCTTTGTTAGGAGTACCAACCCCATGGACGCTACAGGCTTGGGGCGGAGTGGCTGGA
>RSEF01000003.1:114390902-114402839 GCA_003993805.1 Himantopus leucocephalus
CCTCCAGGGATGGGGCAGCCACAGCTTCTCGGGGCAACCTGATGCAAAGCCCTGGTCTGTGTGACACCGAGTTCACCCCCTTCACGCTCCTTCCAGTGGCCTTCTTGACACCGAACCATCCCCACTTCTGCTCCAGGCAGGAGGACAGCTCTCCATCGCAAGGTGAAACATCCCACCTCCAACAGAGCTCCCACCTCATCCCACCCAGCCCAGTAACCTCCTGCTCCACACCGCTTGACCGGGACCGGTGAGCTGAGCTACCTGCACAGAGCCAAGACACAAAGCAAGGCACCCCCAGGTGAGCTTTGGTTTTTTTTTTTTTCCTCATTTCTGGAGATCTGAAGCTCAAATCTGACTCATGCAAAAAAGGCAACAAGTCTGGTGACTCTGCCCGTTTGCTTCCCTACGTTCAGAGTGGGACACATCTTAAAAGGGTCACCCAGTGACCTGGGACTGCTGCTCTTGACTCAATTTATTGCCATGTTTCCTAAGGCCACTTTCACAAGACATAATTAAGTCACTTGTTTAATTAAAAGCCAAAGACCTGCTCCATGTCTAACTCAACACACGTCATTTAAATGCTGTGGGCTTCTGGCTGCCTCCGAGGTGAAGACAAGGATAAGGTTGATGGTGACTTCTGAAGGACGTCATGGTAGGAGGACACGGCCTGAGCTCAGCACGTGTCCTCAGCCAGGTGTCACCTACGGGCACCGCCACCCCTGCCAACACCCTACCAGGGGACTATCACCTTGGTGTCACCTTGCTGCCTTCTCTCTGTGTCACCCGTGTGCTCCAGGTTATGCCCACCATGATCTTACTTGCTGTTCCCCATGGCTCCTTGCTGCCAGGTCTTCATGTCAGGCGACTGGTAGCCCGGTGTCGGCGGAGCCGGCTGCAGCATGGGGCTTTGCGAAGGCGGGAGCTGGGGTGACATCAAGGGGCTGCTGGGGCTGAGCGACGGGGCAAAGGCGGGTTCGTTTTGCTGACCCATGCCTGGGGAAGGACAGACGGCGTCAGTGGTGCCCAGGCCCCCACCAGCAGCCCCAATTCCCTCCTTCTCCCCTGCAACCGCTGGTATTGAACCAGAAGCATCAGCCTTGGCTCAGGCTCGGTGCCTCTGGTTTTCGTTTTGAGCAGCTGCATCGCTCACATGCCAATATTTCAGGGATGAAGGAGCAGGGAAACTCCCCCCCGCCCCCCCGAGTGGTTTCCATCAGCAAGTGTTCCTCTTTAGCACTGCACCTGGCTGGAAAACAGCCGGGGTAATGATGAGATGGTGCCAAAGGAGGTTCCTCCATGGCTATCGCAGCCACACGCCAGTTTTCTCTACTCATCAGTGATGTCCGCCTTGCTGAGACCCTGCACAGGTGCTCGAACGTGAAGTGCTTCACGACAGCGCCCGTCTGCAGGCAGCTCTGCACCGCCTCACCCATCTCGTACGAGCTTGGTGCCCACACCAGAGGCGTAAGCTGCCTGCAGCTCATTTCAGCCATCTCAGCAAGGCCTTGGCCTTTTTCAGAGCGTATATATTTAAGGAAGCTCAATTTAGAGGACTGCCTTGTAGTTCTGTTTTCAAGGAAAGAATTAAGGAATTATTTGCCCAAACGATACATTTAGTTTTTGGAGATTCAACCAGAAAAGGTCCCCTGGGGAGGTGGAGACCAGACCGGTACGCAGGTTGAGTGAGATGGCTGGGGATGAAACCCGGGGCGACGTGCGAGCAGGGCTGGGCTGCAGCATCCTCAGGAGAACGTCTCAGCTCTGCCCTCCGCCTCTCCCTCCCCACCGCCGGACGGCTTTTCAGTGCAAGCAACTGCTCAACGTACCCGATCCTGAATACTGAAAGATGTTCTGCTGCATCTGCGGGGTCATCCCGGCGCCGAACTGCCCTCCGACGCCGCCCATCATCCCCCGGTTCACCATGCTGCTGCGGTTCGCCAGCGCGGCCTCGGGGTTGGACGCCAACGGTGAGAAGGGACTGGTGGAGGTGGGAGGGTTTCCGGGGGTCGTACCATAGTTTGGGGGGTAAGGGAACTGCTGGGGGGGCGCTTGGGGCAAGCGAGCGGCTCCGATCTGTACCGGGAGCCCGGCGGAGGGAGGGAGGTTGTTTCCGAAGCTTTGCTGTCTCATCAGGATGGCTCGCTGCTGCATGAGCTGCCGCTGCCGGTGCTGCTGGCTGTAGAGCTCCCGCTGGCGCTGCGCCAGCATCTGGGCGTTGAGGGGAGGCTGCGGGGAAGGAGGGGGACGCCCCAATTATCACCGTTACCCTCCGGTTCTGGCAAACAGCGCAGAGCCCGCCCTGCTCAAGAGCCGCGGGTGCTCCCCTTCCCCGACCCGGGGTGCCCGTCCTCCGTTTGCAAGGAAAGCTGGAAAACTCCTGAAATGCTGTAAATTGGCCCGTTCGCACTGCTGCAGGGCACAGCAGGTTGGAGATATTAAAGATCAGCCTCTGCACGCGCTGAATGGCAAAGCTCCGGGAGCCGGAGCATCCCCCGAGCTGGGAAAGGAGGCTCTCCGTCACCCGGCTGCCACCAACCACCCCTCTCCTCCATGGGACCCACTTCTTGTGCCCTCACCGGGATGCTGCCGCATGCCATAGCCCAGGATCCCTGACCTCGACTCTTTTGGCTGCGAGCTGTTAAAAAGAAAACCCCATCCTACCGGCTTTTCCATGACCACGGGCTCGTTCCCCACATGGCCGAGCCAGATGTGTTGGAATTAATCACCTTAAAAAGCCTGACAAAGCCATCAGCGGCTGAAATCGGAGCTACGACGGGAACTGTTCGGTCCTCCTCCCTATCACTAATGCTCCCCGCGGCACATTAGGGACGTCACGCCGCTTCCCGAAAAGGCAAAGGCTTCTCCAAGAAGTGGAATAAAGTCACCAGAACTCAGTTACGCTTTCCAACGTCTCCTCGTACCCAGCAGATGTTTTATCCACTTTAGCAGAAGCCAAACAAGAACTTTAGGGCCTGAGGATTTGCGGCATCAATAAGACGACTCACCAGAGATTCTGGTATTTAAAGGATGGCATCTATTTCCTAAAGATCCTTCTTAATTAATGCGTTGGCCCATCCTTCTCTAAGCAATAATGAAGTACTTACACCTTAAGCAGGTGGAGGAGCGGGAATAAGCAGGGAGCAAAAAAAAACCCCACAGCAGCTCGTCTTGCTGCCACGTCTCCACACGCGGGAGGATTTTTCTCTCCCGTTACTGACAGAGAGGAGCGAGCCAGGCTGTGCTGACAGGGAGGCCATGGGGATCAACCCCCAGTTTTTCCCAGCTGGAGGACCGTGCCACATCCCCCTTACCTGCGGCGTTATCTGCTGCTGCATCCCTGCCCGCATGTTGATGCCCACCGGGGAACTGGCTGCAAACTGGTTGAGGATCGCTTGCCGGTTTTGATGGATCAGCTGGAGGGGAGAAAAAAAACAATTCAAGGAGATCTTCAAAACCCTGATGCAGGAGCTTTCCACCCGTCCGATCCCTTCCGATTGGGATGCGTGGGTTGCAGGCAGGAGCGAGGGTCCCTCCATCCCACTGCCCGCAGCCCTGGGATGCGGAGGGGGAAGAATTACCTGCTGCTGTCCCTGCAGCCGCTGCTGCAGCTGAAGTCGCAGCTGGTTGGGGGCCGTTGGGGGTCTGTTGAGCGTCTGCCGGGGTTGCATGGCCATGTTGGTGGGGAAGGCGCCGCGGGGCGGCGGTACCTGCACCGGCATGGGTCCGAAGGACGGCTTCTGCCTGACCATGCCGGGGAAGGCGCCGGGGAGGTTGGTGGTGGGAGAGGCGGAGGAGTAAGGCTGGGGGTACATGCCGGGTTTCTGCTCCATCATGAGCGGTGGGGTGGCTTGTTGGGGCTGGAATCGCTCCGTCAGGGCTTCCAGCCCGCCGCCCTGGTGAAGGTAAAGAGAGAGGAAAATGTCACTTTGGAGCCCCAACAGCACCGAACCCCTCCTGCGAGAGCTCGGAGGGGATGGAGGACGTGTCCGGCACGAGGCAGCTCGCTCGTAAGGCTGCTGCTGCCTGTAACCCTCATCCCCGGGCCGGGCTCCAGCCCGTGTGAGCGCTGTGTCGAGGAGGGCATTAAAGAGCCGCTCCCCGGGGCTTAGCAAACCTTAAGAGGGATGGAAACGATTTCTTTTGGCTTGCTTGGGAGCAAAAACCAAGGCCAGGCTTTTCGGAAGGGCTCAGGGCTCATCCCCCTGGGCTGGCGGGGGGTTGCAGGGGAGCGGTAGGCGATGCTGCCTTCCTCTGCCTTCCTGCGCAGGGTTGGCGAGCACCGAGCTGCTCATCTGAGCTCCGAAGAGCAGCAAACTCAGAGGACTGACCTGAACATGGGAAATAGTTTGTGCTCTCTTTCCTTTCCTATCTTTATGCAGCCTCGGAGGCTCGGCTGGAGGAAGAGGGGACGGCATTTCGGGTCCTCACCTGCCCCAAGAGCACCTCAGGCACAGGCCACCTCCAAGGACCTGAGCCATGGACCCCCGGGACTGGGAGAACTCATGGAGAAGCACGACCATCCTCCTGCGCTGCTCATGGACAGCCCTCGCCAGGAACCCCTGGGAGACAGCACCTTTTGGTCTATCGTACACCATTCCTGTACAAATGGGCCATATTACAGCTGGGGGGTGATTTCCACACCAGCAAATCATGACAAGAAGATATTCTGCGCTGCTCTTGCTTGACTCGGGCCAAGAAATCTGGTGTTTGACCTATGAACCCACGGAGCAGTAACACCTTAGGGCCAGAATCCTTAATCCGAGTCCCACGGATTAAGAGAAAACTGTTAAGAGAAACCACACACACAAACCACCTCCAAAAATCCCACCGCCTTTGGGATTTGGTTAGAGGGTGCCCATCAAAGGACTGAGGCTTGAAGGCAGGGATGAGGATATGGGAACGGTGGCGGGGAAAAATTGCTTAAGATAAATTAAGATGGAGCTTATATGGTTCAAGGACTGGATAGCAGGACATAAACCAGCAGCCTGCGGTGGCCAGAAACCACAGACCTGCTGAAATGAGGCTCTTTTACCCTTCTCTCCTCAAACTACCCAGTTTCCTCCTGATTTAACTGGGTGCAGATATCTCCAGCACTTCATCCCACCATGTCTGCGGTAGCACGGAGAAGACGGTGGGTTTGGTGCAGTCAGAGTAAATCCCCAAACTCTGTCCCAGGGGACGCTAACCCCCACCTGCCAACAACGCATCCCAGAGGGGAACTATCAACACGTTTTCTTCCCCAAAAATGCCTTTATGCTGACACGTTGTTTCTCTAAAGATGTATTTCAAGCAAATATTTCATGGAACTATTCCAAATATTTCTGAGGTTCAGCTGAAGCCATGGAAAAAGCCCAAGATTCCCATTAACGAAATGATCCCTGGATGGGAGCACAGCTGGGTCGGGGTCCAAACATGAGATAATCCCCCCGAACCAGGTCGCCCTCAGCAGGGGAAGCGCCAGATCGGCGTGGGGATGCTTGGCAGCGCTGGGCGCCGTCCGAGGGCATCTCGATCCAGCGGTTCGATGCTGCTGGAGCCTCTCCGGTGCAGGAAAGGGTTGCTGGGGAGCTGTGCCAGCTGAGTCTGCAAAATCCTTGTGAAAACACTGAGCTGTTGCAGCTGCATCTTTGACAAGAGCATCTCTAGTACGAAGGATCAGAGAAGCTCAACGCCCTACCTTGAACTTGCCAAAAAAAAAACCCCAGGCAGGTGGTGATTTTGGAGGCACAGCCTTGAGGAAAGGGACGTGGCAAATACCTGACTGGGGAATCCACTCACTGACGGGTCCCTCAAATCGCTGATGAAAAGATAAACCCACCCAGTAGCGCAGCGCAAGGCATCGCGTCAGGGCCACAGAAGATGTGCCACCTCCGGGCTTAAATGATGCAGGATCAGGCCCAGAGGAGCCAGAGGGATTTGCTCTGAGAAGCTTCTTTCTTAGGACATCGCATTTATTAACAGGCTTTCGATGCTGTTCCTTGTTTTGGAAAAAGCACGCGTGTGAGCGCTATGGGGCACAGAAAAAGAAACCACTCGAAGACAAATCCCAAGCGATCCGTCTCATTTTCCACGTCCCTCGCTGGCTCCCCTGCAGCCAGCCCTCTCCCCCTGCCATGCCCTGTTATTTATGAAACCCCGGACCCTTCAGAGGCATCTGCCCCCACGGGTATCTGCAAACAGGGAGTCTCCACGGGAGCTCAGCTGTAGAAACCGGGGCCCCGGCGCTATCTGAGTAAGACAGCACCACTAAAACCAAACCTCATTTCCCCCCTCCCCGCGCTGCGATTCAAGCCGAGACAGAAGGGCAGCTGCACTGTAAGCCAATCTCGATAGTAAGGGCTGCACGGTTTCATACCAGCGAGGCCATTAGATATATTATTAGGCAGCACAACCCAGGCTCAGGAATCCCAGGCTGTGGGATTCCAGCTGGAAGGCTCCTCCGTGCCCTAATCCCCCCCGGTAAGGTGGGGAAGTGGGACAGCCTGCCAGCTCTCGCCGTTACATGAGCCGCCTGGGGCTGAAACCGCTCGGCCGCCTCTTTGCCAGGCTGCTGGTTCTCATGGGGGATCGCGTTTGAAAAGCGGAGAAGTGAGATATTGTATTTCACGGGGCTGTTTTCCAGCTTTTTTGGCGGGGGGAGAGAACGGCGTGGTGTTAAGTATCGTCTCTCAATCTGATGCGCTCGTGTGTTCCCACTCACATCTGGCCTCCCGTTACCACCAGATGTTGGAAATCCTCCACGCTCACGTCAAGCCTCAGCATCTGGCCCCGTGTGTGACCTCCAATAAGTCCCATGAGTGGTTCCCTCTTTACCTGGACCAGTTTGTCGATCCCAAGAGCTCGATCCAGCTCGGCCAGCTCCGTCTCGTCTTTGCCGCTGAGGAAGGAGACGAGCTGCTCGAGCAGCGCTTTCTCGTCGTTCCGACCCTCCGGCGTGGTGGGAGGACACAGGAGCTCGTCCAGCTGCGAGGTGATGCACTGGCTGCGGAGAGAAGAAGTCAAGAGGAGGCACGTTAAGGTTTACGAAGCAGGGAGGAGGCTGAGCTGGGAGATGCTCGAGCGACACAGCCCCTGCAGCCACGGGGACTCGCTCCCACCCCGCTGCATCGTGCAAACCCCACGGGGATGCAGCCTCGTCCCCCGGCTCCGACACCGGCTGAGCCCATTCAAGCCTAAGCCCCGTGCCAAAACCTGCTTGTAAGGATGAACTTCTCCACGAAACGAAGCCGGGATAGCGTTTCGGTGAGGTTTGGGAAGAAAACTTTGGTGCTTTTGCAGGCTTTGCTCCCGCAGGCGTTTTGGGCAGGACAGCGGGAGGCTGAGCAAAACTTCTGCCGGCACGAAAGCGGGAAGGCTTGGATGGAGCCGGAGCAGCTGGAAGCAAAGCAGCTGAAGGCAAAAGGGGAACCTTTGAGCTGCAAAAATAAGATTTCTGCAACGCTCGCTCAATATTCTTTGGGAATAAGATTAATATGTAACGAGAGACATTCCAATGACGTGACTAATTGGAGTCAATCGGATTTGCTGGGTCTGACACGACGAAGAGAGCCGTGGCACATCACGCTCGCAGAGAGGCACAAAGGCGAGGGCTCGAACATGCCAGCAGTTCCCAAGCAGCAGACATGTTTATCCTTTTAGCTCCAGATGAGGACCAGATGTACAGTAAGGAACTGAAGCCAATCCGACCGAGACCGCTGCAGCCAACACACGCAGCCTAATCCAGGGAAAAGAAATACTCGGCGCTGGGATTTCTTAAATTGCAGAGTGGGAGCAGAGAGGGAAGCGGGGAGACAGAGGTGAAAAGCAGGACTAGTTTCGCTCCGTGGCCAACGTCCCTGCTACTTGCTGCTTGTATCAAACCCAGTTTCTCAGTGGCAAGACCAAAGGACAAAGTTTACTGCACAGATGTGGTTCTTGCGCAGGAAGGGGAGGGCAGGCTCCTTCTCCACCTTAACAGGCAGGTAGAGGAGAAATTCAGGTTGGCACCGTCTCTTCAGCCCATGCCGGACCTCTGCACGGGTGGCAAAAGTTGGTTTATAAAGAGATTGCGGCGACAATACAACCTTGATATAGTAAATAAACCTCCAGCGTGTCCTGCTCTGCAGCCCGATCTGGCTTGCAGAGCCTTCCCTGCCCCTCCTCTCCTCCAGCACTGTGCCATGGTGGGGTTCAGACGAGTCTCTGGGCAGGTAACAGGGGGCGAAGGAGATCCTGGACCCCGTGCATCACGTCCCCAGTTTTCTATCCAAAGGTACTCTACCCACCGCAACCCTTCAGGCTTTTTTTTAAGGCAAAAACTCTGACTCTGCATGCGGTGAAGAGGAGAAATTCAGCAACTTGCAGAGATGGTGTCAAATGCTGCTTGAGGTCCCGTAAAACATCTCCCTGGCACGGCCTCCAAGCGCCGCTCTGAAAGGGTGCAAGTCTCCGTTCCTGCACAGATGTCCTAGAAACCTCAGGCATCTCAGATGGCACCGGCTGCCAGTGCTGAGGCAACCGAATCGGGCCCCGGGTGGCATGTTTGACCTTGGGGGATTAGAGGAACGCGTGTGAGAACAGCGACCTGGACTTGGTTCGAGAAGCCTTGGACCTGGCCCAAGGTGTCCCTCGTCTGCAGAAGACACAAGAGCACTTATGCCTGAGAGGGGATGTTGTAGTGGTTCCACTTCATCAAGAGGCAAAGGCACGGGAGGATTTGGGGAACGTGAGAATTTAAAAAGCAAGCTCCTGTTCCCCAGGACGCCCAGTGCTGGAAGATCTGGGCACCACCAGCTCCTTAAACAAGGCCAGGACCTCAGCCCACCTCCAGCTAACATGAACGTCCCAGCTGGGAAACCTTTACAACCCCCAGAGCAAAAGCTCTGCTGGTTTGATCTTAGCTGAAATATATTTCTCGGTCCTGTAATATCTGCAGTCCAAAGGCACTGTCTGTTTGCTCCAACTGTGGTCTCTGTCGGGTGGACAGGCAGCTGCTGGGACTGTGGGCATCTCCCAGGACGAGTGTGTCCTCCCTAGCTGGAGCACATCTGCAGGTCTTGGGAACCAAAGTGTAGAGGCTTTTCCCCAGCAAAGTCTCTTCTCTTGGCTGCAGTGGAAGTGGGGTTTTGTAGTTGATCACTATGCCACTAGATGGAAGTGGTTTGACCCCACCAAGATGCTGCCAAGGAAGGTCTCACCCATGGAGCTCCATCAGACCTCAGTAACCAGAGGGAACTGAGCTGGGAACTGACTTCTTCCAGTGTTGCCTCTGCCCACCACCTCTGGCAGGAACCACCTGTACCTGGAGAACCTAATTCAGGTGCTCACCAGGACGAGCAGCCCTCTGCCTCTCATCTTGCTGTCATTTTGTGGCCCCGGTCCACGTGTTGGCTCTACTGGTGGCTCCGCCGTGTGGTAAACCCAACCTTGCTGTAGGGAGCCGACGGAGCCATGGGAAGTCCCACCGTGCAGCGTGATTTTCCTTGCTTTCTCCCCCTTCAAAGCCGAGAAAATTAAATACTACCCTGTGAAACCTTAACCAGGCTGCAGTTTTAAAGTGTGGTTGAAACCAAATGCCGGGACCATGCAAGATTTGTTACCTCTGCATCTCACCAGGCTTTGGGCAGATGTTGCTCCTCCACCGATCTGACCTTGCACCTTGTGTCCTGGCACGCTGTTCTGCCCTGAAAACCACCCCCAGGAGCGACTCACTCGTGTTTTTCCCACCCGAGGAGTCCCGGGATGCTGCTGCCCGATGTTTCCCTCCTTGACAGCTGCACAGGTCCCAAGCCTTCCACGTCAGTCTGGGTCCTCACTCAATAATCCTGCTGCAAAGGGTGAGCTAGAAGAGAATCCCGCTCCCTTCCTCCCAGCTGCGCTGGCTGGGGACACAAAAATGTCTACAGCCAATCAGTCTGACTCAGTGCTCGGAGCACAGGGCTGCTGAGTAAGGTAAGGTCATTTTTACCCCATAAGCAGCATTTTAAGGAACGTTCGTAGCTTAAAGAACAGATTGATTTTCCTAGCAGCTCTGCCCTTTGCCAGGTGTGCCCCCACGGATCTTATCCCAACAAACTAATGACACCGACAAGGCTTAAAGGGAAAGTTACTTCCTTGCGGCAAGGACTCAGGCTGATGTAAACGCTCAATTAAATGGGGATTTGGTTTATCTCCCAGCTCTTTCGAGCAACAAGAGGCGAAGTCCTTCCAGCAGAGGTCCAAGATCTAGTTGCAGTGGTGGAGCCCACTTAGGAAAACTCTCTTCTTAGGCTGAGCGAAGAGTTTTTAGAAATTAATCCAAATTTAGCCCCGAGAACAAGATGTTTGGCTACTGGCTTGCTCAGATACAACTCTTACATGTGTCTTCTTCATGACTGGAAAACAGAGACTGTGCTCATCTGCTAAAGACTTTAGTTAATAGAGGAAATTCCGCCTCTCTGCAAAGCAGGGTTGGGCTTTGGCAAAAGGATCCACGCAGAGCTCACCAGTGCTGGCTCGTACACCAGGGACCTGAAGCCCTCCCCCAGGCCAGGGGGAGGATTCATCTCTCGTCCTCATCAAATCTATCTCCTTGAGCCCTGCTGCCACTGCTGCTGCCCCAGCGAGGACTTTGGGGTGCCCCTTGCCTGGCAGGGCATCGACTGCCGAGCTCCATCAGCAGGGCTCACCACCCTTCTGACCTCCCGTCCCAAAATATCTGCCCTACGGTCTCCTCCAACCTGTTTATAGCCAAGGAGTGACCTTGTACTATGGGCAGGCGATGACCCCTCGGCTGCTCCATGGGGCATGGACCCAAAAGAGGTGGTCGCAGGACCGGAGGGGGTTATTTGACCTTGGATTACAGCTGTGATCATTTTAGCTGAAGCCAAACACCTGGAAACTGCAAAGAGCTGCAATCATGTGAAAACACAAAATTGTCCTGTGGTTCTCCAGGTCCCACCACTGCCCCCAGCGAGGAGGGTTGCTGGAGAACACCAACCCAAATGTTGGCTGCGGCACTGGTAAGGGATACTGGGGACTTGCAGCATCCTTGGCTCTGCCACGGATATATGGCCACTCTGTGATGACT
Organism: Himantopus leucocephalus; assembly: GCA_003993805.1. Lineage (NCBI taxonomy): Eukaryota > Metazoa > Chordata > Aves > Charadriiformes > Recurvirostridae > Himantopus > Himantopus leucocephalus. The sequence goes on from RSEF01000003.1 coordinate 114,401,950, forward strand.
CTACGATGACTCTGTGATGATTCTACGATGACTCTATGATGATACGGGATTATTCAGGTCCAGACATACCCTGGATGCCTCCCCCGATCCCACCTTCCTTGTCTACTCACATGCTTGTCCCTAGAGAGAGAACAGACGTCATCTCTCGCACCGTAGCACCCTTCACATCCCATGTCCCAGCACTTTATGGTACCAGCAGCAACCACCACCACCGTACGGTGATGGGCAGTCGTGCTCATCCCAGTTTGTGCTTGCCGGGATTCCAGGCAGGCAGCAAAGCAAGGCCACGTCTCTTTGACCCAGGCAGCTATTGCCAGGACATCCCGATGTTCTCCTGGGAGAGGTCGGGAAGCCGCCAGCCCCGTGGTACTTACTCTTCGGGTTTATTCAGCGCCCCTCGATTCATGGCCGCCATGCTGTTATCCGTCCAGGGGATCTGCTCCCCCATTCCCGGCTGTCCAAACTGGTGATCCGGCACCCCCATCTCCAGCTCAGGCATTCCTGGGGGGAAAAGGAGGATGAGGGGAGGAAAGGTTAAGGCGTGGGGAGGACTGGGGCGCTGCCGGGGAGACTGGGCAAGCTCAGAGCAACAGGATGCCAACAGTGTCCTAAAACATCCCTAAAAGGGATGCCAAGATTCACCAGTTACGGCTCTTTTCAACCCAAAGTTACAGATATCAGGTGTGGTTTCCTAACCATTAATTATAAGCACGAGCTCCTCGGTGAAAAGCTATGCAGATACTGCACACACAGCAGATATATATGACCCTGCGTACCCAGTATGTGCAAATGCTATTAAAATGTTTCCCTTTTCAGCACATTTCTAGCAAGACTTTCAAAATTTAGTCAAGTGTCGTGGTTTAGGCCAAATCGGCCACTGGGGATGTTGG
>RSEF01000003.1:114402939-114453503 GCA_003993805.1 Himantopus leucocephalus
CTGACCAAAATACGTCCTGTTTTACCTCAAACCAGGACATCAAGTTAGAGGGTTTCTTCTTGAAGGCAAATTGTTACGACCAAAGATTTTAGCTTAAAAAACAGCCTACACCCATTAGCATCTTCTGCCTCTCTTCTGGAGAAAAGTTAATTTGCACAGGGAAAGGAGCCAACGCAATTAAATTAAGTTGTAGCAGAACTTGGAGCCCAAGCCCAGGACAGTGAGATTTATGAGGCTGGAGACTTTACGTCATCCCACTTGAAATCAGAATTGGGACTGAAGATCAAACAGCACCTCAGCTGAACCAGCCTGTGGAGATCCAGGGAGATGGAAACGGGAGGGGTAAAGCACATTTCTGGTGGGGGTGGCATCTCTGCCCCATCGGGATGGGCTATCGGTGGCCGTCCCTATGCCAAAACCCCGAGTTTCTAAGAGAAGTGCTGATGAAGGCGTTTGCTAAGGATGAAAATCTCTCTTCTTTTAGCCAAGCTCAGCTGTGCCGGTTCTTCTCCCAACAAAATATGGTATTTGCTTGATTACCCAGTGCCCAGTGTCTTCACTGCTGTCACAAAGGGTCACCAGCTTCACATGCCACCTGGACCGTGGGGTTGGTTTCAAACAAAGAGAAAATACGAGCCCTAAGGGGAAGGAGGGGAGGGAATTCCAGCTCGGGGAGGCTCAGCATCCCAGTGCATGCACCGGCAGAGCAGCTCCTGCCGAGCACTCCTCTATTTCTCAAAATTTCTTAAAAAAAGCCTTTAAGGTTGCTTGGCAACAGGCAGATCCCGGCGGTGCCAGCGGCAGCCACGGCAGCTCCAGCCGGGGCCAGGGGAGACTCGTGGCACAGTCGTGGTAGAGCCCGTCCCCAATCCTTCCTCGACTCGCCCAAAACCAGTCCCCAGGCTCACTGATGCTGAAGGTCATGGACTTCCCCAAGCAGAGCATCATTTAGCAGGGTGTGGGTGACCCTCCTGGAGACAGCTGGACCCGGCTGTGGCTTAACGGGTATCAGGGCAGGATGTAAAATACTACTAATATTATATAGCTGCGACTGCTGCAACAACACCATGTGCAGGGCTGATTTCTGCCTCCCCTCCTGGAGGGGACTCGGAGGAGGATGAAAGCTCTGGTGTGGAGAGAAGCTGCCCAAACCAAAAGCTCCACGCGATTCAGGGGACTGGTTGTGTGCAGGGCTACCCAGAGTTACAGCGAGTACTGGCCACGTGCGTCCTGCATCCGTGGGCTGGTGGGGAGCGTGGCAGTCCCACCCCAGGAGCACGGCCAGATCTGCGCTCCGAGGGGAACGGTGCACAGGATGCCGGGCTGATGCTCTCCTGGAGCCTGGTCACTATCAGAGAGGGGACAGCGGATGAATCCGGCAGCTGTTCTAGTCCCATGCCGCTGTCATGAGAAGATGAGATCTGGGTTATTTGCCTTCTGTGTTTGCATCTGCAGTCAAGCCGCCGTACAGCCCCAGTGCACGGTGGCAAGCAAGGTCCCTCTTCCAGATCACGTTTAGCATCACTTGATGCATCAAGGGAAGCGGAGGAGGGCAGAGAAGCGGCATCCATGACCCTCTGGACCCCAAGCTGCCGAAATGGCTCATGGCAAGGTCTGCAGTGTTTTGCCATTTCAGCAAGGTGAGGTGAGACTGTTGCTTCTGCAGCTCTTCTCCTGATACACCACCTGTGCTCCCATCCTCGTGGAAATTAAACCTCGACCAGTACCAGGTGAGCCTGAGCCACCACCACCGCTCAGGCAAGGGATGCAGCCTCCTCCGACTGCCTCCCCAGGAGCCGGGATGGACAGAAAAGTCTTTCTTTTGTCTGAAACTATACCAACGCGAAAAAAGAGAAAAGAACAAGCACAGCTTGGAAGCTCGCTGCTTGCGAAAAGCTGCTGGAGAACAGCGATGCTCGAGCTTCACCCTGCAACGCCTTTTCTCCCGTGGGACTCCCTGGAAAGCCTTAGCGTAACCTGGAGAAGGTGGAGAGGAGCAAATGCCCGCGGCCGTACGTACCTGTGTCGGGTGGGAAGGGGTTTGGTGCGGTCACCGTGCCCCTGCCCTGCTGGGACGGCCCGCGGGCGTGCGGGCTGCTGCCATTGCTCGCAGGACAAGGAACCGGCCTCAGCTGCGCTGGCTCCAGGGGGTCGCAGAACTCAAAGGGGGTCCGACCAGCCTGCACACCCTGCCCGCTGTTCATCGCTGGAGATTCGTTAATTTATAAAAAAAAAAAAAAANAAAAAATGCACAAGTCAGATCTCTCCCCAAGGCTTGTTGCAAGGACACCAGCGCTCGGCAGATTCCTCGCCCCACCAGGAACGGAGCCGGCGTCGGTAAGCTTGGAGGGCAAGAAGGAGCTCGTGGTGGGATGTCACCTCGCCTAAAGCTGAAAGCTCGGTCCCATGTGTGGCTCGGTCACCCACAGCCACCCTTGGGGAAGCACCCCCAGCATCACACGCAATAGGTGATGGTGACAACAGCTCCCACAGCTCCTGCATGCTGTGCCACGCTGCCAGAAGGGAAAGAGACCTAGGAGCTGGACTGGCACCTGAAAACCAGTAGCTGGAGCTTAAAATAATCAGCTGGGCATAAAAATAATCAACCGGACATAAGACAAGCAGCGGTGATGGGGGTTGCATCCATCTAATGTATACAGAGAGGTTTTGAACACTGCTAAAAGGAGGGTATCGGGAGCGGAGTGAATTACAGAAGCTGAAGCACAACTCCCTTGCTCGATGTAGCCACATCAACCAGGCTCTGCTCCCCCCGGGGGGTACCCCCACCCCGGAGCCGTGCGCCCCTTACGCCTGGCAGCGAGAGGAGAGCCTCAGCAGCGATGCTGCCCGTGCCGGCTTCCTGCCTGTGCAGCTCTCATCTATCACCTGCTGGCTTTAAATCAATTAAAATGATGTCGTTAGGCCTCGCATTAGTCTAGCTTTTATTTAGAGAGGGGTTTTGCAAGTTCAGCTGCAGTTTGCCATCAGGGAGCACGTCTCAAATGCTCAAGTTGAACGGAAAAATGAACGTAAGAGGCAGCCCTGCAAGCGGGTGGCCACCAGCTGTGGCTGTTGGCAACCCCTCTCCCGGCCACCAGCACCTCTAAATCCTCGGGGACCAGCTTAGGGTTGCACGGCTGCCGCCCTGCACCAGTTAAACCCAACGGCAGCGCCTTCAGCGAGGCTCGTGGTGGATCTCCTCGGTGGTAACTGCTATTTTAGACGCTGTAACCCAGCAGGGCAGCAGTTGGCATTTCAAGCACTCGCACTGCAGCTCCTGCCGCAACCGCGCTCGCCCTCCTCCCCACTCTAACTTAGATGTGGGATTCCCTTTCCTCTGAAGGCAATAAGCCCTGCTCTAAATTATGTCGGAGCATTACGAGTGTCCCCACTGCTGACGGTACGAACCATCTCCACCCTGGGACAAGAGGGTCCTTGGCAAGGAACCATTCGGCTTGAGTGATAAGCTTCTGAGTGATGAATTCAGCTCAGAGGCAATGGGTCAACCGGTCCATGGCTACAGCTACGGGGCTGACAGCTCCTTTTCACCTCCCAGACATTTCCCCGACGGAGGGGAGGCGCAGCACGGCTCCCCAGTGCCTCCAGGCTCAACGCAGCCATCACTCATCACCCTTCCAGCATCCCTCTCTTACGCCCTACTCTTTACATCTTCTGTTAGCTGATACTCCAGTCAATGAGACCCCAAACTCTTCCCCAGTGATTTATCGCAGGCAGGGCGACGTTTCAGCCCATAGCACTGCTCCAGAGCCCGCCTGCAGCTTGCAGAAGGTTTTTTTGGGGGGTTAAAGACCCACACAAGCCATTGCTCGGTGGCACAATGCTGCGCTGCCCTCGGAGGGTCCCCCCTGAGAGCCCGCTGCAAACCCAGCCTCCCAGGTGGGCTTCACCTCACTTCACGACACCATTTTGGCCCCCGTCACACCACCACGTTGTTTTTCCTTCTGCTACGATGCTCCTACCCTTTTAAAGGCTCCAATTCTGCAACCCGAGTCCTCCGAAAATATCCCAGCCCCGCCTGCCAGAGCCGCCTCGCCGGCTTCTTGCTGGGCTGGGACCCAAAACCTCCTCATCTCCATTTGCTGAATAAGTAACAGGAGGATTATCCCTCCCTGGGGAGGATGTGGACCAGCAACTAACTGGTTTATACTGGGCACTGTGCTGCCACTCACTCCTCCTTCCCTCTGCTCCGAAAGCCGCACTTCAGCATTCAAAACTCAGTGTGATTTGCAGCGGCAGCAATATGGGGATGTGGCAGATAATTATATCCATGAAAAATCAAGTGTGGGACAGGAAAAGCCGCATGGGGCCGGGACCGGCTCCGGCACGCTGCCCGTGGGATGCTGCGGTACCGAAGGGGACAGGCCCGTGGGATGCTGCGGTACCGAAGGGGACAGGCGAGCATCCCTCATGCCACGGGGCTTGGGGCTGGCACGGGGACATCCATCACGGCAAGCACACGGCGTGGGCTCTGACTGAGCGTGCCACCATGGCAGGAGCCGCTGGGAGCAGTTATTTGGGCACAGTTATGCTGTGATTGGTAAAAGCTTGCTTTCCCCGCAGCAGATGCGGGCAGTTTGCGGGGAATAGCTGTGCCTCTGTTATCACCCAGCCCGGGGAAGCCCATCCCGAGGAGCCCCAGCTTGAACCTCCGGCCACGGGGTCCACATATGCCTTTGCTATGCAACACCCTGAATTTATTCTTTGCCTGTAGGCTCCTTCAGGAGAAAAATCCTCATTTTTACTTTGGTAAAACTGCTCACTTTGGAGAAAAATCAGGTCTTTTTATTAATTTTTTTTTTTTTTTTTGGTGCTTAGAAAAAGGTCCTTAATGCTACACCTGAGCATATCAAGTCTCAAACCCCTGTCTGGAAATGACAACGATGCTCTGAAACCTCAAACTCCTCCAGCTGAGCCTGCCTGCTCCTTTGTGACCACGCACAAGTCTCGCAGGGACTGTATCTTGTCCTCTTACTCACGTCACAGCTGTCTGCAGGGGAACCACGGGGCTCACCACCACCAGCTTTGCACCAGACAGCAAACCCCAGGTCCACCACCGTGGCCGGATCCAGGATGGTGGTATCCCAGTAGAGCCGGTGATGGAGGAGACCCTCCCCTCCCACCCCCTGGCAGGGACCTGGTTTGGGGGGCGAGCACCGGCGTTCGCCGGGGGTGGACACGTACGGTTGAGTCCCGTGGGGGCTCTGGCAGCGGTGCTGGGCTGCAGGGGGGGTGCCAGCATCTCCGGTTTGACGGTGACACCAGCCACGCCGCTCTCGCTTCTCTCCGGTCCGCACAAGCCGGGCAGCTGAGCCGCCTTCTCCAGCGAGGGCAGGAGCTGGTCCAGCTGCTCCAGTTCGGCAGCAAACTAAAGAAGAGAAAAAAAAAATAATAATGCGTGGGTGATTCAGCCCAACCACAGCATCAGCGAGACCGAGCACTGCTTTCCCATGCACGCAGCCCCCCGACGCTGCTCCCCCCATCCCCTCGCTTGCCGAAACACCAAGCACCTCGCACGGATAGAGAATCAGCCCTGCATCCCTCTGCCCGGCCAGATGCAGACCCTGGGGGGGACAGAGACTCTCCCCATCAGCACACAGGTCCCCAGCCCAAAGCCTGGTCCTCGGTGACAGCTTTGAGATGCTCACGCGCTGCAATTAGCATAATTACTAATGGTATATATAACCTCCAGCTATTTAAAACGGGAGATAATTTGCTTTGTTAATATACATATGCTTATGCTGAAATTATAATAATAAAAAAATGGTCTGTTCTAAGAAAGAGAAGTGACTTTGGAACAAGTGGCCAAAACTGACGCCGGCCTCGGGCATGCAATTACCCTCACTGGGGTAGTAAAATACCAGTCAGCTTTTCCAGCCTTCATCAGCGCTAAGAGTGGAAGAGGAGACATTTAGCCCGGGGACTGAAATAAATGGGAAAGTTACTGGGAAAGGGATTTGCACCAGTGGCTGTAATAGCGGCGCTGTAAAGCAGCAGGTTGGGATTAAAGGGGCCGAGATAAACGAGCTTTGGCTAAAAAGAAAAATATCTCAAGGGAAACCAAGTGTGGTAAAATCTAAGGACGCATACTGCTTCCAGAAGAGCCCCCCCTCGGCGGTAGGGAAAGCCTGGCCATTAACATGGGGTAATTAATAGAAAACTTGATAGCATGAAGGAAAACCTTTGCATTTCATAGAGGGAATAAAGCTCCGGTCTGGAGGAGATGGAGAAATGAGGCAGGAATTGGGATCCTGGCTTGGAGAAGAAGCTCTGCCATCAGCCGACACGCGAGGCTGCAGCCGACGGCCCCTGCCCGTGAGGAATAGCTGCGAGGCTGCTGGGTTTGGGCACCTCCGGGATGTCCCTGCACCTCCCCGGCTCACGGAGCAGCGTGAAAGACCTCTCACCAAGGTGACAGCTTTGTCCCTTGCCAGAAGAAATCATGAAAAGTTTCTCCCTAAATCCTAGCTGGAAATATTTCACATCTCAAACAAAATCCTCCAAACTGGTGGCAATCCCGGTTGCCACTGCGGCTGCTTCCAGTTTCACTTCCATGGGTGGCAAACGGCGCAAAGGTCGGAGAATTGCCGGGACAAAGCCCGGGGCAGCTGCGGGAAGCTCCACCTTGGGATGGACCCTCCAATAAGGGTGGCTCCACCGAAACCACGAGCCCAGTCCTGCATCCGAGACCCGAGAGACCCCGCTCACGCCCCTCGCCATGGCAGAGATTTCCTTCTTGACCTTCACCGCTCTTTTTTCCCCTTCCCTACGGTCTCATGGTAGCGCCTGGGGAGATGAATTGGTATTTTTAATATATATGACAGGGCACGCGCTGGTTTCTCCTTTACAGTGGCATTTTGTGGAATTAAATGATGTTTAGACAACACTGATGATGAAAAGCGCACCATGAGCAGCAGGCATCAATATTACGATTTATAACGGACTAACCGGCCCTTCTCTTTTCCCCCGTATCCTTTCCATCAAATCCTAACTCCAGAGCCCTGAGAAGCAGAATATCCTCCTAAACCAAGGCTCACAGAGGGAATTAAACTCAGCAAATTCAACTCCTGCAGCGGGCTGCATGTCTCTTGCAAATAATGTAATCTCTTGCCCAAGGAGAATTTCTTGAAAGCTCAAGTTTGCAAAACAAAGAGAACTGAAGCAAATGGGAGACATCCATGATATGGCAGAAATACATCTCAACTCCAACTCCTCCTGCAGGTCAGAGGCAGAAGAAGGGCACAGAGGCAGCTGTGGGCATCCAAAACGGACGTTAAGTGGAGCTAAAACGAGAGCAGTCAAGTTCTTGCATTGCTCGTTGGGTTTGTGAAGAGGTCGGAGGACGGAGAGGTGGGAACGAAGGACGCGTGGTGGGAGCAGGGTGCTTATCAGTTGTTTTTCTGGAGGACTTGAACTTGCACCAGGAATCTGTGCCCACTTTAATGGGTATTTTATTACTCATCGACATCAAAAATACACACAGTGCTGGAGGGCTGGAGAAGCTGAGGCCATCCAGTCTTGCTCAGGGAAAGCTCAGATCTCCACAACCTGTTTCTGTCCCCAAATAGGTGAGAAAACCCACGGTGCGAGGGATGGAGACACGGGGTGGCTGAATATTTCTGAACAGCTTCTTCTTCCCCAAATCTCCGGCTCCCGGCAGAAACAAGGTTCCAAAACCAGAGCCAACCGAAAGGCAAACCAAGGGACAGGATCTCATCTCTGCCCTTCATCCCTCGCCCAGCTGGTTCGTAGGACACCCCACGCATGACATCAGCTCAGCGAGGAGGACAGAGATGCCGCCAGGTGGTACCCAGCCAGCGAACCTTCATCCCTGGCTGGACCTTCCCGTGGAGTGGAGGCACTTCTCTTCCCAAGCCAGCTGGGCAACAAAACACTTGCGCAAATGAAATAATCCCATGATTTTATTGCAAGCTTCAGATCATTTGAATTTTCTGTGGAGCCCTGGATCCTGGAGGCAGCTATTTCCATGGGCATGTCCGGCTCTCTGTCATCACTCCTCTTCTTTTCCTTTTTTCAAGAAAAGGATTCTACCCTGCTTGCGAAAACAAGCTGAACTGTAGATTCAGAACCAAAAGCAAACGAAAAAGAAGGCAAAACTTTATTTTTCATAGAATCACAGAATGGTTTGGCTTAGAAAGGACCTTTGAAGATCATCCAGTCCAACCCCCTGCCATGGGCAGGGACATCTTCCACTAGATCAGGTTGCTCACAGCCCCGTCCGACCTGACCTTGAAGACTTCCAGTGGTGGGGCATCCATGACTTCTCTTTGGACTCCACCGTCCACGCGTGGTGGAGCGCTCCCACGGGCAGGCAGCGCTGCCTGCTCCCCAGGAGCATGCCCAAGGGCAGACAGAAGACAATCTCACCCAAAGGAAAGGCTCCTCTTCACCTACCTGGAGCTCAGCTCGTGCCTTGAAGCACAAGGATGAAGAGCCCTTCCAAAAACATTGCTTATTCTTTTCCTTTCATTTTTTTTTTAAACTCTTGCAATTCCTATTAGCTCCTTCCCAAGTCTTACCCAAATATTTCTTGTTCTCACCCCATTAACAGACGGCTCTGAGCAATCCCGGGGTGTCTCCATAGGATAAATCTGGAAAGGAAATAATTCCTTCAAGGCTGAAGACGAGCTGCAGAGCCTGCCCCACAATTAATGTTCCTCCTAATTGGCATTTTGATTCTTAAGATAATCGCACACGAAAACAAAAATCTATCAAGTGCTAGATTTCATTTGAAGGGGCAGCTGCCCCTCCCCACGCCGCAGCAAAGCAGCCTGTAACAGAAGACACGTGGAAATGAAACTCTGTCCTTAGCTGCTGAGCAGCGAAGGGTTGTTCGCCACTCAGAAAATCCATTTTAAGACTCTGCAAACCCTCTCCAGCCTCTTTTATTAACTCTTTGGAAGCACTCAGTACGGTCCAACGTATAATCCTGACACTCTCCAGCTGCCCGGGGAGGGATACTTGGAACCAAAAAGCCACAAAGGAGCCTAAAAATGCTCGTCCGCTTCCAAGCGCAGGAGAGGGGCTTATAAAAACATCCAGGCTCAAGTCAGCCGAGCTCTGTGTGCCTGTTTGCGGGCAGAGCACAATTAGCTAGCGCAGCCTCGTTTAATTAATAGGGCTTTCCGCCCTCTCTGGAGGATGGTGTACCTGGAACCATCACCGATGGTCAGCATAGAGCCTGTCTGCATCCCCGGCCGGCGAGTGAATCCTGCATGTGGATGTCTGGGAGAACAGGCAAGCAAAGCTCTTCCCGTGCCCTGGTATTTTGCCTAATTTCGGCTACAACCGCGTTCCCCGACATGCTCCCAGCTCCGTGAAAGCAGGCTGGGGTAGCTCCATCCACGAGCCTGTGCACCTGCCGGCAGGATGCTGTGCCTTCTGCAGGAGCACCGCAGCGGGGACCCGGCTCACCCGTGCGTACCGGGTTCGCTGCCCACCTGCAAGCTCCAATGTGCCTCCCAAAATAAGCGCATCTTGACTTGGGTCTTCCTAATCCAGAGGCGATTTACGTTAATGTAGATGATGGGGGATCAAATGGGAGATGACAGGGGAGAGCGACGCCGATGACACCAGGAAAGAACATTTTAGGAAGAGGTAAGGAGTTCTATTCCCACTCGCCTACAGGATAACCGACCGCGACTCCAAAGCCAACTGAGCCCTTAACCTTATTAAGAGACTTATTGTGTATTTGTCATTCGAGGCTCTCCGAGCGCTCTGTTATTCATCCCCTATCTCCAAACGCCGGCAGCCGTATTTGCCGCAGTCAGTAAGCAGGCGATCAGCCCCGCTCTTCATGTCAGCCGCTCTCTTCTCTTTGCTTAAAAAGGATTAAGCAGCCTTATCCATGTTACCATCTCCCCTGGCTTTCAAAAATAAGAAATCTCTTCTATTCATAGCCGCGCGTAATGAATATTTATACACCCAAATCTCTATTGCAGAGATGTGTCACTGGATTATTCAATTTAATAATACTTTTAGGATAACTAAAAGGCCCGTATAATTGCTAATCTCTGCCAACAAGAGGGCGAGGAATTGAAAATTCCCTAGGACGCGAGCCCTGAATGTGCCCAGAGATGCAGAATTAAGAACCTTTTTGCATGGCAACACGCACATGGTCTTCTCCTCGCTCCAGTCCACCACCTGCAGTGATGTGCCAGGTCTCTTTCTTATTTTTATACACCTCAGTAGAATTTCTCCCTTTCCTTCCCACCATTGCCTTGAAGATCTGAGGTGCCAAAACGCAAAGCATCTGGACAAAAGGGGATAGCATCAGTGCTGGAGAAGGTGGCACCAGCACTGCAGAAGGTGGCACCAGAGCTGGAGAAGGTGGCACCAACACTGCAGAAGGTGGCACCAGTGCTGGAGAGGTGGCACCAGCACTGCAGAAGGTGGCACCAGCACTGCAGAAGGTGACACCAGCACTGCAGAAGGTGACACCAGTGCTGGAGAAGGTGGCACCAGTGCTGGAGAAGGTGGCACCAGCACTGCAGAAGGTGGCACCAACACTGCAGAAGGTGGCACCAGCGCTGCAGAAGGTGGCACCAGTGCCGCAGAAGGTGGCACCAGTGCTGGAGAAGGTGGCACCAGCGCAGAAGGTTGTGGTAGCCACAGGACATCTCCCCACGCCTCTCCCAGCCCCACCATCTTGCTGTGCAGGGAGCACACCAGTAGGTTTGGGGGAAACTGCCCCCAAAACATGACTTGTCGAGAGCATCCCACCAGCATGGATGCAGATGGGTCAACTCACCTGGCCCTGCGTCTCCAGTTTGACCTCCTCCGCGGCAGGAGGTTTGGCGAGCGGCACTGGGGCCGTGTTACAGGGCTCCATCTGCTCCGTCTTCTCCACCTTCACCTTCACGTCGTCCAGGCTCAGTGCCGGGGCTGCAGCAAGCTCCTTCTCATCCTTGTCCAGCAGATAGCGCAGGAGCTGGTGATCCTTGACATCTTTTTTCTTCAGCGTGTCTGGCTCCAGTTTGATGTCCGGGGTTCCCGGCAGCTGGCTCTGAGCCGTGGGGGTGGTGGCGGGGTTCGGGGCATTCTCTTTCTTCTCGTGCTCCATGGCCAGGGTGGTAATATCAGAAGGGCTGCCCTCCTGAAGGAGTCTATGCAAAATCTTGTGCCGCTCGGTCAGCGAGCTATGGGAGGAGGGGCAGGTGCTGCTGGGAGGGTTGCTGGAGGCCAAGGTGCCAGCGGTGCCCGCGCAGGCTAACGAATCTTTGCAGCTCGTGTCCGCATCGGCGTGCCGAAGCTGCTGCTCCGCCGTGGTGGCCAGGAGCTGCACCAGCTTGTGGCTGGTGGCTTGGGAGCACTTACTGTCCCCCTCCGAGAGCCTGTCACCAGCGTGCAGCATGCCCGAGTCCAGCGGTTTGCCATCCCCTGAACCACCGTCCGACTGGATCATCTCGCTCAGGATGGAGGCGATCTCCTTGCTGTCCTTGGACTCTGCTTTCATGGGTTGCATGGCGAGGCGGCCGGGCGAGCTCTGGGAGCTGAGCTGTCTCAGCACGGGGGGTGGCGTGGAGTAGCCCACCGGCGTGCTGGGACCTTCGGTCAGCCCCTGCATAGAGTTTATGGGGGCACTGGGAAAGGGTCTGGTGCCACCAGTGCCACCGCCGCCCCCGCTGCCGCTGTTAGCCATGCCCACGGGGGAATGCATGGTGGGCATGGTGGGCGAGAAGGGATTGCTGGGCACTCGGGGTCTGGGCACCAGCCCTGGGCTGACCCGATGCCTCGGAGACATGAACTGCGGTGGGGTAATCCCTGGACTATTCATGGGGGAGCTATTGAGGTTCAAAGTGTGGTTACTGTTCTGGGGACCGGCTTGTCCCTGGCTTAAGGCAACGTTGGCTCCTATCTGGTTCCCAGGTGAACATCCAAAGCTGGTTTGGCTGGTGCTGGAGTTGCTGTTGTGGAGGCCGGCGCCTGGCTGCTGGTTCACGTTGGTGGCCAACATGCTGCCGTTGGAAGGAGGGATGGAAGGTGGCAAGGCCATGCCTTGCCCCGGGGAGATGCTGGGGTTCAGCGAGGGGCTGACCCGGGGAAGGGACATCGCGGAGTTAGTGTTCTCCTGGGGTGAGAGCATGCCGTGATCCCTGCAGGAGATGAAAAGGAGAGGAAAAGTCACAAGAGGCTTTGCCCAAACCTTCAGTGTCGCTCAGGCAGCTTCTGCCCCCCATGCATGCTGCAGGGTTCTGAAGCCTGGAGCGCAGGAGCTCACAAGCCCTGGTGGTCTCAGCCTTCCCACCTCCACCAGCACTTCTGGATCCATTTCAGTAATGTGGATGGAGTGCAGCAGCTTTAGCGTCTCTCCAGAAATGTGACGCTGCTCAGGACTGCAGCCGCTCACCGGGTAAAGCTCGAAGGCATCACCTTCTCTGGGTCTTACGTTCCCACATGGCTGGAGGAGGACCACGCTCCAACAGCATTCCCCTCCGTCCCAGCCCCCTCACATTTCCCCAGCACGGCCCAGGTCAACAGCCTCACCTCTCCCTGTCCTGTCAGTTTGTCAGAGCCTCTCCCTCCCCAAATATTTTAAGTTCTCCAGGGCAAGGCAGAAATCCGAAGCACGTCTATAAATCTCCACCTGAACTCCCGGGGCCACCTCTTTGCAAAACAAGAATAATCAAGAGCAACAGAGCTACCATCTTGCTGGTTTTCAGCCTCAGATTCCTCGCGGGGATCACACCTCCAAACCAGCATCACAGACCACCAGTGGATCCTCCTTCCACTGTAGGGAACAGGCCCTTTGATTCCTGGATTGCCCACCTGGGCACTGGCATGGCTCGGTAGCGGCAGGGTGGGGGACGTACCTGTCGATGACGTGGATGCCCATGATGAAGGGCTGCATCTCCGGGCTGGAGGGGTAGCAGAGCTTACACTTGGTGTGGGCACTAAGCACCGTCCCGTCGCTCAGGGTGAATCGGTATGAGGGGCTGAAGGCCGTGCCGCGTGTCATCACTGAAGGAGACAACCAGAAACACATCAACCCCCTTAAAACTCAAGCCAGAACCCACAACACCCTACAAGCACCAGGAGGAGGATGGAGGGAGCAGAGGAGAGGGAGGACCTGCCTGAGACAACCACTTCCCCAGTAAACCAAACCACATGCTGCATGTTGGCTAACCCCATAGACCCAGAAAATAAGAGGGTTACGAATAACCACAGTGGCACACAAATCCTCCCAGCTGCTTCTCCAGCTCCAAACCCATGTCCTGCAGTGATTAAATCTAAATCCATCCAGCACGGTCCTTCAGTGGTCAGAGCTTCCCAAGAGGCAATCACTCAATCACCAGTGTACACTCTACAAGCTGATGAAGCCCAGCCAGGCTGGGAAGGTGCAGCAGGACGCTGCCGCTGCAACCCTGGCAGAGTTACAGCTCTCCGGAGGCTCAGCGACCTCCTGCTCCTACCTCCCGCCTTCCCTCCGGCCCTGTTGTGAGCATCCTCGCCAACACAGCAAAGGTGCTCAGGAAAGGGCCAACAGAGCTTCCGCTTCTTCTGCTTAGACACTGCGGATGGCATTTGTGGATGTCACAGGAAAAAAAAAATTAAATAACCATATTTAGCTCATATTTGTCTCAATTCTAGATTTCCTGAAGGTTGACAGGGAACCTCCCGGCTGGAGGAGCTCCTCCAGCGTTACTCAGCCCTTTCCCCTCTCCCTTTGACACTTTGTGATTGTTATTGCAGCATTTGTTTTTCCAGAAAGTGTTTATCCAGCGCGGAGGACCCTGTTCCGACTTCTTGCAGCTCCCGCTGCTTGGCAGGAGAGCGCGCCAGCGAGGAAGAGGAGCCCTTTACCTTCTTGAAAGAGCTGTTTGGCGTATGATGGCTCTCTGCCCTGAGGCTGGAAGAAAGCGTAGATGCATTTCCGCACCAAATCCTCCCAGCCCGTCCTGCCGGCGGCTCTCAGGGAACTGGTGTCAATGGAGATGATTTTACCTGGGTGGAGAGATAGAAGCCGCGTTACTCAAACACAGCATGAGAAGTCCCTCAGCACAAACAGGTCCACAAATGTGGAAAATGAAGCCACGTCCTATTTGGTGTCAGGCAGCAGTGGCTGCAGCACACAAGGATGTCCTCCAGAAGAAGGTGGAAGTTAAAGGAGTTTGCTCTGGAGCACATACAGACCTCTGCGCACACCTTGGCCAGCTGAATTGGACACAAAAACCAACAAGAAGCACGTCGTGTGAAGGGATCCTCACTGCTCCAGGGCTGGGGTCCCCAGATTCACACCCTCACCCGGTGGGACACCCTGCCAGCCACTGTGCCCACACCAGGGGGTCCTCCAAGCAGGACCTGCTGCCTGCTTTCTCCCTCGACATGAAACAGCAGGCAGCTTTGCTGGCTGTTTCACAGCCATGGGCAGGGAGCAGTGAGCACAGAAAACACTCATTAAAGGTTTTCAGGCTGCAGGGAAGTCCAGGGTGATGATTAACTACCAGAAAGAAGGTCACCAGAATGTCTAGAAAGCAGTATTTGGCCAAGAGCAAACCTGAATCCGAATCGTGATGACTGTTTCATTCCCATCAATCAGCAACCTCAACAGCACCCCAAAATCCAAAGGAGCAGAGAGGGATTGTGTGCAGGGCACGGATCTGGTGTATTGGACCAGCTGAGGTGTGAAACTCAGTTGAGGTGCCTCCAGTTGAGGTGTCAACCACATCGCTCCTAGCAGGCAGTGCTGCCATTTGCAAAGGACAGGACCATACTCATGCTACGGGGTCCCGCACTGCACCGCTGGCCTCTGACCCCTGGGGACAGCAAATCCTCCGGAGCCAGGACTGCCTGGCACCACTGGGACGTTACCTGTGGTGTCTTGCTTGGTCACGAAGGATTCGGAAGGGGTGACGGCTGCCGGTCGAGGTAATCGTCTCGCGATGCATATCAGACACGACTGGAAATCTGCCAAAGCAGAAGGGACGGGGAACAAGGAAATCAGATGTTACAACCACCACTCGCAATTCAACATTTTAATTAAAATAACACTGCTGGGCTTGACTGCCACGTCCTGCCTTCCAAGTGTTTATCCTGAGCCATCCTCCGGCCCTTCAAAGCGAGTAGGCTCTTCCTAAATTCTATAAAGTTTGCTGGAAAAGAGGTTTCCAGTGCTTGGAGAAATTAATTGTGCAGGCTTTTTGGATCTGGCAGTATTGTACAATAAAAGTCAGCACTAAAAGCCAGCAACTGTCGGCTTCAGGCAAAGTATTTGGTCATAAAATACCATAATTTATTCCTTCCAGTCATGATCTCCTGTGTAAACCGCAATGGATTAATCCAGCTAATGCGCTGGAAAATAATAGCTGGGACACCGAAAGGAGAGTTAGGGCACTTGCAGGAAAGCAACAGCCCCCACGGCGCTGAGAGAACCCTGCCCGTCCCGAGTCCCCGGGCAGAGATCTGCCTGCAGGCAGCTGATTCAGCCCGAAAACGTGCAGGCAGCACCGTGGTCTGGCAGTGGTGAAGGCACACGGTGGGGTGTCGGGCACCCACGTCACTTGCTGGGAAGGTGCTGCAGCCAGAGGGCTTCGGTGGGTAATAAAATACTGTTCCTTCCTTAAGGAATACCAACGGCAAGCAGCCCCGGAGGCAGCTCTGGAGGGCCAGAGAAGCCGGGACGGCTGGAGGGCATCGGCTCAGAGGAGAAGGGGGAGCAAGAAGCTGCAGCGAACTTCAGGCATCTCCCCACTGTCTCACTCATGCCGGGCACCCGCTGTGCCAGGCCAGGAATAACCAGCCCCAGCAGGCAGCCCAGCAGGCTGATGACTGGTCCTCCTCCTGCCGTGCATCCCCATCCCTGTCCTCCTGCCTGCACTGCCATCCCCATCCCAGTCCTCCTGCCTGCACTGCCATCCCCATCCCAGTCCTCCTCCTGCCTGCACTGCCATCCCCATCCCAGTCCTCCTCCTGCCTGCACTGCCATCCCCATCCCAGTCCTCCTCCTGCCTCCACTGCCCTTCCCACCCCGAACACAGGGTCGGAAGCAGAGAATGCTCTCCCCTACCTTCTCCTTCCTCCTTGAAGGACTTGGGCTGGGAGACGGTGAAGCACTGCATCACCTCATAGCGCTGACGAGCCTCCTGGTTCTCCGCGCCCGGCTCGTCGGGCGGCCGGATCAGCATCCTGCAGCTGAAGGTATGGCTGTTGCGCCTGGTCGCTTCTTGAGGCCAAGGAACTCCATTTACTGGGGTTGGGGAAAAGAGGAGAAGAGTTATTAGGAGCTGCGCTGTGCACACATCCCCTCCACCACTTCCCGAGGACCCCTAGGATAAGGGCACAGAAGGAAAAGCACTGGCACAGGGGAAGAAACCAGCTCGCTGCCTAGGTCAGGGGTTAGCTGAGAGCAGAGGTGGGGGCAGAGCCCTCCCCGCCAGCCCCCCGGGGCTCCTTCCGACCTGCTGAAGACCCTGTGCCCAGACCCTCGCTGCCAGTCAGGCCCTAAGAGCACCTACAACCCCAAATGAGATCAGCATGTCATCGTGAGAGTCACCACACTGCCATTTATTGATCGCTCCGTACACCGCTGGTAGGTGCTATCACCTCCATCGTACGGGCAGAGAAACTGAGGCACGGGGTCTCTGAGTCACTTCCAGAGCTTGGGAAGACTCCTGCCTCTTGCTGTTGTACTTTAAATCCCTCCCGACTCTCCCAGGACTTCTCCAGCAAGTCCAGACGAGCATCTCCATAGAAATGAATTTTTTCTTTGCTTTCTCCCCATTTCTGGGGTAAGTCAGCAGCGAGACCTTCTGGTACCACAGCAGCAAAAACCTTCCCCTTTGATTTTTTTCTATAATCTGGCTTTTCCAAAAACCTCTGGGCACCAGTTGAAAGATTTGCTAACCCTCTACGACATCTTCATGGATATCTGTATTCAACCCAAGTGATTTTGCCACCAGCAGATTATCAAGTTTTCACGCAACCTGATCTAGGAGAAGAGCTGAGGGGCTTGTAACATCCAAGGAAAGACAAAACACACAGCCTTAAACTGGGTAACCACAGAGAAAAGACAATGCTGAGCCTCTATAGGATCAATCTGATGAGTACTCATAGGTTTAGGTAGTTTAAGACATCATTGTATTTACCCTGAAGGAAGACAAGTATGAATTTAAAAAAAAAACAAAACAAAACAAACTATTTTTAAGTCAGGCTACTTGGAAAAGGCTCATTTTCCTTTTGCGTTTCTTCAAAGGCGCGAGTGGATGAGGGATCAGTGATGTCTCACCCGCATCAGCCACCCAGAGGATGCTTGTCTCCAGTCAACGAATAAAACCTTCCACTTCTGTTGCTTCCAACACCTCGCAAGGGCCTTCACCGCGCCATGTGTCCTCCCACCCTCACAACTGTTCGTTTCCCCGGTTTAGGGGACCACCGCGAGCTCACCGCTTGCACCGTGACCTTCTCGCACCCCAAGGTACAGCACATCCCCACGCCAGATACTTGGGCTCTGAAACCAGCCAGGGACAATACCCCCTCCAGCTGGGAGGACATCCTAAATGGACTGGGATAAGCCAACAGGCTCAGTCCCCCCAAATCAACACCTCGAAATCCTCCTCCTCATTTCCCTAAAGCTCCTGCGTGAGCCCCTCGCTTCAGGCAGACGAGTCGGTTCTTCCCACCCACGAGGAAAGTTGAAGGCAAAAGTTTTCTTAGTAGAGAAAGACAAAGGGAAGATGACTTGAATATTGCCATCCACCAGCTATTTATTCAGAAATCTAATACTGATTTTTCACTGGTAGGACGTATTTCACCCGGCAACGATTTACGGATCCTTACCTGGCTTGGGTATATCTCTGAATTTCACAGTAAACAATATTAAAATAAATAAATAAATAAAAATATATATAAAAAACAGTATAAGGCCAGCATCACTGAAGATGCAACAGCGTTTTTGACAGCGCTCTCCAAGAACCAGGGGATTAAAAAACCCACCTCATGGGTTTTCTTACCGAGAGACTTTGGCAATAAGTTCTTGACGAACTCGGCGTGATCCCCCACGTGCAGGATGCTGTAGACACTGGTGTTCATGAGCTCCTCCTGGTTATAACCCAAGTAGCTGGTCACGTTCTCGGAGACGAAGACGATCCTCCCTTCGCGGTTCACAACAAAGAAGAAGCCGTCCAACGCCTGCAAAGGGAACAGAGCCGGGCAGCGGGTCCCGGAGCGGGTCAGGATGCTTCTTGACCATGGGCAACCTTCCTCTGCCTCTCCCCCCTTGGTTTCATCCCCACTCTATATTATAGCAGTGATCAAATAACAGCACGTTTGCTTAAAACACGTATTCAGGTCTGCAACCTCCTCTGCTAAGGACATCCCTGCCACGAAGAACGGTGCCAGCGGAGGAGAAACAATCCTCTTCCAAGGGCCAGAGCAGTCAGGAAGGCTCTAATTTGGCAAGCCGCTGAAATTAAGCATATGCCCGATCTGCTTAATTCCAGCCCAAGAATGACAGAGCCTTTGCATCGTGCAGAATAACGGCGTTTTTCCATGCATTTAGGAAGCAAGTGGCAAATTCAGCCCCGCAATCGAAAGGAGGAGGACAAGCGTGATCCAGAGCCAATCATACAACACGGGGAGATCTTCTGCTTATTTTAACGAGGACACCGTCAAGGTTTTTAATTCACTGCCGTGGTACTGGGGAGGTAACGCTTTCTGGTGCTACGAAATAAGCTCAGAGCTGCAGAGCCCGAGTGAGGAGCCCTTGAGAAGGCTGATTGCTGATTTACACTCTTCCAAGCGTGCATCACCTAAAATGTTTCATACAGGCAGGATCTGGGTTTCCTGGAGTCTAATTCCTCCTTAATCCTGCTCATCACCAGCAAGCTCTAGTGGACCCTGATCCTGCAACTAGATCTGGCCACAACCCGGAGCGGGAGATGGTGTGGGGACAGGAGAAACTCGTGATGCCCAAAAATTGGTACTCGTGGCATCGCCCCCTCCTCCCCGTGCTCCCGCTCGCCCGTGCCAGCGGAGAGTTCCTCTGACGGAGAGCATCCAGGCTTTATTTAATGTCATTTCTAAAAATCAAGTTCCGCTGTAGAGCAACGTTAAGTGCAAGAAACGGGAAGCATTTAAAAAAGAAAAAAAAAAGGGGGGGAGGAAAGAAAGAAATCTTTTGTCAAAATGGTTCTGGCAGATCGGCTGCAATTTTCCTTATTCCCAGCTGTTGCCAAGACAACCAGCCTTTGCTCTTCGGGCACCCAAAAAAAGAGACCCAAACTGGATGGTAAACCCACCTGGATCCTTCTCCCCAGGTGATGCTGGTTTCGGGGGGCCGGGGGAGCTCCGAGGCAGCAGCTGGGGGGAACCCAGCACCCCCCATTCCCCCAGCAGCAACACTGGGCATTTCTCCATGGTTTAAAATATTAAATTACCTTATCAGCTCAATTGCTTATGGAAGTCAAGCTCAAACAACAGGTCAAGAGGCAAAAACATTTCTTAAATAGGAGCGAGATGCTTTTTAATAGCCCTTTTTATCTCCACCTTTCCGGGTTTAAAAACCCCGCCTGAGCCCAGGGCATCCAGAAGAAGCTGGAAGTCGTTTGGGAAATGTTTTTAGGCACGGGAGGCTGCGGACTGCTTGGGGACCAGCGAAACCACTAATTGTTTCCTGCAGTCAATCCACATGGAAAATAAAGTCAGCACGGTAAGGGCTTGGCATCCTCAAAGTGCTTCGCGCAGCCAGGGATGCCCCATAGCACGGCCACGGGTCGGGGTCAGCACCTCACACGCGTGGGCTTCACACGCGAGGAGGCCAATTAAGAAATTAGTCCTCAGCCCGTACAGGTAATAACCTAAACATGGATTTTAAATCAAGTAATCCAGGGGAGGTTGTTTACAAAGCGGCATCGACTGAGCAGTAACGCACCTCTGCATTCCCTCCCGCAGAAAGGATGCATCGATACCCGACGCAAGCACGGAGGGTAATTTTGAGTCATGAGTTAGCTGGTTTAATTAATTTCCTTTTCTTTATGATGACCTTAGGTTTTCCAGGGCCGTTTCTATTACCGATGTGCTGCTGTCCCCGCTTCGCCCCCAGGCACTCTGCTCCCTGTCACCCAAGGGGCCGGCTACCTCCAGGGCTCCCGGCCACAGCAAGCCACGTATCCCCACGTGCGGACACGGACACGAGGGGATCGGCCCCGGCTGAGCGATGCTCTGGTGAGCCGGCGGGCCCCGCATTCATCATTTAAGCGATATAAAGGCACGTTCCCAGGACCGCACTGCGAAATATGGGGATTTACTGCGGATGTACGGACGCTGCTGTCTCTCAGCGTTATCTTTGCTCTTCCCTGCTCTCGTAGGATGCCTTCTCCCAGTATAACCCAAACACTGGGGGTTTGTTGAGGATCTGCCTTCTCCTGCATCGCTTTATATTCCCGTGCCTGTTTCTAGCACCTAACGCACCCCTCAGAACCCACGTGCCTTTCCCAGACTAATTTCTAAGCTCCTTCTGCATTTTCCCTCTGTTAGACCGAGCACCTCACTAGCCAAGCTGCCAACTCCCCGTTAACTCCAGCCACGTGCTTCCAGCACCCATTTTCCACCCCTTCCGCAAGTCAGACCCTTCCTTCCACGCCGACCCCCTTCCCATCCCTTTTGCATTAACTCCTCCACCTGCAGAGTCACCTCTTGCGGAGTTGTACTAATTCTGACACCTTCACTCCAGGGCTCAGGGGAGACCAGCGCGCTACGGGGAGGGATTGAGCAGGTCTGCAAAAGCACACAGCGCAGCGCAGGAGAGCTCCCCGCCGCCTCCGAGCGTCTTTCGGAGATACAGAAGAGGCCAAAAACGTGGCCAAGGAGAGTCTCTCTCCCCAGGAATCCTGAAACGCAGGCTGGCTTTCTGGCTTTCTGTCTCAAAAACGATGCCACATTTCACCTCCCCCCTATTGGGCTCCCAACAGAAACCCCAGAGTAAATCGCTGGACTGTGTCACGTCAGCAATTATGCTCTTACACTTAATTAAATAAATGGGATGAGGATGTTGCTTCCTTTTGGTCTTTGAATGTGCAATTTTATCAGGTGGGTTCAATGCAAGAAGGCGGCTGCGGGATGGTGCCGGCCATCCCCAGGGAGGAAATCCCCCAGCCCCGACCCCAACCACCCCTGTGAAATTACCAGCCGAACGATTCAGGATTCCACGTTTATCTCTGGGGCCTGTGATATAACATAATAACCCCCACACAATAACCTTCTCTGTACAAGATGGCCCCGTCAGGTCCAACTCTGACCTTCCTCCTGAGATCCCATTCTTTCTGATTTACCGATACCAATCAAAACGCGGAGCGCCCTCCTCATCCTGCCTATTTTTCAGAGGACAGAAGGATTCGGATCTGTTGAAAACCATCCATCCGCATTACCTGACGCACCTCCAAAGGAGGACGGGGGCTCAGTTTAATCCACCCGCAACGTTTTAATGCCGATATTAAGAAGCCATCCAGAACAGCTTCGACTTAACCAAGTCCGAGCTCCATCAAGCTTGGTTCAGACTCACTTTCCAAACCATTTGCTGAAGCGAAGGACTAAAATCAGTTCACCTGCAACTTAGGCCAGGGATGCGGCTGGGCTTAGAGCATCCCAGCTACGTCCCCGCTGCCCTCCTCCTCTGTATTTCACTTTCTCGGCGCGCTGCTTTGCTTCGGGCAGTAGCGGCAGCCTGGCAGCATCAGCAAGAACATTTTAGCACCCACCTCCAGCAGAAGAGGTCCCAGAGACTCCTTCTCAATCACCCCTTGGCTGCTGGACGAGATGTCGGACTTCTGGACTTCATCATCAGCCGCTTTCTCTGGAGCAAAGGAAAAGGGACGTTTCAGCCAAAAAACGACAGAATTATTACCAATAATAAACAAAATACTGACTGCTTGTCATACAGGCAATGCAGGATGTGCACCAAAAAAACTCCAGAATTTTCATTTCATCTCTCGGTCCCGTGAAGATATAACATAATTTCTAATTATTTACTTATTATTATAAAATAAAGGTGCTAATTAGATCACAACCTACTGCTAGCAGGAAGGAAAAACCCATCTTGAGCAGAAGCCTGCAAAACGAGACATCCAAAATCAACATTTTGAAAAGGAAACGGTATATCCAGTTTAGCGCAAGCTACAGTATTTGATCTGGAACTTTTCGGACAACACTTTAAGAAATAACTGCCGAGAGAAATTCATGGAGAACAGGCTGTGCTAAAGGAATCCTGCTGGAGGAAAAAACCAAGCAGTTTGTACCACTGACGTGCAGGGAGCATCCCGGAGCCAGCGGGGCCGGAGCTGGGAGGAGAGCATCCGACACGGAGCGGGCGATGCTGCTGGAGGAGCTGTATTGCTGAATAATCCCTTTGGGAAAACACCGACCCAAAAAACCCGGAGAGAGGGCCCTGTTATTTATCTCGCACTCCCCCAAAAGGTGCTAGCCACGTCGCGCAGCTACTCCGAGGAATTCAGGATAAATCCAGCAGCGAAAGGCGGGTGGCAAGTGGGATGTGATAAAGGCAGCGATCACGGGCAAGTGAGCCACGATGCCGCTGGTGTTTCAGGGCTGTTTTGTTTTCCTCCTCCATATCCATGACCGTTTTCCCCTGGGAAAGCTGGGAGAGTCCCTTAGCCCCTCCAGATGTGGTCCGGGAAGGATGGGGAGAGCAGCATCCCCGTCTTCCCGGGACGCAGTCGTGAATAAACCCCGATGGCGGGGAGTGACTCGGGAGACTGGCAGTGCAAGCCCCGGCCGGGCACGTCTGGGGCTGTAGGTGTATTTGCAAAGAGGAGACGAATTACTGTGAATTACTGTTTAATCACACAGTTTGGGTGGAATAAGAGCAGGAAGAGGCAAGCGGGACCTAAATCGTGAGGGACAGGATACCTGCTTCGTTGACTGGGCATCACTTAGCGAGGGGAAAGCAGGGACGTCTCAGATCGCAGAAGCTTTTTGCCTCAGCGATGTTTTGCTCTGAAACGCGAAAACGCAATCTCCTGGGGACGGCCGGAGGGGCAGCGTATTACCCACTGCACGTCGGTGCCCGTTGGCACGGGCAAAGGAAATTATCCATCGTGCGGGATGCGAAACAGCACAGGAGTCCCGAAGCGTCCTCGGTCCAAGCTCACACAGACGGCTTCGATGCAGGTTTTGATTAAAAATGAACAAGACTCTCTGTAGCTAGCCGGAAAATGACTTGAAATTTGGTCCTCTATTAATTTTACACCATTTACAAGCTCTTCCCAGGTATCAGAGCCACAAATTCAGCCTTGTGGCTGGAAATAAAGCCGTGCTCTTTCTGTATAACTTAATTGTTAGTATAAAGGAAGATGCCAGGGCCGGAATGCAGCTGGTGATTTGCGGACAACGTGCACGGCCCAGGGGGATGCAGCCCCAGCCCCGCAGGCTGCGCTTCCCCGCAGGGCAGGAGTAACAGTCCTGGGGTTTGCCGGGAAACCGAGGGGATGATCAGAAAAATCCCAAGGACCAAACACGTGTGCCGCGCTGGGAGCTGGAGGAAGAGACTAGCCCAAATTGGTTTTAAGAGGGAAGGCAGCAAGTTGTGAACTTTTATTGCACAGCGGGACAAAGGGAAAAGGCTCCTCAACCCACAGTGCATTGTGTAGGACCTGGAAAGCTTCACGTGCATCAAGAGAGACGTGTTTATCCATCAAATGCATATGTGGATCAACACACCAGGCTGATGACAGAGCTCTGCCCAGTCTGTGTCAGTCCACTCCCAGAGAGCAAGAGATGTTTTCTCGGGATAAATACCCACCGAGCGCAGCGGCGTGCATGCCGAAGGTGGAAGCCGAGAGGTTTTGAGGATCGCTGAGAGGTTTCTAGGACCGCTGGAGTTTTACCGCTCATGTCTCCTGACACAATTTTTGTTTCTGATGGTCCCAGCACCAAGGGAGCCGGGTCCCCCGACTTGTCTGTAGGCGAAAGCGCAATTGCATCTGCTGTTTTGCAGCACCCGGGATGCAAGGCTTGTTACTCAGCAGCAAATCGCGTTTGCAACACGTACAGCTGTGTCACTTGAGACTCTTCACCCCTGCGTCCTCCCAGGACTTTATGTCTTCGAGCTCACTTTGGGTGTTTCCCTTTCCCGACTTTGTCCTTCATCCCGTGCATCGCTCCTAAAGCAGCTCCGAGAGGAGCGACCCTGGAAGAGCATTCGCTCAACGCTTGCTCTTGCAGAGGTGGCCGCCAGCGTCCCCCACCGAGTTATGGGGTAATCTCTGCCTCTGCGTTCCCTCTCACCCAGCGGCTCTTTTCCCTTTAGAAAAGAAATCAACCGAAAAAGGTCGTGTCTTCGTCTCTGCTGGCACAGCCCCGAAACCAACAGGCAACACGTGCCCCGTTTCGAGCGTGCACGCACAGGTTTTGGATGCTCAAGCAACAGTTTGACACCAACCCGAAAATACCTGACCTGCCACGGACCCCCTTGGGCAGCTCACCTCATCCCCACGCGCCTCAGTTTCCCCTGTTTCAAGCAGAAACTGGAGTTCATCCCACCCAAACCACATCCGAGCAGCGATGCCTGCCCCCCACCCAGCACCGCCACGCGGTTAAATCACGAAGGAGCAGCACTCTCCCAAGGAAGACACCCAAATCCCTTCCAGGGATGGAAGAGCCTCCCGTGCACCCAAACCCGCGGGAGCTGACGGGTACCACAGCATGAGAAACAGCGCTTTTTTCCTACTCTTAATAAATGAATGCACTTAGAGGCAATGCACCGGCTTTCAGCTCTAATCTTTTAATTGGGCTGTGGGATCCTCCTCCTGCTTTAGTGAAATAGTTTCATCTGCCAGCTCCGAGCCCGTTAGTCAGGAGGATTAATCAGCAGAACGATGCACCATCACCGTCTCTCTCATGCGGGAGTCCTTCTCCTTCCCATCTTTGCAGCCCCGGGATCCGGGAGGAGACGGATCCCTTAAAGCTCCCGCTCACCCCCTCCGGGGCGGCACATCCCAGCGATGCAAAACTCTTTCAAAGCGTCGGTGCATCCCTGCTAAGCACTTCAGTTAATGTGCTTTAAACACAGCTCTTTAGCTTTTCCATCCTGAGCACGCAAGGAGTACATTACAAGCAAACCGCTTGGTTTGCACCTTAACCCAATAATCGCAATTTTCTTTTTTTTCCAGCATTCATTGCAGCGGTGGCTCCGCTATGCCGGCAACACGCTGCCGCTCTCGGAGAGCATCGGTCGCAGGCCAGGCATCCCCTGCGCTCACACAGCCAAACACAGAGCAAATTCCCACTTCCCCAAGCTCATAATCTCATTATAATGCTGGACAGACAGACCCACATGAAAATAAACTGACGGGAGTAACACGAGCCCCGGCGCTGCTGCCGTTTGAGGCTGTCGGGATCCAGCTGCGGGACTTTGGCAGCCTGGGGCATCGTAAATCCCCATCACACAATAAAAGCCCGGCACGCCGACGGCCCCGATTGAAACCTAATTGCTGCAAACGTGATTAAAGCAGGGTGGGTTTTTTTTCTTGCAGCACAGAGAGGAGCTATTTTAAACGCATTCCTCAAATTACGCCCCGATTTTCTGCCATCCAGGGAGATGTCTGGGTGCCTCCAGAGTCTACAGGAGCCGCGGGGTCCTCGGCACTCCAAAAATATCAGGTCAGTGGATTTGAACCATGGGAGAAGTGTGGTATAACCAGGTCACCCAACACCATCAATGCAGCAGCGGGCGCAGGACCCGATGCCCACTGCCATGCCTGGGAACACCGCGATCACTTCGAAAACAATCTTGTCCCGTGCCAACCCCGTGCAGCCAAGCTTGGCACGGGGAGAGGTGAGATTTCCAGCTCAGCCCCGCTATTTCGCAGCCACACGAGCCTCCTGGCTAGAAGCCTCTGATTCTTTGCAGGATTAGAAGAAGGGACGGGGAAGGCACACGGCTGCTGAGGGATGGAGGACGCTGCTAAAGCATGCCGGGACTGGAAGAGGAACGATACGCTCGGATGCTCTGATGCTGGAAGCGATGGAGAGCAGCACGAGTCAGTGGGAACAGATTTTGCATCACCGAGAGCTGCTCTCCCTGTCCCCCAGCCCGGTGGTACCCAGCGGCGTCCGGGGCCGCCGGCCAGGCTGCTCTCGGCGTGCAGCTCCTCCCGGGCTCGGCACGGTGGAAGGAAGGCAAGGAGAAATGCTGGGAGCAGGGAGAAAAAGGGGTGGGAGGCGAGCAGAGTAAAAAGCATCACCCCTGGCAAGGCGAGGGCTGACGGCGGGGCGGCAAGCTGCTGAAACGGTGGGGTGCAGCCCAGGTGGGGGGACGGCAGCAAGTCGAGGCGTGTGGATGGGCAGCCGACCCATTCAGAGCATTTTCCACTCTGATTTTAGAAGATATCAATGTCGAAATTCCTCCCCCCCCCTTTTTTTTTTGTTAATAAAAGCCCAAAGCCAAGGCACACACAGGAAAGGCAAACAGCTCATCTGGGGCATTATTTCTGCTCCCCCCAAAGAGACGGTGCAGAATGTACCCCCCTACAAACCGGCTCAGACCCTTTGCCTCAAAACCCCATCGCAGGGAGCTAAGCTGAAGGACGCGGCTTTGGCAAGCGGGTTCCACCACCCCCCTGCCCGTACAGGTGCAGGGTCACTGGCGGTTTCCCCTTTCTTGGTCTCTTTTCCCTCTTTGCGTTATTATTTTTTATTTCCCCGCCCTCCCTAATTCTCAGGAGTTGCCTCCAGCCCTTTGGCAGGTCTTCTGCTCTCTCTCTACCACCATTTTTGGTGGCCCAGGGCACAGCAAAACCATCCCCAGGATCCTGCACTCACCTCCCTCCACTTCCAGACCTCTGTACCTGAAACCTCGTACGTGGAGAAAATCAGGCATCCGAAGCAGGGAGAGAATCAGGCATTCAAGGTAGGGAAAAGACAAGTGTTGCAGAGGAGGTGTGACCTCCTCCAGCAGCCACGGCTGGAGACCTTCACCACAGCAACGCTGAGGCCACTACAGGGCGGGAGCCACAGCCACACAACGGGAAAAGTCCCCCAAAAGGTCTTAACTTACTGCTTTTTCCACAAAACCCAACAAAGCCCCGCAGCCAGAAGAGCACCTGCACTCCAAAGGGCTGAAGAATTGAGGACATGCCACCAGAGCGATGGCAGAACCACTGGGAAGGGGGGTCAGTGGTTTGGGGGACACCTCCCAGAGCCACTCCAAGGAATAAAGTAGGAGGGGAAGGAAAATGGGAGTGAAAGGCGTGGAGGTGGAAGGGGGAAGATATCCAGTGTTGACGTCCATCTGCCATGTCTTGGGAAGTCATCCCCCGCCGCGCAGGCTCCATCGCACGGAGCTTCGCCCATAGCACCCAGGGCAAGCGCTCCTGTCTCTCCATCCCTTAAATCTGCACTTTCAAATTAAAATAACACAAGCTGTCTGATTCTGCTCTTCATTTAAAATTTTGCAGCTGAAATGCTTCTTTTCTTCCCCCCAGAAAGCAGGAAGGAGTATCTGAAAAATAATACATTGCGCGTGGGTCTTCTAAACCAGGACATAAAAAATTCAAAACAGGTTTTTGTTAAGAAACATCATGAACACAGAAAATCAGAATAATTGTTTCCACTTGCCCAGCACAAAACTTTGTAATATATTGCATTTTGCCTTGACTTGTGAGAAGCTCACTGCTCCCCGAGGAAGCCCCAGTGGAGAGGTCCCCATGGTTGCGGGCATGATGGCCAGGACCCAAACGCTGCCCCACGCTCTCCAAGGGCTCTTTTTCAACTCAAGATTTCTATTGGTGACGTTCATTTTTCATTTCTTACGACAGAAGCCCAAAAAGTCTTTGGGTTTTGACTTTTCTATTAAAAATTCAACAGCTCAAAGGCAAAAAGTCCAAGTAAGGAGGACTTGCAGCCTTTTCCAGAGCGTGTTGGGTACCAAGGATGATAGAGCAGGGCAAGATGGAGAAGTTGATGTGATGCCTGGAAAAAGCGATGGAGCACCAGGCATGACGGCTTCCCATCCCTCTCCCATACGGCACAGCTCCGCAGCCTCCCCGAGGGCCGTGCCGGCCAAACCCCCCAGATCTCAGCCAAGATCTGCTCTATCTGCTTTTTAAAAGATGAGCGAGGCAAAAAAGTCCACATCTGTAATTTCCCAAATGAGGAGCTTTGATTTTTAGTTAATTAAAATCAGATGGAACAGGCTCGGTGCACCCACGGATCGAGAGCGTGACTGAAAGCCGTGCCATTAATTAGTGCCTGCTACGAGGTTCATCGGTCCAGTAAACCCAACAGGAAAAAAAGTCTGTCATAAAAACAAACTCCTCGGCAGCAGGTGGGCACCAAGTGCACCTTCCAGTGGGGCGTGAAAACATTGGTCTAAAAAAACCCATGAGTGGAGAAAAAGATAACGGCATTGATATAGGAAAGCAGCAGGTAAGGGGATCTAGACCATAGAAATGGGAATTCTTTCCTGTTTTTTAAATGGTATCCAAAGAGGAAGGCTTGTCTAGGGCTATCTGTCAGGTTAGGGACATGCTGGGGCAAAGCCTCTGAGCATCACTGGCTGCTGCTGGTGGTGATGGCCCGAGGTCCTGAGCTCACCTTCAACCTCCTCTCGAGTCCCAGCGAGCCCAAGCGCTCTCCTCCCCATCATTAGCGATCAACGAGTAGGGGAAGACCCAACCTCATCTGGCGGATGAAGCCAACTTCCAAGGAAGACCATCTTACGTAGCCTACAGGGCACACGCTCGGACCACAGCAACGATGGCTTCTTTGGAGGTACTCTTAACCAAAATTCAAGCTGTGGAAGCTGAGATTTGCCCAACGCCCACCTAATTTAACGTCAGCATATTCACACAGAGGCAGATGCAGAAAACCCAGCCCAGAGTCCTCCCTTCTTCACTTCCACAAATACCAGATTCCTCTAAAACACTGTATGGAAATCAGCAGCTCTTAGGTTGTATAACTTTCTATTCTAGTAGGAGGAAGGAAATTATCTGATCTATGAATTTAAAAAACTGTGGAAAAATACAATCTGTGAGATTCAGAGCTTGAAAATACCAGTGCAAGAAATAGAAAAGCAGATCTTGGCTTTCAGAAATCAGCATGGCTCCTTCCAAGCCCTGTGCTCGCCTGCTTTGCACCATCCGTCGCAATGGTCTGTTGGTGACAAACCCCGGGGTGCTCCCCAACCATGTGCCGTATCGCCAGGCAGGAGCGCCGGCACACCAGGGTGAGATCTATCTCACGGAGAACAGGATGGAGATGTTTCCACCTGAGCTACTCGCCTCATCCTCCCCTTACAGCCGAAGCAGAGAAAAAGGCATCTTTAGAGGAGATTTTCCTGATCCATTTTAAGTTCATATTCCAAAATAGAGTCTCATTTTTGGTTTCTTTTGGGGGGTGTTATTATCCCGTACCTCTCCTCCACAACCAGCAGTCAACCAGCTTCTGTTCTCTCTCTTTTTCTCTCTTCCAGTGAGACCTGAACTCCTGACTTCATCACCGAACTCCAACATTGGCCCTGAGAAAAAGAACCCACAGATCTCCAGAGCTGGGAACGCAGCGCTTGCTTCATCCCCGAGCATTTCTGTGCCGTCCCAGAGAACGTCCTCACCAACGCAGATCCAAGTGCTTCTTCAGATGCATCTTGAACCCTTATTCTTCCATCAATGCACAGGCAAGAGCACATCTCAGGAGGACACATCTCGCCGGGCACACAGCCACGGGAGGAAACTGAGCCTTTGGGGTGTATAAAACCGGCTCTAGTGCCCACATGGGTGGTGAGGATTGAGGACTGAAGCTGGTGGCCACTCCAGTTGCATCAGTAAAGCCAATGGTGGAGACAGATCAGGAGGGATCTCCTGCCGCTCTCCCACGTCCCACCTGAGCTTCTTCCTTCATGGCCTGGCTGGAAAAGCAGTCAAAAAAAACCAATCGAGCTTTGCTGCTGTACCAGGAATGCTGACGGCTCCATCTAATGCTCTCACCGCTGTTTGTCACACCACCTGCAGCCCAGGAGCCCGTCCTCACCAACCCAGGGTGGCACTGGGAAGTCTCACAAAAGCTCAGGGCTAGTCCCAGCAGATACAAACTTCTCCAACTACTGCGTAAAACATTAAATGCTAAAAGGATGGAACCACGCAGACTTACTCATCCTCCAGCAGAGATTTGCAGGTGGGACACTGGACTTATATGGAGGTCAGTGATTTCAAGGTAGCTTTTAAACCGTAGAAGCAAAAGATACAACAGGTCGGTGTCTACATTAACACAGCAGCTTGGCTTACCCTTCCACTTGCCTGAAAAACCCTTCAACACTGATATTTCAAACCCAGGACAACATCCCACGATGCTTCGGTGCCATCTGCCACACGGAGCCGATGGGAGGTCCTGTCAGCAGGAGGGCTACAGCCACCTCCACCGCATCTACAACCAAGCCCGGGAAACGGCCGCTCCTGGTAGGCAACAACCCAACGCCATACCAGGTCTTCAGCCTGGTGATCCCAAGCTCAAGCAACATTAGCCTTCCACGTGGCTATGGGCTGCTCCCCAGTTTTGGCTGCTTCTCCAACTGGTATTTCCACTCTTTTCCCACACAGAGGGATAAGGATTTTGAGGGCAGGAATTTTGCTGGGGTGTTTTTTAGAAGTTTTTTCTTATTTTTTAAACATGCATTTACCCAGCAACAGGCACAACCAAGTTCCTCAGGACTACAGAATGCAACTAAATCAACAGACTTGTTTTAACCCATTTGGCCCGTACTACCTCACCATAAATCGCAAATAACACATTCCAGCGTTTCCCTCCTCCTAACCAACTGCCACGCACTCAGCTGAATGGCAACCTGTGACATCCTTCCAAGTGAGGACCTCAAGGAAGACGGACAAGACACATGCTTCCTTTTAATGAGCCTAAAATACAACTCCCCATTAACGCTCCCATCTTCCAGCTGAAGAAACCCAAAGCACAACCCCACGCGCTTCTGCAGCTCTTGCTGGAGTGGATGAAGAAGTTCATGGACATCTTCTGACCTGAGGTGCCATAACATGCCGCATGAATGCTCGCAACCCAAAAGCCACCAGGGTTAGCTTCAACCGATGCTGCTTTCACAGATCATGGTTGTTGGCCAACTGGTGGTTCTCTCTTGGAGGACTCCAGATGGACCTGCAACAGCACATCTGCCCGTGCCACAAGGCAAAGAGCATTGTGTACCATCAGTGCACAACAGCACCAAGAGTACAGTTGACCAACACCGCTCCCTGCTCCGATCAACAAACATCACTTTCTTTAGCAAAGTTTACATGGAAAACTCTGGTTTTCCGCTTCTGATAAAATCTTTGTGCAATGGCGAAGAGCGCAGAGCGAAGCACGCTGCCGCTAAAACAGAAGGAAAAGGGTATTTCTTTCTGTCTTCACACCTTTTAGAGTTAAACATTAATGGTGTCGAGATGTCTTAAGTAAAAAAGGCCGGTTGTCTGAACAATGTCAGGAAAAATTATACGGTGCTGAGTGAATGCAAAATTAATGAGCGCTGAATGCTGACAGGAGAGAACAGGCATAAGGAGCTGAGAGTTTTTTATAGTCGATGCTGAGATCAAGCAGGTAGAACATCTCCATCTTGCTGGGGGAAGGAATAAAGGGAGAAAAAAAACTTTTATCTGAAATCTGAAGGATTTAATTTGTTCAAAAACTGTGTCAACTCTGCACAGCCAAACCTGCAGAGACGAGAAAGGGCTACATGTAGCTTCCCCCACAACTTTAATTCAGCCCTGGCATAGCCTTCGTTCTCCTTCTGCAGGCATAAAATACACAGCAACACCGTTTTAACAATCCAACTTAATTAATTTTGCAACGAATTAGACTGTCTTTTCTCAAGACGTAGTACCTTGAAGCGCCAGTACGCCGCATGTTAAAGTCCATGAGAAGTTACTATTAAAAATTCACTCGTGTCAACCGTTACACCAGCTTTCTGCTCAAGTTGCACGGGCACGTCAAATATGTGAACTGCACCAGCACGGAGACGCCTGCCAAAGCGTGCAGACAATGCAAAGCTCGAGCGCGGCGAGGGGGGAGCTGACGCTTCCCATGCGCAGAGCCCGACTTTCTCGCGCCTCCCATCTGTCTCGCCTGGGTCGCAAAGGGAGAGCTGTCAATCTGCAGCTATCCAAGGGACCGACCTGCTGCTTCTGCTACGCCGAGGGGATCTGTCGGACTTTGCGGTGCAGCGTAAATGAAGCGAGGGGTGGATGTAACACGTGCATCTGAGTGTGGTCAGTAGGCGCAAGTGCAGCTCTGGGCCATGAGATGCCCCTGGGGAAAGAGCGATGGGCAGGAGCAAGCCACATGGTATGGGAAGCTACCTAGAGAAGATGGAGCGTCCTGGTACAGGAAGCCACCCAGAGAAGGAGCTGCATGGTATGGGAAGCCACACAGAGAAGGAGCTGCATGGTATTGGAAGCCACCTAGGGAAGATGGAGCCATGTAGTATGGGAAGCTACTTAGAAAAGATGGAGACATGTGGTATGGGAAGCCACCTAGGGAAGATGGAGCCATGTAGTATCGGAAGCTACTTAGAGAAGATGGAGACATGTGGTATGGGAAGCCACCCACAGAAGATGGAGCCACGTGGCATGGGAAGCCACCTGGAGAAGATGGAGCCATGTGGTATGGGAAGCCACACAGAGAAGAAGGAGCTGCATGGTATGCGAAGCCACACAGAGAAGATGGAGACGTGTGGTATAGGAAGCTACCTAGAGAAGATGGAGTGTCCTGGTACAGGAAGCCACCCAGAGAAGGAGTTGCATGGTATGGGAAGCCACCCAGAGAAGATGGAGCCATGTGGTATGCGAAGCCACACAGAGAAGATGGAGATGCGTGGTATGGGAAGCTACCTAGAGAAGATGGAGCATTCTGGTACAGAAAGCCACCCAGAGAAGGAGCTGCATGGTATGGGAAGCCACCCAGAGAAGATGGAGCCACGTGGTATGGGAAACTACCTAGGGAAGACGGAGACGTGGTATTGGAAGCCACCCAGAGAAGACAGACCAAGCCACACAGGTGAAGACTGCTTTCTTGTGGATCTGCACACGCGCACAGCCTGCTCAGGAGAACCTCACCTCCAAAATGAACTTCAAGTCTTCCAGGGCAATCTTTACAGGCAAAACTGCGGATGCAGCGCCATATGTTGGCTGTTCACAGGGGGTGCCCGAAGGCACAGCTCTCGGGTGATGCCTATCCCGAAGCAGGCGAGTGCCCGGGAGACTGAGGAACAAGGCTGAACACCCATCCTTTGTTTTCCCCCAGGAAACACCACAGAGACTCACGCGATGGGGTTCTGCACCTAGGCCCAAGGTGTAGCTATCTGCAACTACATTTTTAAGGACTGAATCCATTATTTCAAAAATTTGGGATGGTCCAAACTACTCTCTGCTCCCATAAGAAACGGTCCACACGCGTATTGTCTCAGTGCAGCAGCTGCACCAAACCCAGAGCAAACATCAGCCTGGGGAACCCGATCCAGCACTCCAGCGTTCCTCAACCCCGCCTATCGTAATACGGACTTTATGATTTCAAGGAGAGACAGTTGAGACTGGCAGTTTAATTAATTAATGAAAACCCGTCTTGGAACGTGGACTTCCTAAATAGCATGGGCAGAACGAACAGTGAGAAATATCATTTAAAACCATCCAAATGGTGTCATTTGCTCTCTCCCTGAGGTCCTGGTGAGCCTTTAAGTGCCACCAAACGACCCGTGATGAAATCATGGGGCTTGGGGGAAGCTGAAGAAGCCAGAGGAGGAGCTCGGCAGCTGGGCACCGGGGAATAACGTGGCCCCAGAGGGAGCGAGACCGCTCCTGCATCTCTCACGCTCGTGTCCCAGCAAGTTTGTTTGCTTTGCCCAACCATACCGCTTGGCATAATAAAAGCTATTATCTCCTTGTACAAATCTCCCTTTATTTCCTCTGCTCGCAGGAGCGTTAGGAGGATTAAGGTCTATAAAAGTTTGTTCAGGGGAAAATCTGAAACAAAAACAGGAGGACTTGCATGGCTGACTCCAAGGATGGGGTTTTTTTTCCCCGTAAGAAAGAGTTTATTGTGTTACTTCTTGCTTTTTAGGCATGGCAACGCGTGCACCGCTGGGCACTCGGATAATCGCGATGGGCACTTGCAGAGATGTGCTGGGGTGAGCTTCCCTCTGAACCTCCTCTCTCGCACGGGACACTTGATGACTAGGTCAGACGAGATGCCTCCACCACGGCTGCTAGAAGAGAGGTGGGACGGACCTCGCTCATCCTGCTCCTGCACCCATGGGATGGACAAACCTCTTTCTGATCATCAGCCAAAGGAACTGGGCTCCAGAGCAGCGGGAGGACAAGCTCATAGGAGGCAAAATCCTGCTCGGGTGCCATCCTGGGGGAAGAATAACCTTAAAACAGCTTTTGTCCATCTCTACAAAGGGTAAGTAAGGAGGACCAGGAAAAAAACTTTAAAGAAAGGGGATATTTTTTTCCTTCTCTTTTCCTGCCTCTTTTAAAAATGAGACTGAATCAAGGAGAAGGAAAAAAAAGAAAAAAGAGGGGAAAAAAAAAAAAGCTAATCCGGCACAGCAGAAGGCAAGAGGAGGAGTGATTTCTACAGGTGGTTTATGACTCTCCGCATGATCCACACGCCTGTTACATCCTATCAGATCCTCTTCTTACGGCGAGGTGCTAAAGGATTTATTAGTTCTTGACAGTGTGAGATGTTTAAAAGCTTGAGGATGTAATAACCAAATGTTCACTTGTTAAAATAAAGGCACCGTTTGGAGAGGTCTGTGCAATTCTTAGCAGCCTCCCCTTCCCCTCGGTCTATATTTAAGCTGCCAGCTAGATTAAAACTGTCAGAGCAGGGATGAGAATTTTATTGACATGCTTTGTAGGTGGTACGGCTCCATAAAATAAACATATACAGAGGATGCTCCCTGGTGTTGCTGCACAGGCAGAGATTTTTATAGTACTGACCTGGGGGAGTTTGTATCTGAAATCAATCCCTGATATAAAACAGATTCCAGAGGATACGGAGAGACAGACTTCACAAATGTCTGCGGAGAGCGTGGGCAGGGATGCAATCCGTTTAACATTTCACGTTGAAACCAAACTGCGGAGAAGGGGAGGGCGTGAAATTCTCCGAACCCGCTCCAACAAACTCATGTGTGAGGTGCAATCAATTACTCTGATAACAGGGAGGTTTTAATGCCGGGAAGGACGCAGGAAGGTCCCCTGCCCCACGGAGAAGCAGCAGGAGGACAATAAGCCCAGCTTTGTGCTGGCAGAATTCGTTGCTGCAGACGGGGATCCAGCTCTCGAGGTATTTTTCAAAACCAAAATATTCAGCTTTATAGAGATGAAGGCCAGGAGAGATCACAAGATGGGCCAGTGTGACCTCTTGAATATCGCAGAGTCATCAAAGTTCATCCACTTCCACCACCATGAGCCCTGAACTTCTGTTTGCCCAAAACCTGACACAACCCACCGCTCCCCTTGGCAACTGGTTCCCAAAGCCATCACCCTCCCAGTTCTACCTCTGGGCCCAAGTCCTAATTTGTTTTTGTCTGGCTTCGGCTTTGAGTCATTCTCTGTTACGCTGGATTTAAAAACTTCTTTAGTAGCCAGCATTTTCTGTTCTTGTTAGTGTTCATAGTGTCATCACCACGTCCCCGCTCCTTTCCCCTCCCTCCCCAGATACACTCAACAGAGCTCTTCAACCTTCCAAGCTGCAAGACATTTTCTCCAGCCCCTGGCTCATTTCTGTGGCTCTCCTCTCTGTCTTCTCCGGATTTTGCAATCTCCTTCCAGCGTGGATATCAAGACTGAGCTCCATTTTTGACCCACCAACTCCATGCACGTGTAACATCACCCAAGAGAAGCCCACCTTGCTTTTCATCCCAAGTTCACATTGACTGCCTACGCTTCCAGGATCTCCAGATCTTCTTGAAAAGCACCGTTTCCCAGGATACCATCCAGCCAGCACTCCTGTATGCCCGTCCTGTACTGGTCTAGCAATGATTTTGTATGTCCTTCCGCATCCATGAAGATGTTGAATAGCACCGAGATCCAGCAGAGACTCCCAAGAAGCTCCGTGAAACTCAGTTTTGAGAATAAAGGTGTTTCATCAGGATGAGGAGAGGTCATCGGTGGTGTTCCTCTGGCACCCGAGGTAAGGTAGTCACGGAGGGAGAAAATACACACCAAGTCGAGGGCAGGTTGACCCGTTCACATGAAAGAGGACCGAATGGTAGAAAAACTACCCACTCTGCTAAACTGTTCTAATTTCTCCCACTTTCTACCACTTGAAGGTCACGCACTCATCAACCAAGAACACAAGCTTTGGCTAAAAGCTGGGGATGACTCAGTGAAGGTGACGGAGCAGATGCCAGCAGTTACCTCCAGCATACCAGCGGTGGTATCAGCAACAGCCTAAAGCTACTGGTAAGATCTGGCAAGATCTGGTGAGGAAAATTGTGACAGTTTGGGCCAATTCAGCCAAGAAAAAAGAAGTTCAGTTGGAAGAAATATAGAAAGTAGGTTGATTTAAGGAAAGGCATAACTATCTGACACCAAGATCCTAGGAGAGCTTGGTTTGTCGGACAAGGCAAGCAAAGGCAGAGAACAAGAGCAACAACTTCATAAAAATACATTAGAGAAGGGCGGTAATTACCAAACAGAAGGAAGAATAAATCAAATTAAAGGGCAACGCTGGCACAGGAATGATCCGAAACTCATTTCCACCAAAAACGAGCAGCTGGTTTCATCCTCTTCAGAATCTCAGAAGGATTCCTGGAAGGATGAAGTTAAACAGTTGAAAGGACTGGATCTGTTTGTACTCTGTTTACCTTGGATCAGGCTCACACTCGAGGGCTTTCAGTGGGCGCCTACTGAAGCCAAGGAGGAATTCCCCCTCCCTGCTGGTGTCTAATCTGGCCTCCAGGGTTTGGTTGTTTTTCCTTCTCTGTAGCCCTCTAACATTCGGTGAAGAATTGGCCGCCGAGACGGGATGGAAGCGATGAGCGTCCCTCCCTCTAGTAGCACGAGCAGCTCCATCAGGGTTAATCCAACCACCGGATTTGGGATGATGGAAGAGCTTTCCGCCCCAGCACCTGCAAACACCCGGCAACAGCGCCACTGGCCGAGAAGATCCTTCTCCACCTCAGGGATGAAGGCGGAGGAACCCGGAGTCTGCAAAACACCGCCCTAAGGCGAAAGCAAAGCTCCTCTTTTCTGACCTCCCTTGAAGCAAACAAAATCAGGAAAACTCCGATAAAGTCAATGCGTTTCAAGAGGAGACTACAGCACCAGGCTGACAGTTGTAGCCTGAAGAGATTCCAATCTAATTTTAGATTTGACACAAACCTTAATGTGGTTTTAATTAATTAATTTAAAAAAAAAATCCTTTAATTAATGTAAACCCCTTAAAGCGGTTTTCATTTACTCCATTTCCAGGAGATATTTCCACTTGCCTTGCTCCTCACATGCCATTCTGCTGCTTGCTTTTGTTCTTCAGTCAAACCTCTAATGTTAAGACCTAAACTTCTGTTTATAATACACCGCTGGGACATTTTGAGCTCAGGCTATTTCTTGAGCCTTCGCACTTTAATCTTTTTCCAAGTAAAGAGGTTTCCATCTCTTCTCTGACTATGCAAAAACTCTACAATTTATTCTTTCACTGCATTAAAGTGTCCTCTCTTGGGTCCACTGAAGGACCCCCGTGTGAACTCAGCACATAAAAGCTACCAAAAATTACACTTCAATTCTCTGAATCTCATAGTTTATCTCAATTTCTGCATGCGAGGGAGAAAGGCAGCAGTGCCGGCGTGCTGCCACCCTGCCCTCCTGGCAGCAATACCCACCCTGGGCAGCTCTCCAGGCCACCAAAGTAGAAGCTCAGATGTCACAGGGGAATGCAGCAGGACATCCCTGGGGTTCAGAGTCCCTGGGACCTCTCTGTCCCTTAGCTCTTGTCTTCAACCTGCTCTGGTTGCGTGGCCACCCTGGGCACCACAACCAGATACTGCATCCAGTTTTAAGCCCCCAGTGTAGGACAAACTGGAGTGAGTTCACTGGAGGCCACCAAGATGGTGAGGGCTGGAGCACTGATCCTGAGATGAGAGGACAAGGGAAGGGGTTTGCTCAGCCTGGAGCAGAGGTGGCTTTGGGACACCTGACAGCAGCCTGCCCATGCCTACAAGAAGTTACGGAGGTGACGGAGCCAGGCTCTTCACAGCGATGCCTGGTGAGAAGATGAGAAGCAATGGGTCCAAGTGAAGCAAAAGGTGGGATAGGAGGAAAATCTTGTCCACAACAAGGCCAGCCAAGTGCTGGAGCGGGCTGCCCAGAGCACTTGTGCTTCTCCATCCCTGAGGGCTTCCAAAGCCCAACTGGGTAAAGCCCTCAACACCACCACTATCAGAAATGGAAATAAACTTTACAGAAATGAAATGGTTCCAGCCGGACAGAGAGATTGCCAGTGCCCAGGTAAAATGTTAGACTTCTCCAAGAGGATACAGGATTACAATACAGGAGAGGGAAGAGCTGAAATGGAAGAGTATTCAAAAATATAAAACGCAAGAAATAATGCAAGCATAAACCACGCAGAGCACGTGATGCAGAAGGTCCTTCCCCTTGGTGGTGTGAGGGCAGCAGCTCCAAGGACCTGAGAAGCTTCATCAGAAACTGGAAATGCTGCCTGTGATTCAATGCATGTCAAGAAAGATGCATTCCAACCGGAGTCGGTGAAAGAAGGATATGCAGACAATTTAGGAGGATCCTAAACAACAACAACAAAAAAACGCCTAGAGACTTTAATTACATTATCCTGACAAAACAAAGCCAAGCGAGGGAGAAGGTCCCCAAGGCTCCTTCGACCCTTGTACTGGAGACATCCAGCTCCTTTGCAGACTCAGTAACGTGGATTTGGACTAGATATTTCCTCAAAGCTAATGCAAGTCCGTGTAGAGCTCCATCGCCAGGGGCTGTGGACAGAAACCCCTGTGGACTGAGGGTAACATGGGAGCCTGGACCTGGGCAGAAGAAAGCAGCTGAAAGCCCTTAATGGCTCTGCACCGGGTTCCTCTGCTTTGGGGTAAAGCTTGCCAAGGGGCCTCGGCTCTGCGACTTGCTTCCACACATTGCATGCAACTACTCGCTTTGTGGTTTTATGGGAGTAATTTTATGATCTTTAATAACGTACCACAACACTCGACTGCTGGGACAAGAAGGGACTCTTGACTCAGCGCCCGAGGAGAGGATCTCCTCCTCTCCTCCTCCCAAAACCTCTCCCTGCCATGGCAGGCTGTGGGAGAAGCCTCTTCCCAGGCCACCACTGCACCATTTTCTGACCACCGCTAAATACAAAGCCGAGGCTTTTTTGTTCTCTTTTTAAAGCTCACCATGTGTTAGCACTCCCAAACCCCAGAAGAATCTCAGCATTTGTTTTGAAGAGCCTTCCATACGTCCCGCTGGGCACCCAGGACCTCTCTGTGCTAGAAGCTGTACACGTATATCACAAAAGGAATCCAGGGCCAAATCTAAGCATATGACAAGACAGCAGGGAAACTTAATTAAAGGAAAGCCACTGACAGCCCAATGATCGTATGCAACAGAGCAGCCAAAATCAATAATTATTTCATATACTTCACTTAATTAACCTACTGCGTTTACCCAAAAGGGAAATTATTTCCCCAAGTAGGTTAACTTTCAAACTGGGGGTGGTCTTAAATTAAGGGTCCTCTTTTCAGGTTGATGTTCCCTAGTGACAAAGCAGCACAAACTCCCCTGAAGGAGCCCGTCTTATTACGGCCACACTTGAGGGAAAAAAGAAATAAGAAGATGTCAGGAGGACACAACTGCTCCATGGTTTCGCTGGACCTGAAAGAGGAAACCTCCATGCAGTAGAAGAACCAGTTGTGGAATTTTTCTGTAGCCCAAGAAGAAACAGAAATGCTCTTATCCCTAAAATTCCTGAAAATTATTGAAGTAAAGGTTCAAGAAACAGCCCTCTCCCAGCCCAGAGTAACTCAACTTAAAAACTGAGGGTCGTCTTTGCAGATTAACAAAGTAATGTTGGCGAGAGAAAGCTAATTCTTTGCCTAGTGCCCTTTTAAAACATCCCAAAATCAGGTCTCTATTCTGTAGCATTATTACAGAATAAAACTGGATTAATAAAGGTCTGATTTTTTTTCCTTATACATCTCTAAGAATAAATTCAGCAGCTCCACCCCTGAAGAGCCAGGCTCCACTGGGGCTGAAGGTGTCGTACACGGGGTCGTACGACCCTCCATCGCCATAAGAAGCCTTTGCACTGCAAAGAGTGACTCAGGGTCCTTCATGAGACAAGCTAAGTTGTACAAATCCAAGCAAACATAGAATAAAACCTTTATTTTGGCAACTACAGTGAGTCTGCTGGGGCTTTTGGACCTCGCAGGACCAGAACCTCATGAGCATCACCCCACGCGTCCTGGCGGGGCCGGGAGCCGTGCCGCGGGCTGCTCCTGGACCAGGTAGCTGCCGGCTCTGCATACCGATTCCCGCAGAAGCCGAACATACGGCGGCACAGCGGGAGCAACCGCCGGTGAGCGGCGATGAGCAAACGCAGGAAGGACGGGGGGAAGGAGGTCCCTCGGACGCCGGCGGTGGTAGTCACTTGCGATGCCTTAGGAGGCGTTTCAAGGGCAACCCTCTGCGGCTGTTTGAGTTTGTAGGTGGTGTAATGAAAAGCTCAATACTATTTGATTTATTCTATTAAGGTGCTGGATTTATAGTCCTGCTCTGGAAGGAAATTAAGCAGCCTACCAATGGAGAAGGCTTTCAGGAAAATACTTGGTGGCTTCATCTTAAAAAGGACGCGGCTAAGGTTGGGAGCTCTACATGGGAGATGAGATGACCCCTCCGCCAGCTCCCATCTCCATCAGATCTCTGCACACTGCTCACCACCTCTTCCACATACCAAAGGTTATCACCCTTCCAAAACCGGGGCGTTTAATTAAAAAAATCACCTGGGGGGGGGAAAGGAAATACCTTTCTGGAGCCCGCCTGCCACCACAGAGCCTGGCGTCGCAGGGGTGTTGGATGCCGAGGCTCTGCCTCTCCTCGGGGCAGGGGTGACCCCAACCTCCACAGCACTTGCAGGGCAGGCATCAAGTATTACATCATTTTACAGAAAAAGAACAAAACAAGTGGTGGTCCGTGCATCAATGCAGCTTTTCCAGTATCTCTGCTCATTTTTGTACTCCCCTGTATGACCCCTGTATGCAACCACGTACCAGCCACCTTCCCAGTGGCAACCAAGTCTCCTCCCTGTCCTGCAGCCTCCTGACTCCATCACAGCTCCACCACACTGCCCTGATGGCTTCTTCTAATGGCCTTTACACCACCTCTGCTAACCCTACAAGCCAAGGAGTGACGCATGTTGAGCAGTGAAGCGGTCCAGTTTCCCTCCATCCGTCGGGTTTTGACCGCAGCAGCACTGCTCTGAATTAAAACAACCTTGGGCGATCTCCCCTGTACGTGATGGATGGACATCAGCTCCGTCTCCCGGCATGGCTCTGCAGCAGAGGACCCAACCCCCGGGAGAGGACCTCCAGCATCCATGTGCTGGGCATGACGCCAATCTGAAGGCAAAGGGGAGGGAGGTCTGCACGGACTGACCGCTGCCCCGCGGAGCCCAGACAGGACACTCAGAGACATCTTCTCCTTGTTGACCTCCACACTGCCCAGGAGATGTTGGCGGCCCTTTCTCCTTGTTCCCCGGCAAGTGAGCACATGCGGGCACGGTTCAGGGCTCCAACACTCACACCACCCGACTTGAAAAAATTGAAAAAAACTTTTACGGGACGGACAAAGGCTGAAAAATTAACTGTCTGGCCTCTTCCTCTGCCGCGTTTATTGCTGTCTTGGCAGATGAATTTCAGGTTGCTGCCACAGCCGCAAACCGCTTGTTCTGCCAACTGTACATTACTAACATTGGAAGGTGTCCAGACCTAGGAATCTTTTCTAAAAGCATTTGCTTCATACTTTAAATAGCAGCCCAGCAGGCAGGGGGATGGGAGGGAGGGCTCAGCCCCTGCGTGCGATCCATCTGCAAGCTTCTGCCGGCTCCTCCACCCCTTTG
Organism: Himantopus leucocephalus; assembly: GCA_003993805.1. Taxonomy (NCBI): domain Eukaryota; kingdom Metazoa; phylum Chordata; class Aves; order Charadriiformes; family Recurvirostridae; genus Himantopus; species Himantopus leucocephalus. Next base: position 114,445,066 of record RSEF01000003.1, read on the forward strand.
CGGGTTAAAACTGAGGACGACCCACGGCGGAGATGCAGGGGGGTTAGAGCTGGTGGGATGCAACCTCTAACCCCTCTGGGGCTGGCAGCGGAGAGGATGTCCCGTGCCCCCCCTGGAGATGTCCCCGCTCCCCCAACACTGCCACCTGCCCCTTCCCAAGCTCCCCAGCTCTGTGCCTGGCACGTTATTAATTAAATTAATAACAGGACGTTGGCTGTTTTTTCATTGAAATCTGCTTAGCGACGAGGTTTAGCACCATTTTTCCTGGTGCTTTTCAGTTTTTCTTATTATTGGGCTGAACTGCATCATTTGCTGGGATTCCTATGATTCCATGACTTGCCAGGATGCCCTGAGCCCGCTGTAACACATCACTGCAACGTCCAAACTCCCCGGCTCCTCTCCGTTACATGAAATCATGGCTCCGGGTGGGTTTCCTAACGGAGCATTAGAAGGAACATGGCCACGCGCTGCAGTATACATCACCGCTCACAACACTTCAGCAACAAAACCTCCAGTTAGCAAATATTAATCAGGTTTATGGCTGAGAAGCAGAGAGGAGGAGGAAGGACACGCGGAGGGAAACACAACGTCTAACACTCGATATAACTACAAGGACAGAAAATTGTCCCTGGCCACAAATACTCTGATTTTTTGCCACATTTCTGCAACGTCCTCATGTAAAACGCTCTCGCAGTAAACTAAGAACAAATACAGGTGAAGTTTCTTTTCTTCCATAATTTGGCGCCGCACTAGATAAGCCGGCAATACAGAGCAAAGCTCAAGGCATAATATTTTTAAGTAGTGCTTGTCCTAGTTAATGTTCAGCCCTACTGTGCAATGTCAAGAAAACTAATGAACAGTGAAGTGGCAGCGAGCAGGAACCTGGGCGTACTCACCCGCTACCAAACTCCTTTCAGAGCCTCGGCACAACGTGAACGAAATCTAAAAGCATTCATCCCGCTTCATCGGGAAACCCGGGCAGCCCGTGCAACGTGAGTCGAATGCTTTGCCACCGTGCTTGCCCCAAAATTCGGTGTGTAAAGTAATGGCGAGCTGGGAGGACCTACGGCAATGCCTGGCTTGTGACAGGACGAGGGGGGATGGTTTTAAACTGGAAGAGGAGAGATTCAGACTGGATATAAGGAAGAAATTTTTCACAATGAGGGTGGTGAGCCCCTGGCGCAGGTTGCCCCGAGAAGCTGTGGCTGCCCCATCCCTGGAGGTGTTCAAGGCCAGGTTGGACGGGGCTTGGAGCAACCTGGGCTGGTGGGAGGTGTCCCTGCCCAGGGCAGGGGGGTGGGACTAGATGGACTTCAAAGGTCCCTTCCAACCCAAACCATTCTGTGATTCTAAGGAGTGCCTGTATGTGCGCGCGCAAGTCCCAGCCACGGGGTTTGGAAAAATTCAACATCTGTTATCAGGCAACACGGCTCCGCTTGCAGCGTGCGGTGGGAGCTTTGGCAGAGGCAACGCTTGACGGATGACGCGCTCTCAGCGCTAATACTGAGCGGGATTCACCTTGTGCACCAAGGACAAACTGTTTGCACGAAGGACAAAGTATTTGCACAAAGGACAAAGTATTTGAGCATACAAGACGGGCAGCCCTTAGCAGGCATGATGCAGAGCAAGCTGGAGCCCACCTGCAGCAGCTCCAGGAGGGATGCTGGGGCTGCGAGGACCTGAGCAAGTCCCACTCCCTCTTTAACACACCTCTCCCCTTCTCCCGTGTGTCGCTTGAGCCCTTTGGACTTCCACACTTCAGTCTATGAGTTGACACTCAGGGTGAATTTTAACCTTTATATGGCTTCTCAGGCGTCTCTTCTCTGTGCCCCGTATTCACGGGGGGGAGGTGGATTAACGCCCCTCTAATCTGGCAGGAAAACAGATCTCACAAGGGTACATGGTTCTTCACCAAGTCTTGGACAGCGTGCGGCAAAGCTATCTGTCCTTCACCTTACCCAGCCATAAAATGGGGTTTCTGCACACAGTTAATAGCAGTATTGTTGATAAGCACTTAATGGGTCTGATCCTGAAAGCTTAACAATCACTTCTGATTATTTTAATCTAAGGAGTAATTTCAGGATGAATCACGGACACAGAGTAAAGTGCCACCTTGCACCAGAAACAAAGGTGACATCTCAAACAAGCCAAGCAATGAGGGCAAAGCTTTTGTATTAATGCTTTCATAAAAGTAGGAGAAGGAAAATTACTGCAAATGGAATGATTATGTCACGATTTTTCATGAATTAAGTCACGATTATCTGCTGCAATTTAGTGTCTGAAGGGTACCAGGAGAATGCTCTTACTCCCAAGCTTCCCGACAAGCCAAGGCAGGAGGCTGCTGCCTTACCTTGCTCCAACCTCTTCATCTGCTGGATCTGATCAACCGTCTTTTTTAGGATCTTGCATTTGTCAGGTTTGACGCTCAGAGTGTCGATGTCGCCGATGTTTGCAGACAGCAGCTCCGCCAGCTCCTCTAAATACTTGTTCTCCTGTTCCCGTCGTCGCTTTTCATTGCTGTTAGAGAGAGGAAAAAAATTAAAAGTCACGTTAATGACTTTTTCCCACTGCTCAGTCTAGCCACAGCTGGGAACTGGACAAGAACCCAAAAATACAAGTAGTGGTTGGAGTGATGACCACGCTATAATCCAAATATCTCCAAAATACTACGGAGTTCATTCAGGGCTTTGTCTATTTTTATGCATATAATCAAAATTAATGCCAAGCACGATACACAGAGCTAGCCAGACACCCCCAACAAAACCAGACCTCTAACACTCAGGACTCTTTCTACCTCCCAAAAACAGTTATCAATGAGTTATATCAAAAATAATCAAAAATAGTTATATACAGCTCTTATTTTTGTACAGCCACTATTCCAGCTGTCACCAAGTTGAATCCTAAATTCACACATAAAAGCTAACAACATCCACCAGAGTTCACCAAAGAGAAAATCGGAATCAACGGTGACAAGAGGAAAATGAAAAATATTCATGAGATCAACCTTTTTGTCCCAGCCAAAGCAGCTTTTTTTTTTTAGCTCTCAGTCGCTGCAGAAGCTCAACACTCTCCCATCAACTATTTGTAAATTCTGGGAACTGAGAATATGTTATTTATGTGCTATGACATGGCCATCAATGAAACCACCCTGGACACTGTAACACATTCCTTTACCAAAGTCGTTATAAGCATCAAAGGCACCAAAATGAGCTGTGCGTATGGGAGAGACACACAGAGACACACTTTTCCTAAATACCTTTCTCTATATCAACCACAGGATGAAATGAGGACACCTCAAAACGCCCAACGTGGCTCTACACCACCTACGATGCCTTTTATCAGGTTGGTTCACCATAAGCCACCCAACTTTCTGTTGCAACCTCCGCAGGACGCCCAGCACTCTGTTTAAGAAGTACTGCCTGAAAATCCCTAACATTTACTAGACACCAAGAAGCTGCTGAGATGCTCGTGGGCACGGTGAGATGTTCCTGGCCTCAAAGAGGCCCCACCGCTCCTGGGGGCGCTGAGAAAACACTGGTTAGAAAGCTAAATCGAAAAGCCCAGCTCGGTAGGAGATCTGTGTCCCACCACAGGTGCTGTTGCATTGCGCTACGTGGTGAAACAAGCTCTGCTAACAGCTGAAGGCTTTGAGAAGAGGTTTGGTTTATTTTATCTGGTGAGAGTGCAAGCCAACTGGAGCATGAATATACCTTGATAACTCTGCAGAAATCCTTTAGAAACCACATCTGTCCAAAAGGGGATGAAACACCACCAGCCCTCCCCTCTACGGAGCTCCTCAGGTAGGCTGCACAGATGTTTCTTTATTTTTGCCTAATTCCACTTTATTAGCTCAATATCCAGGTCCGACAGGTAGGCTCTGCCTCTTGGGCATTTTTCTGCTGCTTAATCTTGCTCTTACATGAAAATATCTGACGAGTGCAGGGATAAGACTCTGTGATGAACCTCCCCTTGCCTCCCAACTTCATTCTCCATCACCTCGGTTCTCCTGCCCATGTCTCTCCAGGTGCCCAGAGGAGGCACAGACATGACTCGCCCTCCTTTAACTCAGTAGAGCAGGAGAATCAAAAAAGAAAGGAAAAAAAAATAAAGGCGAGACCAGCTGCGGGTGTGGAGAACACAAGCTGTGTTTCTGCCCGGGCCACCGGTCCCGTGAAGTCCATGAGCAAGGCCTTCCACGGGAGACACATGGTGTGACCTGGAAACTCCTCTGCAATGGGTTCGGGTGGGCGTAAAAGCCCTCACTTCCCCGGCAGGCAGCTGCCAACAGGTACTAAGGGGTCGCAGGCAGCAAAATCAGCTTCACAGAGGTAGGCTGGACGTCCATCTGCTGCAGAGGTGTTGGGTCCAGCCATGGACCTCAGCCTCTTTTTGCAGAGGTATCGGTGACAGCAGCGCTGGCACGCTCCCCAGCAATGGGCAGGCAAATGCTTCTCGGAGGAGCTGAGCGAGTATTTTAGTTAAGGTCAAATTAATTCCTAGCTCTCCTCACGAACCAAAAAGCAATAGCAGAGGGGAGAGAAAAAAAAAAAGTCCCTCTGTTGTGGGTGAGCTCATTTCATGAAAACCCTTAATGTCGCTGTTGCTGTGGCAACTTTCAAATTGTAGGAGGGAGAATTGGCCAATTTTCCTTACATAAAAGCATCATGAGAATATTACAGCAGCGGGCTGTTCTTTGTGACTCCCGAGTATCATCAAAAGCAATAGTTAAACCTTCCAGGTTTTAACAAAGGAGTTTTGAAGTTCACTTTGCTCCAGAGTACGTTAGGGAGGACTCTGGCCAGCCCAGGGAGGATGACGAGGTCCCTCCTCACCACGGCTGCGAGTGGGGAGATGGTCTGAAAGAAGGAAGACGCAGCATCCATGAGGACTTCTCTTCTGGATTTTAGTAACGTGCTTCAGCTCCAGCGTTCGGGGTTGGATGGCCAACGCGACGACAAGTATTTGAGTCAACCCTTCTAAAAATGCTTGTAGGTGCTTTGGATGTAAAAACTCATTCTGCTTGGACAAGGAAGGAGAGTCCTTCATCCAGAAGTTTCCGCTTCTCCCTGACCAGTTCATTCCTCGTCCTATATATTTTGAAAGACCCCTGGGTGTCAGCAGCAGAAGGCTTTCTTGGGGTGCTTAGGGGTTAGGATACCAACCACAAGAGATCTGCTTTCCAAAGGTAGACCAGATGAAGCAAAGCCAGGTGCGTACTCATTCATCTGGAGAGCAATTCCTTCAAGAAGAGGTGTCCAAGCCCACCTTGCTACCCGTGGCTCTGTTGTGGGGACTCAAGGACCAACAGCTTCACCCCACACTCAGCTCCGGGGCAAGGACCAGCTCCGAGACCAGCCTGGAGACAGCAGTGAGGGCTGCAGAGCTCTGACTCAAATGACTCAGCCAGAAAGGGGAAATATTTCACAAGATTACAGCAGAATTTGGTAGGAATAAGACAGCTGCGAGTGCTATCAAAATGTCTTCTGCAATTTAATGGCACAGCTAAGCCATGAACCACAGCGCCTTTGTAAGAAGGTGCGTGTACTCTACAGAAGGGAGATGTTGCAATCAAAAACTGCAATAAACAGAAATCCTCAAACAACTGCTTAATGCGTCTCTACCAGAACACTGTAGCCTTTACATTTATTTTCTCGAATATCCTGTATGAGCTGTAAGTGATAGAAAATACACCTGAGCTTTGCTCAGTGCATCAATATTCTGTGACGACGACCAAAACAGCATCCCAGGCAGCAGAGAGACGGAGTCAGCAGCAGCACCGTACGCTCATCCTTACGAACAGACTATATCGCCATGGAAAAAAGATGCACAGGATTCACAGGGAGCCGGGAAAAGCCTGTGGAAGGAGATCACAACTGCCTCTATCCGGGACTTCTTAGCCTAAATCAGGCGGCAAGGCAGCGGGGACGGGAAGGCTCGGCCATAAGCAAGAGGTGCTTTTCTGCAGTGAGCTGAGCTTTGAAGCAGCCTGTGTCAGCACGCAGAAATAAAGATATTTCAGACAGAAATATTTTCTGTTCCGTAACTGCACCATGGAGCAAGAGGGTCTCCATCGGAGTTTCTGAATATTACAAAAACACGGATTTTTTGGGAATCTGGCACAAAGAGGCAGAAGGCTTGGGATGATCTGCAGTTCTCGCAGAAGTATCTGCCCCAGATTTACCCTGAGAAAGCTTTCCTGATGCTCTGAGCGCTCTCAATTTATGAAATCAATACATTAACTTTGATAACGAGCCTCTAATCATCATTTGCCACCTAAGAACAAGCAGAGCAGATGGGGAGCCGCATTTCCATCATGCTCCATCTTCCACCGCAGCCACCGCTAAAAGCAAAGCGAAGTTCTGGTGGGAAGTGTGAACGTTTCCGAGTGGCTGAAACCCGGCTCCATCTGCTCGAGCAGACGGGACGGAGCGACGCAGTGGGAATGACAAAGTAGCCGTGGCAGGGGACGGATTGGGAGCGGTGCACGTACCTCTGGGCTGTATCGCAGGGTGAGCCTTTCCTCTTCCGAGAGTCGGGGTTGGCAGGGTCCGTTGAGCTGTCCCCAAGGCCACTCATGTTGGTTGACCTACTTTGCACCTGGAATCAAAGAGAGACAGGGTAAGGACAAGCTTTTTGCAGCTGCAGGAGGAGCGGTTCCTCCACGGCAGAGCCAGAAAACATGGACCAAGTGACCTCTCAAGAGCCAACTAACCCAACGCAAGTCTTTCTTATTGAATTGATGCCTCGTTTGTGAAAGAACGGGTGCGAAGGGAAGACAATACGCGACCACGTTACCCTCCTTTTGGTGTCGTCTGGTCACCACTTGGCCAAGCGAGCCCTCGCCACCAGCACCATCATCCTTACATCACAGAACGAGCTCCTCCCTATATCCCCACAGATTTTTGCTTCCTGGCCTTACAGCATTTTAACAACTAGCTGAACGCAGCCTGTTTCAATGCTTTGTTTATGTGTGTTTGACTGCTTTTGTTTTGTTTCCTTCTCCTGCAAGCCTTCTCCTTCAGCCCATCTTTGGCTCCTCTGCCATCTGCCCCTGGTTCCTCTGACTCACGGCTGGCAGAAGATGCTCCACCCTTCGCATTGTGTCTGCTCCCCCACCACCTCCTTTCCCCTCAGCACGTGGCCTGGGCTGCAAACTGACTCATCTCTTAACGGGATGAGACACCCTCCCACGAACCCCTTCCCCACCTCCCGCTGAGCCTGCCTCCCACGCACGGTCCTCCCAGCCCCAACCTTCTCCTGGCAGAGAGCTTCCCACCATGGCTGGTCCTTGGCCGATCCCAGCAGGGGGCACCTCCTGGGTTCCAGCTCTCTCCAACACATGGACATTTCACCCTTATTTTTAGGGTGTAATTTCAACTGATGTAGGGTAAACCAGTCCATGCTACGGCAAATGAGAGGTCTAAGCAACCAAAGAAGGTCCAGAAGTCATGAGGATTGTAACACTGCAATATCCCACACGCTAATGCTCCTCAATTACGAATTATATTTTTTATATTTAATTGAATAAAATACAACGTAAACCCAGTAAGGGCAAGAAAGCCAATAAAGGCTTTTTTTCTAGACACTTCACCTTGAGGGGTGTTAAAAGGATTTGGACAAAGACCGTGACACTCTCTGACCTGAGACCTCAGCCCGTCCTCTCCACCTGCCTAAATGGGACTAAACATGTCTACAGGAGAGGGTCAAAACCTCATACAACACGTCACATCAGAGCTTCTCTAGAAAACAAGTCACCTATGCACGCTGCTTCCCTTGCTTTGCTAAAGTCATTCAGTGATTTTTCCAGTAACCACGATAATTCAATATTGGGTAATGCCACCTTCCAAATTCTTTCGTTATTTTAGAATTTTTGGAAGCATTTATCATTATGAGAAGATACAATCCCTGAGAAACAAAGTAATGGGACCCCGGACAAGAAGTTGGTAGTTTAGAGAGTAAAAGGACTAAGTTCTTACACTTAATTGCCTTCATTTCTTCTATTACTTTCTAAAAGCTGGAATTTTAACAAGGATTAAACTGCTGACAGATTGTGGCTCTAGAAGACGTGTCCACAGTTCCCACAGCCCGGATTCCCCCATGTTTTAGTCAGCCTGCCCAAACGTGCGTTGGGACGCCTTCGGTGATCCAGCATCTCCCACCCGCTACCCAGCCTGGTGCAGGGTGGCCACTCATCAAAAGCCACTGGCGCTGGCTCATCTCGTGCTCAGATAGGTGATGATAAAAGTCCCACCCACTTCTGAAAGTTCTATCGGTCCCAACCCACACCTGCAGACAGGCTCAGAGCAGTGCGGAGGGATGGACACGGCCATGAGCATCTCCTCTGCTCCCTGGTTGCTTGAAGACCCCAGTGTTCGTATTAAAACCCTGAAAGCCAACTGCATCCCCAGCAGCGTGGCCAGCAGGGCGAGGGAGGGGAT
>RSEF01000003.1:114453603-114486123 GCA_003993805.1 Himantopus leucocephalus
ACAGACTTTTTAGTAGGGCCTGTAGTGATAGGACAAGGAGTAAAGGTTTTAAAGTGAAAGAGGGCAGGTTTAGTCTGAACATAACTAAGAAATTTTTTACTGAGGGTTGTGAGCCCCTGGCCCAGGTTGCCCAGAGAAGTTGTGGATGCCCCACACATCACTGGAAGTGCTCAAGGTCAGGTCGGATGGGTCTTTGACTAACCTGACCTAGTGCAAGATGTCCTTGCCCATGGCAGGGGGGTTGGACTAGATGATCTTTAAAGGTCCCTTCCAACCCAAACCATTCTGTGATTCTGTGACTGATCCTGCCAACCACTGGATCATCATCTATGAACGAAAAAAAAGCAGAATTTCTCATACTCCTCTGGCTTACGGAGGCAGCGACCACAGCCGTGTCTTGCAGGGAGACTCAGCAATCGCTTATGTCTCACCTCCAGAGAGCTGACAGCCAACGGGAAGCCAGACACGGAGTAGGTGCCCTTGAGAAGGTCAGAGCAGTAGCTAACACAAACTGACAAAGAGGTACCAAAATAGCTAAAACAATGAAAGAAAGTAAATAGGCAGCAATTTATAACCTTAAATCCACAGGAAGGGCTCGTACAGCAAATACTACATTAGGCAAAGACCAGCAAATCGTTAAATACCGAAAACTGATGGACTTACTTGAATGTGGTTTTCAATTAAACCATACATCATCTTTGTGGCCCAGGAAGTAGAAATTCCTCGAGGGCAGCAGAGAACCCAGCAGACTAAAAATCCATTAACATATCCAGCATCATTTACTGTCCTGCTGGATGCTGATTACAGTCCTGCTCAGCCAAGACACAAACTCATTTCCACCTCGTCTCCTCGGCACAGCAAGGACTACCTACATGGTGGGGCTAGAGACAACAATGAGTCGAGCTTCCGTTGTTCAGTGAACCACCACAGACCTGGAGGAAGGGGTTACAACCTGCATTAATGCTGCAGCTGTACACTAAAGGTGATGATAAACTGATCACTGCAGAAATGGATGTGCTAGATAAGATGATCCCATTCCCGGCTTGTCTGTGAAGAGGATCCCACACTCACAGCTGAAGAGTTCACATGAGCATTTCTCAGTCACTTCAGCACAAGAAGCCTGGGTTGAGAAGCCACTGGAGAGGGCTCAGCCCAGCCTGGAGGACTCGGCAGTGCTGCAGATGAGGAGTGCTCACACAAACCACACTGTTGGGTGACCTCATGGAAGCCACCAGCTTTCCCATGTAGGTAAGTTACCGACAGCAGAGGGACAGCGACATCTCAGACCTTGGCAGGGTTTCTGCAGCTGGTGTCTGCTTATGATCAAGGAATTAGGCTGGTTTTGCACAGAAATGGGAAAGCCTAAGAAAAAAAATAGCTAGCTTAAAATTTCTAGGTGTAGTAAGGCAAATGGATGAAGTGGTTTGTTCCAAAAGATAAGCAAAATGGCAATCTAGATATTAAAATGAAATAGCCAAAATAGATCTAAACAAAGCTCCTGGGCAAGCAACATTTAATGGAAGATGACCGAATCCTTACTGAGACATTTCAATTTTTTGAAGGAGCTAAGCACCAAAAGGTTCCACTTAGTGCAAGAGGCGTGCGTCTCAAATGCTTTCTGTATAAACAAAGCACTCAGCCTGACTGTCCAACTATAGGATTGATGTGTGAAAGCAGGAGCATCTCATGGTATTTTTAGAAAAAAGGAACAGAAAGATTTCTCAGATGTGAAACTACAACCAGCTCCCGTATCAAAACAGTTCTTCCTTAATTTCACACAGAGGAGCCAAAGTCAGTAGCAGACATCTGAAATCGCATCAGCTGTTTCCTTCTCAACATATACTTGAAACTTTTGTCTTTAGGACCATGCAGGTGCCTCTAAGATGTAAATATCCAACAGACAGAGGTATTTCAACATGCCGCAAACAAGGACTGCGGCAGCCAAATGACCAAATAAAAACAAAACGGGGAGACTCAGTTGAGAGTCAAATACCTTCAACAGGGTGAACGCTTTTAATATAAACTTTTTTTGCCAGTGACAGCCAGCTATAACATCTTCACAACAAATATGAAAAAAAACTTGTTGGGGGCCTCCACGTGCGAATTCTAACTGTCCTTCTAAACAACAACAATAACAAAAAAAAACCCCAACAAAAAACCCCAAAAGATTCAACTCTTCAGCATTTGTATTTGGCAACCTAAAGAGAGAAACACATCTCCTGTTATTGTGGCTGCAGGCTGGCCAGCAGAAGGACAAGAAGCCCGACTTGAAGATGCCATATTGCTGGTGGGTGTCCTCTACAAAGAGGCAGAAGCTTCAAACCTCTCCCTGCTCGTGGTCCACGGTGCTTGCTCTGTCTGTTCTCTACCAGGCAACCTAGAGAGCCTTTTCTAGTGGGCATGGCGGGGGTTCCTGGTTTGTTTGTGCTCTTTGCTTTTTAAAAGCAAGGCTTCAGGAGTGCCCCAATGCCTTTAATTCGTACGCGGCGAGACAAGTCTGGGATTTCTTCTTCCTAAGTCCCCAAAACTGCTGCGTGCATCTTTGTCTTGATCAGCAGGACTCCATTTCAAACACATGGCTGAAACAACATCCCTCTCTAAAACTAACAAAAGAGGTAGAAGAACAGATGATTTAGAAGTACGGTGACTGCCAAGCCCGTCATCTGTGTCCTTCCTACCCCGCCAGCAGCCCCCGGGAAACGGGAACGGCAAGGCAGAGGTTACGACTTCAAGGAAACTCACCTACAGTAAATACCTCTCACGAGATACCATTTATAAAGTGTTGCAACACTTGAAAACACTGTTAACAGCAGGAAATCTATTTAAAGTGGAAGGAATATGATCATTAAGGAATAAAGAGGGAGTTTCGGCTCAGCAAAGACCTAGGGCTAGGGTGGGGGAGGGAGCGTCCCAGCGATTGCATTTACATTTTTCATCTCAAAGCCCCATCGCAGGATAAAGGGGATGGGAACTCAATCACAGCAACTGGATTTAACGCCAAGCCAAAAAGTCCATTTGCTAGAGGAAAGAATGAAATTCAGTAAGACGGGGGGGGTGGGAATAAGGAAAGGCTGGGAGGTGCCAGGTAGGATGAAGGCAAGGCTCCCCTCCGCTCCCCACACACAACTGCAGGGGCTAGCCCGTCAGTCCCCTAAATTAGGGGAAATCCACAGCAGCCAAGGAGGCACCTCACCCTTAAAATTAATCTAGAACTCACTCTTCCTCCCTGCAATGATATCCAATTTCACAATTAAAAATTTAACCCTATACTTGCCTGGGCTGCATCCATCAAGCTGCCTGATGCTAAGAGATATCTCAGGTAAAGCCTGGCCCCGGTTGGGCATGTGATTTGTACTGATTGCTTGGAGCCGGGGGAGAAAATACAGAAGAAAAGCTGTGTACAGCCCAGCCTGGGCAGGTATTAATCAGCACCTGGAAAGCAGGAGGTCAGCAGCTGGGAAAACCCACCACCACCCTGTGAGGTCACCTCTTCAAAAGCTGAATCATAGAATCGTCATTGTTGGAAGGGACCTTTAAGACCATCGAGTCCAACTGTTAACCCAACACTACCAAGCTCACCACTAAACCATGCCCCTCAGCACCACATCTATGCACCTTTTAAATACCTCCAGGGGTGGTAACTCCACCACTGCTCTGGGCAGCCTGTTCCAATGCTCGATAACCCTTTCTCTGGTCAAATACCAGAGGGAAAAATAAAGAAATCTTAAGAGGATGGCTCATAGGACCCAAGATTTTTTGTTTGTGTGTGATACGACTTACCCACTTCCAATCAAAAAGTTATGTTCAAAGGGAAAGGTGATCTTTTTGCACTGAAAAATCCTGAATCCAACTGTACATTTATCAGCCAGAGTGCGGTTTAATAATTAACTCTGAGCTGCAGTTCCAGCACTGGACTGGGGCTCTGCTCATTTCTCACCGCTCATGGGCAGCCCCCCAGCTCCCCTCCGTCCAAGTGACTCCGAGCTAACAGGTCAGGACAGCACACAGCAATACAGAAGTGATATTTTTTCCAAATTTTACAACCACACTTAATTGCTACCATAATTTGTGCTACAAATGGAAGACACCAAGGCAGAGAGCAAAGAGCCTTGTCCAAAAATGCACGGCAAACACTAGACAGCCAGAGGGAGAAGGGCAAGGGGGAATGTCTCCCCAGCTATCACCCACCCCTGGCTCCATCTCGGCTGCCTGATTATCTACCCTTTAGCCACCACAGTGATCAGGGGAGGACATCTAGAATGGGGGCACCGACATCTCCAAGCCACTGCAGTCCATGCTGCAGCGATCATCCCACCACAGTTTAGGGAAGCAGCCAACTCATGGACAGAAACCAAGTCACCAAAGCGGCCTACAGAGGACATACAACACCAGTATCTTACTGGGAACAGCATTTACACTGCACTGAAGAGGAGCATAGGAGCAAGCCACACTCAATCCAGAAGGAAATATGCAATTTTCCATTGCACTCCAGCCAAAACCAGCTCCAATGCAAAAGTTTCCTGCAACACCAGCTATCTCAGACAGGGAACTGTAATACAAGTAATATAAAATTTCATCAGACAAAAGCAGCTGTAGTGATATACGTAATTTCTGCCTTACGGCATGTCAGCTAGAAGCTGGTTTCCAGGGGAATTAGCGAGGTACAGGTCCTCCCCTCTCCCATGGACTCATGGTCCACAGCAGTAAGTCCACTCCCAGTCTTGGACAAAGGTGCAAATCCCACAGCCATACAGTAGCTGCAGCCAACACATCATTCAACTACTACTTGTTTTACCATTTTGTTCATTTCTAAATATATTCTACTGTCTTTGCGAGTTACCACTCCATTTCCTTTATGATTTTTCACTCAAATTTCCCACTCAATTTTCCTTTATGATATTGCCGGCTGTGGGCAAACCACAGAAGTGTTCAAGTTGTTACACGCATCAGCTAGGAAGAACTACAAGGGTGCTGAGTACACACTTCTTGCTCTGAAAGTTGTAGTAGCCCTTGCAATAAAACATTTTGATTTCCCAAGTTCGTGACTTTTAAAATCCTCTAGTTACAGACTCCATTCACCTGATCAACACCGCGAGCCAGTCTACAGCATAACACTCACTTACCAAAACCATGTATTATTCTTTAGCACAAATCCTTCGCATACCATTCTGCCACCGCAGCAATTAGCTATTCAATTTTGCAAAACATATTGAGAAAGCACAGCTGATTCAGGCATTAGTTTCATCTTTACGAGCTTTTAAAACGACTCTGGTAGCTACAAATGCAATGCAGACTGACTGCACATCTCATGTACGGAAAACAACCCAAAGGATGCCAAGGACAGAGAAAAACAGTGACTTTCGCTTTCAGCAGTCTCAGTAATTAATTCCGCATGAAGAGGTGCTCCAGCAAAAACCACCTCCATGACAGGTTTAAACATTTTCCGCCAGAGGAAAGAAGAAACAGAGACCTGCAACCTTACCTCTATCTTCCTGAGGTGAAAGATGGTTCATGGGAAAAACTGGACTCTTCAGCTAATTAAACAGCAAAACAACAGAATCCTAGAGCCTCAGCAAACGCAGGCATCGACCTTCCATAGGCGGTCTTCACATGAAGTCTTCTGACAGGGGACCAGCATCAATTACTGAATCCTGTGGAGGAAAACATAGTTTGTTCGCGTTATCTTTCATTTATCTTTCTGAACTATTATTCACACAATGCAATTTTCAGTGTTTTAAGCAGAAAAACAGCAAAGCTGAGGTCAACTATTAATTCACAGCAGCATCATTAATAGCTTGCGGACCTTCTCAATACTATCAATTGCCAGGTATCTTTTTTATTTCATTGGAAAAGAACTAATCAAGGTTCCTCAAGCTTTAAGCTACTTGGGGAAATAAAGTAAATGAAAGTGTAATACTCCAACTGATATGTTTTTTTAAAAAATTCTCCCCTCCCTCTTTGCCAATGCCACTCCTAAGAAATAAAGATCACCCTCCAGAAAAACACAGCACTGATCTAGTAGCAAATCTCCACAGCGAGACAGCATCTACGCAACACGGGAGATAAAAACTAGCACCAGAAAATTACAGTTGGTGTTTACAGCCAACAGGCTGCAGACCACCACCGAACTCATAAAACTCAAAGATAATGAGATCCTTCTCCACCTCACGAAGGCAGGGATAGTAAATTGCTGTTGTTACTAAGCGTTAAGCTAGAACCGTATCAAGGGGATTTCTACAGTTCCTCCTCTTCTGCAGACTTTCTGTATCACCTTCGATAAGCCAGGTAGCCTCTGAACCTCAGATGAGCATAATTATTTCTGTCCTGAAGCACGTATGCCATAAAAAGACACTAAGATTGCAGTATGTCCATTTTCTTCAGCTATCCCCTCTCCTGTAAGTCATACCAGTCTGAACCTTGTTCCTCTCGAGCCGAATGCTGGTATGTTAACTGGCTTGCAAAGACCTTGCTTGGTTGAAAAATTTTTCATAAAATTGGTCTCTTCATATTGTGAGGCACTGCCTGAATTCTAATCAAAAAGTAAGTAATTAAAAAAAAAAAAACCAAACCATGGAAACACTTAGCTGAGCTTCATAACCTTTCTTCCAAGCCAGTCCACACGTTGCAGTTTCTATAGCCAAGCTTGCTACCTACCCACCTCAAATGTCCCAATACTGCTTTTGAACTTCTACTTGTAGTAGCTATAGGATGCAATTCATCTTAATCAACCTTAGACAGCTAAGAGCTGGTTGGAAACCGGAGCTGGTAATTCCAGGGTCCCTCTGCAGTCAATAAACAGGCCCACGGAATCTCCCCTTGGAGAGACTAGATGACCTTTAAGGTCCCTTCCAACCCAAACTATTCTACGATTCTGTGCTGGACGGAGATGTCTGCAGGTCCTCAGCAACCCCACCAGCCCCAAAGGCTGACAGCTGCTTCAGCAGATCAGGTTTGGTCCCCCGAGGAACCACCAGTTTAGGAGTCCATGTTAAATTACTTCCAGGATGTGTCTATTTTCTTTCTTTCTCTTTCTCTCTCACAGCATTCCTAGGATTACTGGGTTAAATTTATACCTCTAAATTCGAGCATCTGAAGTTAGATGAGAGGACTACCATCATTAGTTCAAAACCTGCTTGTCCCCATCGCCACTCCTGCTATTACAAAAGAAATTACTTACATGGACATGGTCATTAGAATATCGTCTTAATAATACACCCATCATTAGCAACACAAGGTTCTTATAAGTCACTCATTGCAATTTATTCATGAAAAATCAAGTAGGGAGGAAAACTCAGACAGGCACTGGCAAAGAACGACTGCAGAAGCTTACGGATCCGCACCCGCACTGAGAGGTGCGACGAGAGCCCATCCCAATGGGAGACAGATGCCTGCCTTGTTAAGCATCCATTTTTATACACATGAGCACATAAATGAACACAAAAGATGCACAAACTGCTGTATTGCTCAGGCTTCCAGCCTGAAAGCTGCGTTTTACTGGTAGAAGACGGTCTTTAAATTTCTAAATAATAAATATATGTCCCAGCTGCTTCCACTACCCCTACAATAAATGGACCAAATGATGCTATGGAACGGACATTAAAAACAGAAAAACATAAATAATAATGGAAACTTTAAGAATATGTTTCCAAATTCCCGCGGCGAGGTGTGTCGGGGGGGTGGGGATGAAGGTCCCAAAATAAAAAAGGGAAGATACTCCTGTTTTAAAAAAATAAAAATAACTCTTCCCAACCTCACTCTCATGAAAAGGAAAGCAACAATCAGAATAAAAAAATATATATAACAAAGAGAAGAAAAACTAAATATTAAAATACATCAGAAATGCAGTGATACAAAACAGCAAGAGAAGTAAAATGCAATGAGAAGAACCACAATGCTCACAGGTTTGAGAATATCAGGTCATAAAAATTACCTGGGACCAGCAAATTCCCAGCAATGGCCGAGGACTGTTACTGCACAGAAACAGAGCAACCACCAGCAATATTATAGGAACGGCAGAAGAATGCAACAAATATTTCTGTTCATTAATTAAGAAAGAAACCAGATGGTACAGCCATGCCACAGGAAACGTTTTCTATTCCAAACAGCAACGCAGGCAGATGTGAAACAACAGCGAACAGAGCTGGTCCTTTTTAAGGCAGGAGATCTTCAGCTGCATCCCAGGGGCTTTAAGAGAGCTGGACAAGAAACACTCTGGAGCATTTATTGTAGCTTCCCCCAGGCGTTAACTACGGAGGTTTGAGAGCCTTGGAGGACGCACTGTTGTGACAGTATTTTAAACGCATGAGCAGGGTGACCAGGCTAATAAGCAGCTACTGGTCCAGCTTACATCCCTGGAAGACAAGTGAAATGCTGGTAAAAAACCTAATTAAGAATTATAGGAAGCAAGTAACTGCTGTCTATCGACACATAGGTCTTAAATCAATTGTATGTGTTTTTATTAAGGCTACAAGATTGGCTGCAAACTGTAACAGCTCTGATGCAACATACTTAGAGTTCAGTCATCATTTAACTTTGTAAAGTATGATTTCTCAAGTAATTGGAATTACATTACATAACATGGAATATATTAAACAGATTAATAATTGGCCAAGTGACAAGTCATAAAATATAACTAGATCATCATTAATCACGTGCTCGTACTGAAATCCCAGAAGGAGCAGTTCTTGCGCCCTACATTACTCATCCTCCTGCAAGCCAGGAGCAAAAGCCGCTGCAGCTCAGATTCACACCAGCTCTGAAAGCTGCAAATGGCAAAGGACATGAGATCTGGCTCTTCTACCAACATGACTACAACCAAAGACCTTCCATGTCTTTACCATCAAACACAAACTTGGAGCAGAGATCCTTCCCAATCCAGATGAGATGCAACAGAGGAGGGACACAGCAGCAGCCTACGAAGGCAGCAGCCGCCTGCTGAGTGCAAGAACAAGGGGGCAAGAAATGAAAGTAGCAGGTGGCAAGTCTAAAACCAAACAAGAAACAGCGGTTTCTTCACACACAACCCAGCTAAGCGGTTTAGCTCCTTGCCGCAGGATGTTGTGCACGCTAAACGTCAGCATGAGCTCAAGGAAAGACTGGTCGTGTCACAGAGCAGACACCTGTGATGGTTACTAATGAGATGGACATCGTATCTGGCTGGGAAAGTCCTGGAGATGTTGAAAGATCAGAGGCTGGAGAACTGGGAAAGTGTCATACAGGGTTTGCTCAGTTCTCACATCCTCCTGGAGGCTCCACTTTTAGAAACAGGGTGCAGATCCATCAATGCTATTCTTATATTCTCACCTAAGAGTAGAGGAAACTGTACTTTGGAAAAGATCCCAGTCATAGTGGACCACCAACCACACAGGGCTGCACGGTGCAGCTTCCTTTGGCAACAGCCAATGTGCATGAAAAACTCCTGAAGGTGGGAGCTCAACCCACTACTTCAAATACAACTGAACTCCGGGAGGTCCTACAGCCTTGCGCAGGTGACCATATCAGATAATTTTAGCAACCTCTCCTTTTGCAGAGATGGTGAAACCGTGGCTTTTGAACCACACGCAGCTTACAGGCAGCCCCAGAGTCACTGCCGTACTGCAGCGCAGTTGCACGTGAAGTAGTGGGGTGGCACCGTCCCAGGGTCATCGGATGATCTGAGCCCACATCAGCAGAAGAGAGCAGGTTTGAGAGGCAGACAGAAACACATGCCTCATTAGGAAGAACCAAAGATCTTCCAGACATAATTCCCCGGCAGACCCGTTCCATCCCCTCAAGCTCTCCCATGTCCCACACACTTTCTTCTCCTCAACCATATGAAGATTTTGCTAAGCTTTCCCAGGTCATTACTACGCAACCTGTCTGCAGACCACTACCCATGGTCCATAAATCACAGTAAGAAGCTAAAGGAGCTGGATCTTGGCTTTTCTTTCCAAAACATAGTATCTTGAGGCAATAATAAAAGACACTTTACAAGCACAAGCTTTCAGTTAAAGATATAGAGAGATCTGGAGGACCGATAAAAGAAATAAGTATCCATAGATTATATACATCAACGGCCCAGGATATTTTCCCCTTTCATCAGAAAGCCTGTTAATTAGTAGGAATATGCACTTAGACATTGCCAACATAAAAAACCCCAAGCCCTTTCACTAAAGCTTGCATTGACGGGAGACCTTTGCTCTTCCTTTTTTCTTCCCAAATCCTGTACTCAGCATTTTTTGCTCAAACTATTGACAACTTTCACTGAATGGCTTGAAGTGATTTGCCTTAGGTGTATCCGTGCTTTTCCCTCCAACAAAGCATCAAAGTTGGGTTGTTCCCTCCAACCCAACAAAGAAGAAAGAAGAAATATCCCGTACAAATATCCCTGAGGGCAAGAAGTGGGTTATCCACGATCTCGTTAAGCGTATCCTCTGAAGCTGCTTTGAGCAAGGTTCAGCCCAGATGACCTCCTGACACCCCTTCCACCTAAACCATCCTGCATTAACGACCGCAGATGCCATGCATCCGAAGTTCTCCTTACCCCATGAAAACGTACTCAAACACACACAGGAGAGCCTGGCGTGCTGCTGAACCCATCAGCCTTTCCCTCCGCACGTCTGCTTTGAAATTCTACCAATCAGCTGAAAAACCAGTGGAGAGTATAAGGAAGCTAAAATGTAGCATGGTGTTTAGGCTCAAGGTCAACGGTTAATATATTTTTGAGTAAAATATATCCACTAAACCACCACAGACATTCCAGCGACTAGAAGAAAGAACTTCCTGTCATCCTTCATCCCAGCTCACCCAAAACCTTTTATCTTTAGCTTACTACAACATTTTCCAGCCCCTTGAAGTCGCGTGCTTTCTACTGCATCTTCAGCCATAGACCTACAGGGCATAAACGCTTTGCCAGCGAGTTCTCACGCAGCCCGTGATGGACCGAGCCACCACAGCACCTTTGAAGCAGTCACCATTTAGCATGTCAAACATGCATCTTTCAATACCTCCCTTGTTATATTTTACTCAAGGCTGTAAATACTTTATCAGTGACTGTTTAACATTAAAATGCATAAACAAGGGTCTGTGGAGGCAGGACCAGAAGCAGCGTTGCTCTCTTCACTTGGTGATTGGGCTCCAGAGCTACAACATGAAGACAAAGATGAACACAGCTCTGGGTTTGTCCAACCTCAGCCCACACTGTGACCGTAGGATCCTCCCCTGTCTTATCACTGCAAAAGTTTGTTCCATTTAGCCTAGGTAATCAAACCTAATACTTTATATCCAACTATAAAAAGCAAGTGGGAAGGAGTTAGGAGGGATTTAATGTTTATTGTATGTTGACAAAATCCATAATTTATTTACTTGTTTTTCATTGCTGTGCTATATATAAAAAGGGCAAACTATAAAGTAACACTAAAAAAGAACCGCTTTGTTACAAGGGGTTGCAGGGAGCCTCCCACAAGGACCTTCCTTCTCTGCCCGCTTACAAGTAACGTGCAGCACCAAATATTTTTTTGCAATTCCTCCAAACTCCAAGGCTGTCTGGCCAGTGTAAACGCTGCATTTTTAAGGGATATTTAATCTCCCTGGAGTAAGGACAATCAGCAACAGTTTCAAGGCAATGCTAATTTCTCACTACATTTCCCCTCCCCGTGAAAATACTCTTTCAGGCTCCCTTTAAATTTGATTTTGCTTAAGAACTTATACACATTTTTGGGCATCTGGAAAGCCTGTGTTCCTCCTTATCTACTTTTTCATGTACTACTGCCTGATTTATACCCAATACCAAATAAGTGTTGCGGGAGACAGAGAGAAAAGTCGTTTTGCAAGAGGGCTAAATCTGTTTGCCAGTTAACTGTTGCAAATTAAAAGGTCAGAAAAACAATCACTGTATTTGGAAAGCAAAATTTTACACAACTAAGACCTCAACGGAAAAAAAAAAAAAAAAATTAACTTTGTTCCAGTAAAGCGAGTTGTCTTATCTACCCATGAGGAAGTTTAATAAACAGCTTTCTGTACTTCTAAGGTTTTGAGCGCGTGCCAGGTTTTGCAGGGATCTCACTCGTCCCAGATGAAACTGCAGGGCTTTAACCGAAAAGCAGAAAGTGCAAAATATGTTTTAAAAGAAATCTGGAAGAGAAATTGATCGGGTTTTGTTCGTTTAGGCAATCAATAACAATGGGGAACACTGATACTAAAGTTACATCTGTAGATTGCTCCTACTGCTACAGATCAAGTCCTCCGAATTAACCGGCCGGTTCCCAAAGGCCATGGGTACTCCTGCAAGACAGGAGAGGCACCGCACGGAGCCCAGGTTAGGAGCCCTGCCAGGCTGTTGCTGACTCGAGGCTTGGGCAGCTCCAGGTGGGAACACCTGGGCTTATTCACTGAGGCTCCCAGCCAGCGCCGCTGGAGCCATCCGGGGAGAGGAGAGAGGCAGATGTAGCTCCAACACTGGGGTAAAGCAGCAGCAACAGCGTTTTATGGACAGCTGTTCACCTCTCCCGCTCTTGACAGACTGTCTGGCAGTCATCCCTGGGGACATCTGAAGGCCTGAAGAGGCCAGGCTGAGTTCCACTGCCACATAATTTGGGTTTTGACCCATTGAGAGACAAGCAAGGAGGACAAGCTGAGGTGGAGGGTTGTTGGGTCCCTAAACCCCAACTATCTCCAAGTGGCACACAGGAAGAGTTCAACGGAAAGGAAAAGCCGTATTTATGTATGCAACACCAAGTATAAAAGAACTTTGTTCAGCAGGTCTCCGCAACAATCTCATATGTCCACGAATGCTCAACCTGCAATAGATCTCCTACACCCTTTCTTCATTCACCCACCTCACCGCAGCACCAAGCCCAGAGATCCCAATTTTAGTATTTATGCAAATCACTGTAATTTTGAACCAGCTCAAGATTTCACAAGTGCTGTGAAGCCATAACAGCACTTTGCTGGCAGAAGTCCCCAGCTGGACTACTTCAGGAAGTGGAAACCGCACAAGTCAAAAATCTCTCCCATGTCATGACTTGGCCACCATCAGCTCTGGGGAACACCAAACCTGCTGCAGGATCCTGCGAAGAGAATAAGCCTGAAAGCTCTTTAGCAGGTGACACTTTCCATGGGTGCTTCAGCCATCCCTGCTGCAGTACACGCGAGCAGAACTCCTGGTTTGCATCCTGAAAGCAGAAGTGTGCTGCAAGGGGGAAAAAGAAAACCCCAAACCAACAAAACCTGAAGCATTTTTCTATCCACACACAACCCAGCACCCCGGGTACGCCCTCACTACATTTTGCCAAATTAATCCATAGCTTGCTCCTAGCCAAAGGAATCACTAGATTTACGTCCAAAAACTCTCAAGTCATTAACAGCCTTAACTGCACACTTTATATTAGTTTTCAATAACTTCCTGAAATAGGTATTCCTCCTTCACCAGCTGAACGTGAACTCCATGAACACCCTAATTTCTGGAACGGCATCCACATTCTCAGAATATTCGGTTTCTCTCATTAGGATAAATTTGGTTTCCAGCCAAATGACATATAAATAATTATTTACACAGCTCAGTACTCCTGTGGTGCTCAGGTTCCTTTTCTTCCAAAGCCTCACAGTTATCTTAAAAAGTGTCTACCGTCATTTGCAAACTATTTTGTCAGACTGATGCCAAAGGGCGATAACCACTTGCTTGCTTGATGTCAGCTCCTTGGAAAGGCTGAAATCGCATGACGTTTCCAAAGGGCTATACTTGAAGTTATCTCTGAGTAATCTACGAGAGATGATCCCGTACAGAAGACAGTAACTGGTTTGAAGAGCTGTGCAAATGCTAATTCCACGTGCTGGAAAGAAGATGCATGTTTGAAAGTGGAATTTAAGCTGTCACAAGTTCCCTGTTCCAACAAAACCAGCTCCTGCCACACTTTAAAAATAAATCCCTAATCTGAGATCTGCTGCAAAGAACAATCTTGATCTTAGGAACATGAGACTGACTTTTAATTCTCTCCTACCTTTTTTTCTCTCTACTCAAAGCCAATGATGATGATTAAACAATGACAAATGGGTTTGTGGGTACCATCAGGAAACAGGCTGCTGTCCAAGTAAACCTTAAGCGATGCACAAATATGCCGTTACACCAAGCAATGCACAGACACTGTGGTGGCCTCAACCCTTCACGATCACTTGAACAGCTGTGCGCTGGATTACAAGTATGTGGTACAGTACTTTAAACTGTTTACTTTCTTACTATCCATCATTAAAATGTGCTTAACAACAAGCACCAGCAGCCTGGGACAGATGTTCTTCCCTTTTTTTCTTCCACAACAAAATGTAATTTAAAAAAACTAATGGAGAAGGATATCATAGATAAAATATATAGAGGACATTGTATATAAAATTACAGAGTTCACAAATTTTCAAATATATTAAGAGAAAGAAGGTGTACTGGAGTCCAAGAGTGACAACTTTGCTATTAATTCCTATGTCTGGACTTCCAGCACTTAGTTATCCTTGTCTTACATTTTTAACTCTAAAGATGCTTTATTGTCCTGGCATCAAAACATGACAGGGGGAGATACTAGACACTATGAAATCCTACTTCTCTTCATTTCAATGAATTTGGAATTTCAACTACATTAGATCTCAAGCATTGTTTCATGAGGTCCTGCTGCGACAAGCCTGGGAGTAAGTGTAAGCTGAAGATACAAAGCTCTCGGCACCACCACGGGTACACACCTCAATAAAAGCGTCACTGTCCTCAGCCCTGGGATTTCAGATCTGTATCTCACCACCTTTATTGAATCCAAACTGTGGCAGAGCTCGTTCTATCCAGAAGCAATTCAGAAGTTTCTAAGAAACTGACTCATCAGGTTTCTTTAAAAAGTAAAGCAAATGAAATAATTTTAAGATGTTCTCTGACGCTTAAGTGTCGTGTCTTAATGATTAAATATATTGGGATGATAAAAGGGAAAAAAAGAAACAAAGACGAGTTTCTGAAACAACCGCCTCGTCAAGATTTGAAAACCGCTCTTCTCTCACTGTCCTCATTACTCACCTCATTGTATTTGAGATTTTTATACAATGCAGATAGCTCAGACAAACAGACTGGATACGAGCACAGAAGTATTGTGTTTACTATAATCCCTGGCTGGCAATTAAATAACACAAAGTATATTAATACTAAGAAAACAATTATACTGGAGTTGTAACTCTATATATTATGTAATAGCATAAATCCATATACGTGTAATATAAGAATACATAGCTATAGCTACAGAAAGAAAATTCAGTAGTAATTTTGAGGACTCTAACGAGTAGAAAAAATGTAAAGCAAAACCTTCATCGCTGCTATGTTACTGCACACTAAAACACAGTGCTGTTTAAACAGTTTAAATGCATGCTTATCTTTTTTCATTATTTCAGTACAGTACTCAAAAAAAAAAAATACTGGGACTTCATCAAAAAACAAATTACTTAAAGTGGTAAGAACATTTCTAGAAGGTTTCAAAGCCAGGACCAAGGGTGGGAAACGGCTTCTGCTTCTTTTTGTTCAATGAGAGGGGAAAGGTGGGTGTAGGGGGGGGAAATCTCATGTACAGGAGCATCCAGCGTACACGCTGCCACTACAGCTGGCAAAGCACAGGTGCCACCGTGGACGAGGACCATTAAAGGCAGTTTGGAATATATCGCCAAAGCTTTTAAGATGACATCCTTCTCACCCGGAATGCCCAACCAGTGCTTTAGAAATAAAGGATTACAGGGAGTAGAGTGTCTGTGTTTATACAGAAGAGCTGCAGTGAACTAAAAAGCTTTACAGCTCTTTCTCATGTATTTATGCTTATTAAAAAAAAAAACCAACAAGATTCCATAAGCTTATCTGTATTTATAACTTTAGCTATTTGAATGCTTTGTCTGAATTGATTCCCTATGGAAATTGAGAATTCCCTCCCCCTGCTTTCATGCACTATTTCAGTCTAATTTCGCTGACAACGCTGCAGAAGGTGAGCAAGGGGCTGCTGAGGGTGGATGTCCCACCCCTACCACTCCTGCCAATGACCATGATGGCCATGCACCCACTATGGGACTGAGATGGACACGGACAACCGCTTCACTTTCCCAGCTATGAGCACCCGCTGCCAGACCAGACTCAATAATTGTAATTTCTCATACAAAGCCTATTCCGTGCTATAAACTGGCCTTGACTGGGCACTGGTGGAAAAGCAGCTCCAGAGCAGTGAACAGGGGACTGTATAAGGGAAACAGAGACAACTCAAACAGAAAAGTCAAGGGTTAACCACCGCTATTCCCTTTCTCCACTGCAGCCTCAAACAGCTCGTGAAATCTCCTACCATCCAGCTACGTTTCCCTAAGCCTGTTTTCCAATAATTTTAGAGAAAAGGGATTCCAGCTGCACATGCAGACCAGCGAAGTGTCAGTGCTAATATACATCCTCCCACTCCTCTGCTCTCACATCCATTGTGTCCTGCCATCGGTCCAGAGCCACCCCGAAAATCCAGCATCGTGCTGGTTTTCTGTGTGGTCTGCCATCAAAAGAGGGCACGGGCAGGGAAGGAAAAAGACTTTTCAGAAGCAGATGATTACAGCCACGCAAGTTGAATGTAACGTTACAAAAGAGGGGGGAAAAAAAGCTGTTCATAAACTGCTTTAAGTCAATCCATCAAGATGTGTTTTCTGCAAAACGTGTCTCTCGCAGAACTTCAGATCCTGCGGGCAAACCAACCCCTTAGCATCCAAGTTTCTCCCATCCATCAATCCAGAGACCGAGCTCCCTGCCGCTCTAATCCTTCCAAGGAAACCAGCTCCAACAACAGTGGATTTGGCTGAGAATTTCCACCTGTGGCTAGCGGCAATACGAACAAGGCTTTTTCTGTGAAGCTCCTCAAACCAGCCCCAAACCACTGCTTTTCCTTTTCAGAATTAAAAGCAGATGGTAAACAAATCAAAGGACAGTTATCTAAACAGTTGCTGAGATTCAACATCGCTCTTCATTATCCAGCTGAAATATATTGTTTTCACATTCATATTCCCAACTCCAATCTGTTTATTGGTTTGCAATAGTGGGGAATTTCCTCCTCCTTTTCCAATAGCAACTTGGTAACCACAGCACATTTGGCAATTTCTTAGACAATATTCCTTTGAAGCGTTAACCAAAAGGGGCTGGAAATGAGAAACAGCTACACTGGAGGTGGTACAAAGATGCACTCCCCTGTAAAAAAACTTCAGCGAAGACTGAATCTCCTGAAATAACTCCTCAGTGTCTCCATTTGAGGGGAGAATTTGATATACTCTTTTCTGACAAACAAGCTAGCAGCAAAGCGAAGGATTCAGAAGTGTCACCTCCAATATCCATTCGAAACCTGTACAACACGCAGCCTCCAAATCGCTTTGATCTACCGAAGAACAGCACGTTTTGCGGGTAAAGCCACCTTAAAGAAACCGGGGGCCGTAGACACTTCTGATGGGCACAGACAACATGCCCAAACACGAGCAGAGTGAGGCTGAGCTCTCTGCATCCCAAATGGATGCTCCTCTGCCCCGTCCCACGGTGCAGGACGCCCCTGGCAGATGCCATACCTGAACTGCAGGATGACCAAGCTGTCAGCGTGATATTAACTGCAGACCCATGTCCCAAAACGGATGGGATCACCATAGTGAGAACCAAGGCATATTTGGGCAGAAGACACCAGGGTGGAGAAGCAGCACCCTGAGGCCTGCAGTAGTCCACAGGTCCTGAACTTGGCACAGTAATTCCTCCATCAAGCCCAGAAATTCTGATCTTCTCCAATTACACCTGCGGGGAGCAGGGAGTTGGACTTGATGATCCTTATGGGTCCCTTCCAACTTGAGATATTCTATGATTCTAGAAAGAGAGATACAGGAAAACATGGATCTCAACTAAAGCATCCATTTAACTCAATCTCCAGATCGCTCCAGCGGTGTTTATACTCTAACATGAGAGCACTCCAGCTGCAATTTGCTGTATAGAAACGCGAACAGAAGGGAGAGAACATTGCAAATCCAGCAAAAAAACACCCACTCCTGCATTACGTGTATTAACCAAAACGATCTCCTAACCCATCAGCATGACACCTCGATTTCAACGCCATCCTGAGCTATACAAGGGGGTTTGCTGACCACGCGTTCCCCTTCCCATCACGTGCGCAGCGCTGGAAAGGAACATATCCTCATCCTCACCAGAGCAACAAGGTGGTTATCACTAATCGCAGCAGCAAAACAAAGAGACGGCAAACGCGGGCATAAAGCAGAAGGGAGAAGGAAAATTTGGAAACCCGGGCAAGCTTCCTCCCACTTCAGTTTCTGCAGGTGTAAAATGGGAATTATTGATGCAGACACCTTTTTTTAAGTGCTATGGGCTTTGCTTACTGCACCTTGTAAAGTATCAGTGTCTCCTGAGCAAGCGACTTTGAAAAGCCGTCACAGATCTGGAAAAGGAAATTACATGAATCCAAACAGATGGTTAATCAAAAGGTTAGCTGCTGGTTCTACAGCCAGAGGAAATAGGTTTTTCTTTAGCAAAAATAAATCATATAAATAATATAAACACCAGTGGCTTAAGTCAAAATAATACTTTAGGTCAATCTGGACTTAACACCTTCAGCATCATCTTCTGGTGACATTCCCAAAGTACAAACAGGTACAAAGAATGGCATCTGCATTTCATTTTGGTGGCAAGACTTTCATTCATCAGCAGCCAAAATTGCTGGACTGTAACATAACGCCAACTGTGGGCTGGAGAAGCGTTTTGGAGTTTGGGGAAAAAAAACACCAAAAGCCAAACACACAAAATTGGAAGGGACAGCACCAAAGTTTTAGAATCACAGAATGGTTTGGGTTGGAAGGGACCTTTACAGGCCGTCTAGTCCAACGCCCCCGCAATGAGGAGGGACATCTTCAACTAGATCAGGTTGCTCAGAGACTCAAAGTCTCACCACATGCCAGTAGAGCGTTGTTAAGCACTGGACTGCAGCAAGAGATGGTGTTAAAATAAGCTCTTTGGTGATGAGCTTTATATATAAAATTTCCATGGTTACCTCCATGCAAGTTACCATGGATTAGATTGGACTAAGTAACTTATTTTTCCAAAGCCATTTAGAAGCATTTAAGAGATTTTTTCCATTCTTGCCTGAAAGTATTTCATACCATTAGCCACTGTTTTTCTGATCGTATACTTTATGTATTAAGTCTTAACCAAAACTTAATTTTATACTTCTACAGTTTACAGGAACCACATTAGAGACAGGTACGGTAAGAAGATACATGTTTGTATAAAATGTCAAGCTAATCTTGACAGCTAGCAAAGTCCTAGTGTGAATTAAAGGCTACAAGAAAGTATTTTATCATTCTACCGGGTGGAACAGCTGTTGGATCAGAAAGATTTTTTTCAGATGTTAGAAGTCAAGTCAGAGGCCATACTCGCATCGATACCCATGAGTAACACCTACGCAACTAGTTTAAACAATAATATTAATGATTCCTATCATGACTGAAGGAACTCAAGCTAAAGTGGTAGTGTTTTCAATCCAAAGAAGGAAATCCGTAAGATTATCCAAAATTAGAGCTATTTCTGCTCAGCATCACTTATGGAAGAACTCTTACCTGGAAGGGATTTCTTGCTTTGTATTTTTAATGAAACATTTGATGCTGTAGGACACTACTTCTGGGAGACCATCTACAACAACCGATGCACAGCAAGTCCAGGAGCTGCAGACCTACGTGAACATCACACTCTACATTCAGCTCTGTCACCGGGCTGGTTGAGCCACAAACACACAACCTACCTACCCCAGTATTTTCTTCAACTGCAAATTGTGAGAAAAGGACTTTTATAAGCATCTTTGAGGTTTATTTCAAATGCTCTGCTAAAAAAGATAAATACTATTTCATGCGGGATGCCAACACACGAGACAAGATCCCAGCTGGAAAGCCAACCGGTCCATCAGAAAGAGACATTCAGTTCAGCGAAATGGGTCCTGTCTTTCATGACCTGTGCTGCCTGAGTATGACAAAACGACAACCAGATTTACACGATGGATTTTATTTCCATCCAACAGCCAGCCTCGCTTTGCATCACACGCCCAAAGAGCCAAATCCTAACAGCCTCCATTCTACCACCCCTCAAATACCCACGTCTTGTCCTTTCTTTCTTGGGCATTAAAATAATCCCCACGTAAGTAAGGCAGAGCAGACAAATAACTCATTTAAAAGGTCTTGGTCCCATCTGACTGGGACTATGGGTGTGTTACAATGGAATTAAGATACAGAAAATGAGTTACACACCCCTGTTATTTGCAGTCCTACTTATCTTCCTCAAACTGCCAGAGGCATCCTAATCCCCAGCTTCAAGAGAATTATTTCTTAAAAAATGAAAGGAAAGCAATTTTCAAAGCCATCCCACCTGGCAGGGAGAGGGCTCTGCAGGAGCTTGGACGCCGGACATGCTGGCAGGGTGGGTTTGGTTCTCCACACCAACATTGCCCCCAACGCTGGTCAAAGCCAGCCTGCCCTTTGCCTCCTGTGACAAAAATGACAAGTTCCTCTTTCACGTTGGATTTCCATCGGCTTCACATGGCACCATAACAAGCGCACCGTGCAGAGGCAGCCAGATGTGCTCCACAGCTGTCACCGAGGAACAATACCCAAGCCCTGGGAGGAGATACAGTTGGGAACACATGACTTTCTGCTGGATCAGCCTGTCCATTCATCCTCAACCTCCCCTTGGATCTGCTATTTTAGCTCTGCCATCGCCAGGCACGTCGCCAAGAAACAGTAAAGACAATTTAATTTCTGGAGGAGTGGTAGGAAAATTGCAAATCTGGGATATGACGATAAAGACATCTTCTTTGAGACTTGCGCCATAGAATCCACGGATATTGTATGAAGATACCTGTCACTAAAGGGTTTCTTTTCACGGTGTTACCACTCACTCAAGCAAAACTTCAACAGATTGCCAGGACCTGCTAGAGTTGGGAGGTTTCAACCACGGAACCATTCCCTTAAGTTAAAACAGCTTTCCATGAAGTTTTACAAACAAAGTGTCTTTCTTTTCATTTGGACACTGTAAAATGTAATTTCTCTACCTCAGTACACTTGGAGAAGGAGATAAAGATAAATAGTGATTTTTTTAAAATGCTATACTGAAGTGTAGTGTATGCAGACTAAAGGGAACTACCTCATTCCCAAAGAAAAGACATTGCAAAGCAATAATGTATGTAAAATAAGCTTCAAAAAGTGAATTATTTTTTTCAGATCAATCTTAAACAAAAGCATGATGAAAACCACACAGAAATCTAAAAATATCTGACCAGAGAAAACACTAAACAGAGAAGCACAGAGAAGCAGCCCGAGGTTATTTGTTAAAGGGGTTTATTCTCTCTTTTTTCCTTTCTTTACTGGTTCCCAAGTCCTACTTAGCGGGGGGGCAGGTAGCAGGAACCACCAAGAAGATTCAGACCATTTGCACTACAAGGTGCAGGATGAATGTCCTTTGCGCTACCTCCGGGTGGGTTTTTGTTCAGTTTCTCAAAGTCAGGCTCAATCCTATCGACAGGTAAAACAATCCAAATATTACCCGTGCAAATCTACACCTACACGGGGACATCGTGTTTTAAAAGAAATGCGTTTAAAGCATGTTAATAGTTGCTGAAATTCTTCATCTCGGGAGCAGCCCATCTACAAACGTTTTGTGTTTTCAATCACGTTAGAGCAAATTAACTCCCCGGTGTTTGAAGTCTGAAGTGAACTCGCTCCATGGTAATTACCTCCTGTTCACCTACAAGTAGCTGCTTGTGCCAGCCCAGCTCGCTCTGGCTTCGAGAGGCGATGCTCCAAAGTCGCGCCGTAGTGCCGCGGCTGTTTACATTTCTAAAGACAAGCCTAAAGAACTGTTTTTCCTCCCCTGCTTTAGAAAACTCTCTCCAGAAGAGCTTGTTTAGCCAAAGACCATGGAAGCTTTTAAAAAAACAGAGAAACTTTGACAAACACCATTTCAAAACTGCTTCCTAGAGCAAGCTGTATAAAATTATCTTGGATACGTGCTTTTCCCACTCGGTTAAGCCAGGCTGAAAGGGAGAATTCCCCGGTGATTCAGCACATCATTTGAAAACGTGATGCTTTTATTAAGCCCGAACAAAGTGAGGCCTCTCAAGGAGGCACTTGATTTCCAAGCACCTGGAGACGTTCAGTGCTTTGCCAAGCGCTCGGGGTGGGTCCACACGCAACATCGGCACAGAGAGCAAAGCTTTGCTGATGAAGGTACAAGCCCACAGGTAGCGGCATAATATTGACAGCACCTCCAGGAAAAGGATTTATTGGCTTAATTTCATTCTCCTAGAAGGGTTCAGCACAGTATCAGCAAGTTAGTCCAGGCTTCAGACATATAAAAAGATGCAAGGCACTGGAAAAAATACACTGCATGTTGCTCCCTTTCCATACGTCAGTTATCCACCGCTCTCCCTGCAAAATACGCCCTCATCTTCTGAAATTTTCACTAGGTCACACTCCCTTAAACACAAAACACCCAGTCCCAGAGGCCACCACCTCTCCATGTCAGGTCGTTTTATATTTTAGGGTGCTCTTCTCACTTTGTAACGTAACCAACATCACCGTGTGGCTCAGCAGCAGCAGTTGGCCTTTCTGCTCCTTTTATCTCTCACCAGAAGATCTCTAAGTGCTTAGATATTAGCCCAAAAGTCCTCCACAAACTCGGTGGTGAAGCTCTTGGCATCTAGGAGAGACCCTCATGGTCCTAATCTAGGTCTTGGTCTCCAAGCACTCATCGTTCCCCTCTGAAGTTTTATTTCACAGACCTTAAGGACACACGATGTACAGGGTAAAAACACAGAGAACGAAACCAGAGATCAAAGACTGCCCCGGCAGACAGAAATTAAACTTAATATGCCTTGAGAGTGCTCTCGTAGAAATAAGTATTTTGAAGCTGATCAAGTGTTAGTAAGCATTAATATGCTTATAAATATCTGCTCACAGGAAGAAAAACAGATCAGCTAGGAGGATTTGGCTATATACAAAATGTACTCATTTCCTAAAATGAGCAAATTAAAGGAAAATATTTTTATTTGTTTCCATCTAGGAATGTGATCTTCAAGTTGATTGTGCCATCTCTGGAAAGCTATCCAAGTGGGTAGGCAAAACTGGGGAAGTAAGCGCAATTCATCTCGGAGAAACCCCGTAATAACGAACCAGGCACATTTTCTCCCCTAAGAGTGGGGCTGCGTGGAGATCATCAATAAGAATCCAAATTAAAAAGCAACTGGAGGGTGGGCCAGGCAAACTACATCAAAATCCAGAAGCTAAATTCACTCAAATAAATACTATTTACTAAAAATGAGGATTGAGATCCTGTCCATCTGGCAAATGTCTGAGACATCCTCTTAAAGCTCTCTTGGCTCTGCAAGAGCAGAACTTTATCCTCTAAGGAAAAGAGATGGAAAACAGCTCACAAACCTCCTCCGTGCAGATTTCAGTCCCCATGGATGTGATCTGAGAAACAGTAGTTTCTTCTCTTTATTCCCAGCATAGGAAATAACAGACTGGCAGATGATGTTATCATTTCCAGTTTGCCTAAAAAGAGGGCTACACCTCTTTTGACATCTAAAAACCATAGTCTGCCTTCACCTTTATGTGCTTGGGATTTGGAAAGGGATATATGCAAATTCGATTCCCCCAAAAATATGCAACTGCATCAGGCCAGTTGGGATAAGGGACATACATACGGGATAAGGGACACATGACTTGGTAGTAATGCAAAAACCTGCAAATGGTGGATCCAATACAAATGACTGTAACTCGTTAGCTCTCCTGGGAGAGGTGACTGCGGCCAAGAACTTTAGTCAACTGATGAAATAAAGAACATTTGCCCCAGGCTCAAATGGATATTTCATTAATTATGTGAGAATTAAGCTAAGATTAAGCAAAGATAGAGACCTCTCTTATGGGAGCAGAGGTCAAGAACTAAGAATTTGTTTAATCTCATGGATAACAACAAACTGACATCAATAAGAAACAACGTCTAACAAATGCACTTTTAAACACAGCCCTGAGATTTTGTAATGCTAATATTTGTGTGTAGACTGGATCCACCAAAGGAACCCTATTAATGCTTCCCAGTTTATGAACCTTCTCCACGTGGGGAAAGAAGACACAATTTGGAGTTTACCGGAAAGTGCTGACCCCCCTCAGAATATTTTCAGCAGTATTTAGAGATTTTTGCGGTCAGGGTGGGGTGAAGAGAGCTAATTTAGGTAAAAGACCTGACCATTTTGTTGGACTAGCAGATCTGTAGCTGAGCCACTGGAGGTATTTCTGCATCCCTGCTAAGGAGTGGGGTACACGTGGGAGCATCCACCACCTGCCCAGGATCACGCAGCAACGATCATCTCAACCTCACCTTCCTTGACAGGTGAGGAACCTACCCAAGATGAAAGTTGTGCTTCACCACGCTCTTTGTAGCAATGGCACTTGGAGTAATGGTTTTAAACTGAGAGAGGGGAGATTCAGACTAGATAGAAGGAAGAAACTGTTTATGCTGAGGGTGGTGAAACCCTGGCCCAGGTTGCCCAGAGAGGTGGTGGCTGCCCCATCCCCGGAAACATTCCGGGCCAGGTTGGACGGGGCTCTGAGCAACCTGGTCTAGCTGAGGATGTCCCTGCTCATGGCAGGGGGTTGGACTAGATGGCCTTTAGAGGTCCCTTCTCATCCAAATCATTCTGTGATTCAATGATTCTTCAGTTCTTCTTGGCATACCACATTCTCCTTAGCTGTGGGGTGCTAAGGGTTCAGATGATTGCAGCAAATTAATTTCCCATTTAATATGCAATTTTCAGTGACCATTCATTGAGCTTCTTGCCCTTAATCATTTTGCTTAATTTATCTATCAAGGTTGGCTTTTCTCTATGCTAAATGCAAGGGCTCTAAGCAAGCCTCGGGCCAAGACCTCCACAGCCCTGGTTAGCTCACCAGGAGCTGACTTCCAAGGACAAGAAGTGCTGCTGGGGGCTATTGCTCTGCTAAAGACACATTTTTCCCAAAAAGGTGCTGCTATTCCGCAAAGCTGGTGAAACAGGCATCTCCCTCCTTGTTCACATAAAGCACTACGGGGTGTGTCATCTTAACGTTGTGCAAGAGAGGAAGCAAAACATGCTAAAAAACTTAGAATTTATATATTGATAATATTTATATATTATAAATAATGTATTTTAAATAGTATAAATAATATTTTAATATTTTTGATATATAAATCCATACACTACAAATATGTGAATGACGTTCTTTCAAGGGGCATTTGCTGACCTCTGAGCTGTTCTCCTGTTGTATTTCCAGCTGCAGGATGGCCACACAGGTAGGTGGAAGACGAAATGTCATGATCTTGCCAACAGCAGCCTCCAGCTTTCTAACCTTAAACCTTCCTGGGACATGAACAGCCTGTGAGGCCATCTAAGCTGACCCCTGAGAAAGGTAATTCCAAGCTGTTTGCAACATGTTCTTTTTTCTAGGTAAAAACTTGCAAATTTTTTTTTCCTCTGTCCAAACAAGCACAGGTATGAAACCCTGTCATTTTAGGTTCTGAGCACAAGAAATAGTTTACAAATCTTCTAAACATAAAATAAGGACCGTAAAGGGGAAACTCAGTCTGAACCTGACCATTGGCTACTTGGCAAGTGCTTCCAATTCAATGATCCGTCCCTAAACAACTCCATCCAAGAGCTGGGGAAGGGGGGAAGAAGGATTGGATGCAAACACATAGATTACTATATGGAAATGACATTTTTCAAAAATATTATGCTTCTCATAGTTCTGGCATGAAGCAAGGAATTACATCATCTATCAGAACCTGGGAATTCTGGACTCCTGAACGCCTGGGACTCCCAGTCGTAACAGGTTCTCTCCCTAAAAATCCACAGCAGATGCTGAAAATTATGTGTCCCTTCATGATTTCTTACCGAAAGTGCCTTCTCCTCCTTTGAAGAAGTGGCTAAAGAAAATCTAACAAAGCTTACTTGTTACCATTTCTTGGAAGGAAAGGGCCCACAGCCTATTCAGCCTCTCTTCTTCCTTCTTCTCCGAATAAAACAGCAAGCCCTGTACCTTGAGCAACCACCCGTTTCCATGACAAGCTTGGCACTCACGTTGGAGTCTTTAAAGTCAGAAGGACGAGAAGCCACGCAGCACGCCGCTCCAAAGGCTAGCCGAGCTAGAACCAATTCTCTAGGACAAATACGCTATGTAAACACCAATAATATAATCTACTTAAAAGCACTATTACCGATGATACAGAACCACAGTGAATTTTCTAACACAAAGATAAATGCTAGCACAAATATTTGTTTAGCGCTAAACAGTAAGACCTGAGCAGAAGCGATTCTGGCCCAGAGCAGCTCCCGATGAACCGGAGCTGCCTGAGAGCCGTGACTGCTCCATCGGGGCTTTAAACCCGCTGCAAAGAGAGGCTTTTTTTTTTTTAATTTTATAAAGTAGTATTAATATTTTATGATTGCATTCTTCTGCATTCCAAACATATAAATAACTCCAGATTGCTGAATGCTTCAACTGCCAAGAATATATTCTCTTTACCCTTTTCTGCCTTTTGGTGTTGCAGGGGGGAAAAAAGTATACTAAGTATAATGAAAATGCAACCTGACATGATGAGTAATTCTAGGCTTGTTCAAAGACTTTACATCTCTAAAAGAATATGAAATCAACTTAGCAGGTCTGTTTAACAGGGACCTGTAGTAACGCAGATATAATGAAACTAAAAACTGAAAAGGCAAGACAACAGGCTATGCAGCAGGAACACTGTATGAAGATTATTCACTAATTTCTCCTTTGATTTAATTCTGTGTAGATGTATTCTATGGTCAACAACTTGCAGCCAAGCAAGAGAAGCATTTTGAGGTTGCTATTGCAAATTACAGCATAGGAGGAACTGGTATCGCTGCTACCAGAAGCCTCTATGCCGAGACCCCTACTATCACAACCAGCAGAAACGATACGATTCCCAACCTTGAGAATATGCCCTGAAAGTTTTCCATGGACATCCTAAATTTTTGAGGTCATCCTTTCCTCAGGACTTCCTTCAGTCATTCTTATATATTAAATTCTCAACACCATACACTCAAACAATTGCCTTTTTAGATGGGAAAACAGAAACAATCCAAAAGTCTCATCTCAACCTCAATTCAGTATTTCCATCCTTCCCGCTTAACACACTTAAACCCCTGCAACTAATTGTGAAAAATATCAGCAACAAACACATTTCACTTAAAATGAACCCCCATGGCAGGAGGGTTGGAACTAGATGATCTTCAAGGTCACTTCCAACTCTAACCTTTCTATGATTCTATGAAAACAAAGAAAACACACACAAAAACGTCCTATAACTCCAAAGGCTAACAAACCCAGGTCTGCTCTCTGCTTCAATCTGCTGCTCACGGTTTCTATTTTTGCAGGATGGCACCTTCGCCTTCATAACCAACCATCAAATATTTTGCCCTCGAGGCATCGTGTACCATTAACCCATCACAGCCTCATCGCTGCTGCTGTTTGTCTTATGCCGTGGAAAACTCAACAAGTCCTTTTATAGGCAACTGAGATCCTACCTCAAAATTACACATCAGGGAGATACTCCCAGCCCTGGGACAGTGCTAAGATCCAAAATATTGACCTCGCCTCAAAGAAGTGGAGGGTTCACCACCACTGGTGCCGCACGCCGCAGGAGGGCCTCTCGGATGGCGGACCACAACACGTACTAGTCTTTCCAAAATACAAGCCGTTGAGCAAAGAAAAGAAACATGGAAACCACAGCAAAGTCATTTCACAATATAAAAGCACATTAGCACCAAGGCTATTCAAGAAAAAAATGCTATGCCCATCTACTTCTCATATACTATCTTATTATTACAGCTAAAGCATGCAAATAAAAAAATCTCGGTCCTATTTAACTACAGCAGAAGTTACACTCGACAGTTTATCAGCATACAGAAAAGGAATGACACTAGGAGGAGGAAAAAGCTTGTACAAAGGCAGACCGGTTCTACAGAGCAATATTGTATGTTTTTCTAATACATAATAGATCAAACAGCTTAATAAAAAATAAGCTCATTTCTGACAGAACAAATATTCAAGGGCATGAAATACTGTTTTAAATTATTTCCCTTATAGAGGAGAAGAAAAAAATCTTGGCTGAGCAAGCCGCATGCAAAATTGAAGTGCTGCGCCAGCAGCTGTGGGGCTTCGATGCAAACCACACCAGCAGAAGGCTATCGCAGCTATAAAGCCGTACAACCATCTCTTATTCTTCCCATTTATAACCTACACTTTCACGCTGTACATCACAACACCACGATATCCCGAAGCCCAAATACATCTGCAGCTCCCATCACATCAGCGCAGTTTCTTCCCCCTCATCCGATTGATGGGAACCACTTCGGCCAAGAGATAATTTCTTGTTCCATTGTATGTGTAGTAAGAGATCCTTTCCTCTCCATGGCAGGAGCATTTCATGTGGTTAATACCAACGAATGCTAATTTTGCCAAGTCCTTAGTGCAACAATAGGAAAAAAGATCCCCAAGTTTCCTTGAGAAAAATCCTTAAGAATCTTTCTTCAGTATATAAAGAAAAAGAAATTTAATATGCAACCTTACATTCAAAATTACTTATGTCAAATGTGCTCAGCTTGCAAGTCTTTTTTTTTTTTTTTTTTTTTTTTTTACNTTAACTGCCTGCCTTGTAAAGTCACCTGGGAGCTAAATGTCAATATAACTTGTGCTTTGGAACAAAGCCTCTGCAATTAGAATATTTCATTATGGTACCAGGTATATTAAACACATTTATGCCTTATTCTTTTTTGTTGTTTTACTTACTTTAACTGGTAATTTTGTTTCTTCTTACAGAACGCTAGTAAGGTTTGTGTTACTAGTAAATAAAATATTTAAAATCATGTTCTTCTAAGAAGAGATCTCATGTATTAACATAAAGCAGAAGTGAGCTTATTACTTATATGCCCCTTAAAAGAACAAGGATATTTATAGGGAAAGACACCAGCAAAACTGCAGTAGGGTACAGGACACCACAATATGTATTTCTATCTTGAAAATCATTGAACAAATCCACTTAAAAAATACCAAGCGTAGCCCCAAGGCCACAAGGAGAAGAAAGTGGTTTAGCAGGTAAAACGAGACAGCCCGTGCTTTAAGAACCCAAACGAACACATGACGATGGCTCTCGCGTAGAAACACCGAAACACCGCACAGCGAGCAACTGTGCCCAGTCCGTAAGTGCTTTTTAGCTCGCTATCATCCAGCAAAACAAACCGGCTCTTTCTTCAAAATGCCAGGACCTCCAGCAATTACCCCCCGACATCCTAATTGACTCAGCAACTGGAGATTTTAATTTCTGAAGCCTCATCTCTGCAGTTAGCCTTGATTTAATTTCCCATAATCTTCAGCAATAAATTACTTTTACCCAGGCTTTGCCTCTATGAGATTACTCATACAGAGGCAAAACGCGAGGAACAGTTGAAAAATAACTTATGGGAAAGTTAGCAGTCATATTTGAAAGGTTGTCATTTACAACAAATTATGCTGGAAAAAAAAAAAAAGCCTCGCACTATGAGTCAGAAGATAAAGGTAAAAACCTACCGCGAGGTCTGGAGTCAATATTAGCAAAATGAGAGTTTTCTAGTAGTCCCTCTTCCTGTACAATTTGCTCGCTAACTGCCGCACGTTATTAGTCTCTATAAGGATACGCCATAAAGTTTTCAGCGTTTTACAGTTTCTCTGGTTCTCATTTGGGGTTTCGAAAATCAAAGCATAAAAAACAAAATTGAGAAAGCAAACTCTTCAAATCAAATACTGCGGCAAAATGCAAACGGGCACAGCGCAACGTCAAGAAAAAAAAAAAGTGAAGACTTTGGCACTAGCTTTTCTGAAAGCCAAAAAGACCATTAAAACCGTATTTATTTGGAAATGAAGCCCTCGCTCCAACCCGAACCACACTCCGGCAAAACGCTGCGAGTTTTGTACATCGAGACAAACGCAGCACGCAGATAACCATCCCGATTAATAACGCAAAAGCCCTTTTCCCCAGATTTAGCAAGCCTAATAGGTTAAAGTACATGTCACACCCTTTCTCTACACCCACTACATAACTCTCGGCTTTGTTATGTAGACAAGCAGGCAACCAGCTTAGTAAGCATCTTAGTGTATTTACAAAAGGCCTCTACATTAGCACTCAGATATTATGTAAACTAAGCCTTTGCGAGAGAGAGATCCATTGCAGAACAGAGAAAAACAGACATTTCCCAAAGGGATCACTATTTTGAAACAATACTTTAAAGGCTCTACCACATGCTGCTGACCCATGCAGACAATTAAAAACACAAGCTCACCAAACAATTAAGGGTTTGTCATTGGCATGAAGAAAAGTGGAATAAATTCTAAAAGTAAATGTCAGCCTCGTAGGAGCATATATGGTGATTTGGAGAGGATAAATGTGCGCAGCTCCAGCGTTCCCTGCACCATCTATTTTTGGTATAAGCTGGTAGAGAAATAAGGCTAGAGGAATCAAGGAGCGAGATTCAGCGTGCGCCAAAGCAGAAGAGTTCACAGCGACATTAAGGTTCCTCCAGCACAACCCAGCCCTCTCCCACCACCCCCAAAGTCCCCGGGCATGACAGGCGCCCTGTCTCCTGGTCTCCAGCAGAAAGAAACGAAGGGGCTGAGATGAGGCGAACAGTGAGGGAGGCCAGACACATAGCGAGCCAAAAAGAAAATGTGCCTCTTCTCATCCTTACCTCAATCCTCTTCGTTCCCTTCGTTCACGGGACGAGCCTGTAAATTCTCAGGGTGAGGAGCACATATCTGTAAAGCACTGATTTTGGGTGGTTATACCCAATGTTGTGCTCTTCTTAATGGATTCCCAGCCCAGTTCAGATGAGGAATAGAGAACGAAGACTGCCCCAGAGAGCCGCGGTGAGACCATACGCTTCATAAACTAGGTCATTTATATTTTTTTTTTAAATGAGGTGTGGACCATAGCACCATCCCTACGGCAGGTGATGCTGAGGCTCCACGTGCCGTCAGAAGCATTCCTCCCTCCTCGTGCTCCTCTGGGTTATAATTACCGGCAAGAACCACAAACACATGCTCAACCTTCCTCCTCTGCTGGGTTCAGGCAACCAGGCTACAAACCGATTTACAAGGCTGGTATCCCTCAAGACACAGCTCCAGAAGACAGTGTCACGGGCATTTCTAATTTATTCCTGCTCTGGAGCAGAGCAGCCAGACCCCTATGAACAGAAGCTGCAAAAGCTCAGGAAATAGTGTTTTTCCCCCATTTCGAAGGAGGGGATTTTCTGGCTCCATTATTTTCATCGTTCTGACTCAACACAGGCATTTGCGTGCGTGCATAGACATCAGATGGAGATGGAGCTGCTATTAACGCAGGTTTAGTCTCCTGGAAATGACAAAAGGTTCATTTCTACTCATCAAGTGGTCTTGTAAAACGCCAGTCAGCACTCAGGCTCATCCCTCAAGAACAAGAGCAGGTTTTGCAGAGTAAAATTTTCAGGAGCTCAGAAAACCAGGGCTGTTCAAGCCCCACGCAAATGCCAACTCCCTAGCAACACAAGCTTCCTCTTCTGGAACAAAAGCTCTCCAAGAAAGAAAAAGCTCATCCTCCAACGAGGTCAGAGAAAGCCTGACATGACCAAAAGATGCTACCACTCAAGCTACAGCAATGTGCCGAAGCAGTGTCAAAGAAGATGTACAGAAAAGCTTGTTTTCTTTTGAACTGGCATGGCGCAAGGCGGGGAGCTGGGTGGAAGGAGCAGCATCCCCAGGGGGGCAGCTCTGCTGCATCCACGCTCAGACACTACGCAACATCAACTGGTACCTGCTCTTCCAGTGCCCACCTGGCCTCCCCGGCCCAACGAGCTGTACTCAGCGTAATCCTGAATGGTTTAAACACAAAGTGGGATCTCTCCTGCAAACCAAGCAAGATTGTAGATGTGGTGGAGTAAAAATTCTGCAACATTTAGAAAGCAGAGAGAAGAAACATCGGGTGCTGAGCAGTTACTCATCACAGATCACCAGAGACAGACATTTATCTTTTTTTTTTAATCATAGAATGGTTTGGGTGGAAGGGACCTTTAAAGGCCTTCTAGTCCAACCCCCTGCCGTGAGCAGGAACATCTTCAACTAGACCAGGTTGCTCCGAGCCCCATCCAACCTGGCCTGGAAAGTTTCCAGGGATGCGGCAGCCACCATCTCTGGGCAACCTGGGCCAGGGTTTCACCACCCTCAGCATAAACAATTACTTCCTTCTACCTAGTCTAAATCTCCCCTCTTTTAGTTTACAGCCATCACCCCTTCTCCTGTTGCAACAGGCCCGGCTAAAAAGTCTGTCCCCATCTGTCTTGTTTACAAGCCCCCTTTAGGGACTAGCCCCTTTAGGGCTCTAAGGTCTCCCCGGAGACTTCTCTTCTCCAGGCTGAACAACCC